>CM053026.1:273311723-273370682 GCA_028564925.1 Lithobates sylvaticus | reverse complement strand
AAGGGTGACAATTAACACTAGACAGAAAGGGACATTTTCATGTTAAGTTGTGGGATGAATTTGGGGTCAGGCACAACAACTAGTAAAGCCAAGAAATAGAGACATGAGAGTTAAAACAAAATATTTTATATGTTGTCAGAGAGGAAAGATGGGATGAGCACTATGGCTGCCCGTCTGATCATAGAAGGTACAGTATGTGAAGTATGGTATTACAATACATTGGATGCAAAGGATATCAGAACAAAATAAGGAAAGCAGAAATTTAGCAAGGAAGTATTTAAAAGAGTTAAAAGAATGTGAGAGAATGATATGCATGTGTTGTGTACAAATGGGAAAAATGTAAGCGATTTTAGAGAGATATTTGTGTGTGTGTGAATGCTGGAACCTTTAGTTCTATCACTTGTGTGTGTCATGTAAGCAGATGTGACCCCCTCCTTTGTGCTCTCCTGAAAGAATGTAGCTGGGATGAGAGGTTGGTGATAAGCTGGAAGGACACCATGCCAATTTCAGTTTTTAGACAAAACATTTATAACTTTATGTGCCGGGTTAACGAATCTAATGAGAAACAATGTGATCACAATTATTTTTGAATCTGTTTTCCAAACATGGTAAAATGAAGGTTACATTTAACCGTGTATTACACAAATTGAATATCCTTTGATAGTGGAAAGAGTGCATTTAATAGGGAATTAAGTAAAATTAAGTAATATGTCCCCCTTTAAGGAACGTTATCTGTGGATATATATATATATTAGGGTGTGATATTGAAATTATCATTTGAGTATTAATTTCTAATTGGAGTTTAAAAATTTTATTAACAATATAGATATATTGAAACTGGTTTAGACAACCTTTGGTTGGAAATGAAATCCAGTTTAATGGGGAATTTATAAAAATGGTATTAGTTTAGTTTAAGATAACAATTTTGTAATTTTACATTTATTGAGTGGAAAGAAAAAAGATTAAGATGAGGTTGTTAATTGGAATACAGCTGCCATAATGTTTAACAAAGCCAAGATGAATGGGATACATAAGAAGTTTTTCTACAAAAATGAAATCTTAAAGTCTGATAAATTGATGTGCGGTCCATGATGTGAGAGTAATAATAAATAATATTTAAATATGACAGATCCATCACATCAAGTCCACACACCCTGTTAGGATAGATCCCACCTGCAGCCAGTTGTTTTATAGTTTTTGATGTGGCTGAGCGCTTTCTGTTTGTTTTTATTTATTTTTATTTTTGAATCCAAAGCAGAATGTGTGGATTGTGATATGATGTGCCCCTTTTCCTCGTAAGTGCAGTGGGTATAAGCAGAAGAATATTTTGGATTTATGGACATCTCTGCATGACCGCAGGGTATTGTTATCATTTATTATAATATTGCCAGGAAAAAGTTGTCTTTTTGAAACATGAACTTGAACTGGAGTTCTTACACAAACAGCGTGATAGAAAACAAGCCATTGTAATATAGTTATGCAAGCTGGACCCGGTAATGAAGGGTTCACCCCGATATATCAGAGCTGTACCTTTATGCAAAGGTGCTATTAGACAAAGTTAGACATTATTTTGGTAAAATATTAAATTTTTAATGGTCCGACATTTTGCGCAGCAAATATACAGCCAACTAAATGTTTGTCTAATGAAAGGTTTAAAATAGGAGTTTGTTTTGTTTGTTTGTGTACAAATCTAACAATGAAAAATGTGTACATTTTAATCCAGCCACCTTATTGCCCCTATTGGAGGAGGCTGTAGATGGGGGAGACCACATGTCATAGGAATCGGCTGCTGTGAGCCCAGTGCAGGACACACTCCCTGAAGACCCAGATATTTAATATTTTGTAGAGTCATTCCCGGTTTATACTGAGTATGCAGTTTATCACCCAGAAGGATACTGTGTATATAGAGTCATTGGATCCTTTTCCCCAGCTCAAGAAGCAGAGCTCCATGTGTTAGCAAAGCCTGTGAGCTATAAAAAGAGAGTATATTTATACAGATAGTAGAGAATAGAGAGCTTTTGGTTCCATTTGAAGGGCCAGAAGTTTGTTTTTACTTCGGCAGGTAAACCAATCAAGCATACTAAGTTAATTTGATCGGCTGTTTTCAGCCTTCCCGGTTCTTGCTGAGGTAGCCATACTAACATTAAAATTCACACATGGAAGCAGACCGACTAAGGATGCTGCATTTACAGCCCTGGACACTTGCTGGGTCTGTGCAACTCACAGATTCCACCCTAGTTCTGGCCCAGTATAGCTGGGATTAATAATTCAACTTTAAGGACCCCAGAACGAGAAGAACAAGTGGTCCACAGTGGGCAACTTCTTATGAAACAGGACATTGGAAAAGGTGATCATTTATGTCTGCCAGCCACTCTTTTCCCTCCAGCTTGACACATGGACCGTGTCACCAGTCACAAGCAGTTATGGCTGCCTTAGTAAATGAGCGTGGGATAGAGCCAGGGTTCACCACAGTTGTTTTTATAACATACCACTTCTTGTTTTACCTGTTACCAAAGGTGTTACCAAAAGCTGAACATCCCTTCCAGAGATTACAAAAAGATATATCCAGTTTCCCAAGTCAGGATCTTATGAGTATGCATTTTGTCTGTATGGACATGTTTTTTGGATGTCCAGTGGCCAATGCTACTGCAAAGGCCACAGTAAAAAGTGTTATCAGAAGTAGTTTGTAAGTACAGAGAGTAACAGAGGAAATAATTTTTTATAGAAGAGTCCTTACTAGAAGTTTTGAGGTTTTATTTTTACACTCCCTACTGTCTACAATGTAGCGGACAAAGTAGAGTAAGAAAACTTTTGCCTGAGTGTTTTCTTATAATTTATCAAGCCCCTAAGGGGATGTTGGACTCTTTCCCTATGGGATTTGGTTTGGGAGTGTGTTACTCACTTGCTTATATTTTGTCTCAGCAGCTGAAGTCCTCCATTTGGATCTCACAGAGAATGTTGCTGATCTTTTAAAGGTTTTTGACAAACTCATTTATGTGTTTTCTCCCCAATTCCAGATCCTAAAAGTTTGGAAGGATCTAAAACTAAAGCCAGGTGACTTGTGGATTGTTAAGAGACATTTATATATATAAGGAAATGTTTGGAGACTCAATACAGCATCTATTTCATGTACAGTTTTGCAAAACTTGAAGGAAAAGTCACCTGGATCCACACCAGACACTGCAAAAATGACTAAATTAAAGAAATCTCTGAGTTTGATTTGTTTCCCTCTTGCAATAACAGTCTAGGGTACTTTATTGATTCAATTACTTTAATTGTAAGGGATATATATTTGAAAAGTAGTTTAGCCATGTTGAAGTCATATTTGTCTTTTGTACCTCTTCCATTTTTTGTAGAATTGTCTGTGTTTACATATTGCTGATAAGTCAGCATACCAACATTAAGCTAGAAGGCCATTCTGGCCACAGGAGTGTACAGCCAGTACTCTGTAAATATGTCTTATCAATCATTTGTTTTTCACAATGAAAAGTCATTTTGTAATGAAAAAAGCTGCTCAGCTATTATTTTCTCCACAATGGAGTTTTTGCCTCTTTGGCCAGGACTACCTCCACCTAAGTGTGTGGAGGTTCCAGGTTAAAGGTGATAGCAGGTATGGTTAGTGATCAAAATATTGATCAAAAGAGGGGAGACTGTAATGGAAATTTGTAAGTTCTGTATATAATTGTATTCTATTTTGTATGTATTGCACACTGCCCTCACTGTGCACACGGCACTAATAATGTTTTCAGTACATGTTTACATTCTTTTGAGTCCTGATTAGAATAAGCCTGCCTATGATACGCCCCTTGTTACCATAAATGAACAATTGTAATATTAATGTGATACCTACGTAATCATGTGTATAAAACCCCTGAATTGCGTCATAATAAAGGAGAACGGTTATTTGGAAAGATGCTGAGTGTATCTTTTGTGTCTGTTCCCTACTGCAGTAGTTATTATTAATTTGGAACCACTAATCAATATGAAGATAGGAGTTGCCTATCTATAAATTTCCAGGACAGGAGATAGCTGTACACATGCATAAATATACACGCCTAAGGTAAAAGTATCATAGGCTATTTCACTGTTTCATAGTTTTTTTTTTTTTCTGCACCATTCTTAACCCTGCGTGTCTTCCTCCAGTTTGTAATGAGGAAGAAATTGGGGGAATGATAGTGGTGAGAATGACAATTTTCAAACCAATAATACTAACCGCTCTAATTCTAGCCAAGTTTGTGACCTAGTAGGACGACTGTCTTTCTTTGATGGAATTTGAATCAGCAAGCAGCAGTCCGGTGAAGGAGGCTCCCATCCCAGATGCTAAGAACCTTTTTGTCAATGGCTCCAGGTATTACACCCCAGATGGTTAATCCACGCAGTGACCACAGTCATTGAGCTAGGTTTGTTTGGAGGTCAACCAAAAATGGGGTTGTACTTTCCTCAGCAGCTGTCGACATTCTCAGCTGATGGGGTGGGTGCAGTCATTATAACATGAACTTCAAAAGGTCCACCACATGAGTCCCTCCCTCCTGGACCCTAACACAATAACCGGTTTACATTATTTCCAACCAGGTGACTGGGTCATTGTAAAGAAGCTTGAGGGACGAGACAACTGGGTCCACGCAAGCCACTGCAAGAAGCTGCTCAACTACACCAAAGGATGAGGAGTAGCACATGCTATATATGATGTTCATATTGGTATGAGGAGTTTTGAAAAACTAGTAAAATCCAAACAAACACTTGTCAATAGAATTTAACAATAAATTTATAGAGGGTAAAATGAGTTATAGTTTTAACAATAGCTCCGTTTTTTGCCAGCTTTGGTATCGGGGCAACTAGGTAGCCCACAAATGTGCTTCAACTTTAGTTTGGTATTAATGCGGGTCTACAGCTTATAAGGTAATTCCCCTAATGCAAGAGGCTCATGCATCCGGGTGAAACTCGTCCCAGCATCTTATGTCGTGGCCGATCATGAGAATCTGATGGCACGAAAGAAGGTAAGAAAGGCAGGGACAGCTGGAAGGGAATAGTTCACCAACCCCCGACCAGGTCTGGGCATGGTTTCCTGCTTGTACACGGTGGGGGCTTGAGCTTATGAAACAATTGAACAATTTCTCATCCATTGTGGATGGGAAGTTCAATGTAACTGTTGAAGCTACAAGGAAGTACAATCCAAGGGGGGTTGCTGTGAATTCATAGGTAAAGATTGTTATACCTGGATCAAGGATACTAGTGACAAAGTTCAGGCCCATATGGATAAAGTTTAGATCCCTGCATGGCAAAGCCAGAGCTATAGCTAGTGAAGGTCCTTTTAAGGGTCTGTGAATCTTTGGGGATTTTTTTATTTTTCAGCAGATCATGGTTGAAGGAAGTAGGGGTATATATATATATATATATATATATATATATATATATATATATATATATATATATACACATATACACACTCATATTGTTTTTGTTTCTATTCCTTCTATATGCCGTGATGAGGTGCTACTGTTGCCTGATTGGACGAGTGAACAGAGCCCGAGCAGATGACCACATCTTCCTCTGAGATGAGACGCCCCAAAGCCCAACCCACCTACAAGACACAGAGGATCCCAGACTGACCAGCCTTCATGTCCTCCTCTAAGTCATCACTCCTGAAGAACAGAGTCTACAAGTCAAGCCGTGTTTTACTTTCAATGGACTTAAGGACTAATTAAGAAGAAGATCAAGATTCACCGAGGGCCACATGGGAGCATATGACAAGAGGAGGATCTGTTGTGGAAATTTTATGAAGCTGCATTTTAAAATGTATTGTCATAGTGTCTCCCAGTGTTCTCCCGCAGCCTGCTCTAAAGAGCTGACTAGGGAAGACTGGCAGTGGTTGAGATCCGTTTGGTAGTGAAAAGCTCCTTGGGGATGTAGAGAAGTGTTTGCAGAGTGGGGATATGTCTGCCAGCGAAGGGTCCTTGTGCGATGCACAAAACGCTCGTCTGGGGAGATGTTTTCGCTCTGCAAAGACTTTATCGGTTTAGCGCATGTGCGCTCATGTCACCCCTATATGCCTGATCAACATATTTGGGTTCCATGGCGTACACCTGCAGATAATCTCCCATCCACACTGGACGGTAGTCATTGTTCATTGGTTGTTGTATAATCTCATCCTTTGGAAAGATTTCCTGTGTTGACATTCATATACTGTGAGGTCATATCCTGTGAGGTAATTTCCCATTGAGGAAGCGATTGGCTGTTGGGGCCAGCACTTCCTGTTGGTCATTTCTTTTGTTGTCTTTGAATAAAAGAGCTAGTGCGATGCTGAGTGGAGGGCAGTCATGCTGAGATGAGGACGTAAGCAGTGGTCATGTCTGTTTATTGGGAAATGCAGGAAATAGAGTGATAGGTTAGATGGATTATACCATTAGACGAAATGGGCGCTTATTAGCGCAAAAGAGTATGGTGGGTTTTTCCATGACACAACGAGGGCTTTGTTTGCACGTAAGTTTCACATAATGTGCTAATATGCGATGCATACTAGCACATTATGCCTTTACTTTGCAGGTCAGGGGGAAAGAGGCAACACTTTACTTCCTCTTTAAGAGCTCCAATCCCATGGATTGCTTTTCATAAGGACATTTTGTAGGTGGTAAGGAGGCAATATGTCACCTCATCACAGCCTGTTTTAAATCTTAAAATGCCGACCCACCATGCTACAACCACGTATATTGCATGTGGTTGCAGGGCGATTAGGATATGGCCCCATTCATTTGGATCTTGTTCAGCAACAGTTCTACCCCTCAAATGTGACATGCCATGTGGCATATGTACAGCCCTGAGCAGATTTTCCATGCCCCATATGAGGACCCTGTTTACTTGCATGGGGATGCAAAAGAGCCCCGTGCATCCCCATGCAGGCAGTTCCATTACTGTCAATTGGAACTCAGCAGCTGTGTGGACACCCTGGGCAGAGTTTTTTACCTTAATGTATTGAATGAATTAAGGTAAAAAAAACTTGTCTGTGCATCTCTCCCCTCCCCCCGATACTTACCTGAACTCAATCTCGATCCAGCAATGTACACGAGAGCAGCAGCTCTCTCTGCTCTCTCTAACCTCATTGAACAGGGAGGCAGCAGCGTGAGCCATTGGCTCAATCACAATCAGTGAGGAGAGAGCGGGGGGCGGGGCTGAGCTGTGCTCTGTGTTTCAATGGACACAGAACGCCACTCTGGAGCGAGCCATCAGGAGTGCCCCCATAGGAAGGGGCTTCCTATGAGGGCACTCAGCAGGGGAAGGAGCCAGGAGCACTGGCGAGGAAACCCAGAAGAGGCGGATTGGGGCTGCTTTGTGTGAAACCATTGCACAGAGCAGGTAAGTATGAAATCACTTAAATACTGAATATAATTCAGGAAAAAGTAACATTTGCTTAAAAACAAACCAGCTGTCTCATTGGTTCAACTCACCCAATTATTTCCATGTATGCAAAGTGTATTAATGCTAAGTTTTTATTTAAATACAGAGCCGTCCACAGGAAATATTATTTGAGCAAAATCAGCACTAATCAACTTCAGACATGACACCTCTCCTGTGGTTACTTTCCATTGTGTCTCTAGTACAATGTGTGTTACTTTTCATTTAGTTTATTTATTTGAACTAAGCTATAGGATGAAGTATATAACACAATGTGATATATATTTGCAGGTGTCACATCACAAATCTCATTTGTGGAGTCTGGTCCTGGGACTGTGAAGCCATCAGAGACTCTGGAAATGACCTGTAAAGTGACCGGAGCCTCCCTCACTGACAGCACTAACATGTATGGTGTGAACTGGGTCCGACAATCTGAAAGGAAACCCTTGGTGTGGTTGGGGGTAATATATTACAGTGCAAGCGCAACATATGCCAGCTCTCTTCAGGGACGACTGACTGACCAGAGACACAAATAAAGGAGAAGTGTTTTTAAAACTCACTGGAATAAAACCTGAAGAATCCGGTACATATTACTGTGCAAGATACGCACAGCGTATGATGTACTCTAACAACATGTACATAAACTGATTTACATTTGAAAAATACATGGTTATAGTAGAGCTTAAAGTATAACTAAAGGCAAAACTTTTTTTTTTAGTTTTGTATAGAATGCAGATGGTTCAGAACATGTATTATGTTATCATATTGCTGTCTGTGCCCCCGTTAGGGGAATTACTGTACCTTCTTTATTTGCCCTGTTTACCATTAACATTGAAAGTGAAAGTAAAAGAAACTCCCAAATTTTGCACTGTCCTCAAAAAGGTAATAGAGGGGAAATCTTACAATGGAGACACTAGTTTTGGTGACCTGGGGGTCCCCAATGGATTCCCTTATTTTACAGGAATTTCATCTCACTTCCTGTTTCGCTATGGGATAGGAAGTGAAGGTAAATCTCCCCAATGAGACACAGGTGGCGAAAAAAAAATCTGACATGGGTTATAACCTTCCCTTACTCTATCCAAAATGGAAAAACAAATTTCCTATAGTTAATTAATAAATGTGAATTCATGCTATTACTAGGCATTAGTAGAACTATTCTATTTTGTTTCTCCGAAATTTGGCAGACATTCTTGCATGTAATTGAAATAACTTTTAATCGACGAGGATGGTGAAAATTGGGGGAGAGAGGGTTGAAGTGGATAAGGCTGTCTTAAATTTTTTTAAAGGTTTTTAAATGGCTATTTTAGTGTCTATTATGTATGTTCTGAGTATTTTGTACACCTAAAATTGTCAAGAATTGACCTACACTTAAAAAGTAACTCTACTTTTGTTTAGAAAAAACATTCCCCTCCTGGTGATCTACAGTATGTACACTACAAGGATTTTAACACACTGTGTTGCAGATTCCTACCTTTTGTTATTCTGAAGAAATCCCTGTGTGGTTGCCTGAGTCCATGTGGTAAGTGAATCCAATGGGAGTGGTTTTTCTAATTATCAGCCAGTTGCTGCACCTGCAGGGAATTAATGAGGAAAATTCCTCATTCTGCATCCCTTTAGACATGATTTCCTATTAGGAGTATCTCACCAAAAATTATATTTTTGTTGCAGGGGATACCTGACTTGTATCTTAGTGTAGACATCTGGGAAAATCAATGAGCCAATCACATAAGCAGGAAATTATGTTTCTGGGGGGCATTCTGTACACATTCTGTGTACAGAGCACCTTCAGGTAGCCATATTGCATTGTATTTTCAGAAAATTACAGGGGCTGCAGAATGAAACAGAAAGGTAATTTTTAATAACATTCAATTACAATATGACTTAAGTCGCAATTGTATACACTATATTATTTTTTATTTCCTATTTTTTTTCCCAAAGTGGAGTAACCTTTTAAAGCAGAATTAAACTGTGCTATATTTGTTTAAATACATGGGCCCCCAGGAGGGTTATGCCATAATGTGCCAGTATGCACAGCTTATTAACAGATTACGCGGTGCTGTCCCACTGAGCAGAATAGAACGGTGCCCTGTTGTGACCCCACTCACCAAATGGCAAGGACCCACAGCTTTGCACTTTGGGGTCACCAAAGCTTGAATCCAAAAGGGATCAGTTGGGAGACAAAATGTTTTCTCTGGACAATGTATCTAAAAATCATATCATATTGAATGAATCAACAATGATGAAAAATAAATAAATAAAAAAATATATATATATAGATATACATCTATATATATATATATAAAAATAAATATAAATGAAAAGAAAAATAGAAAAATTATGAAGGTGAGTGTAATGAGATAAAAATGACAATGAATTTATCTGAATGACTACCAGTGCAATAAGCTAATTTTACCAATTGGACAAGAAACAATTGAGATCCAATTCAATGTTTAGGCCCAACGGACTCAAAGTGCCGAGCCTATGGATCCATTGGGTCTTGTTCTGTGAGACAGCTTTCTTGAGATTGACCCCTCCAGTGTCCCTCCACCCTATCGATTCCACAAAAAGTCAGACCTCTTGGGTCTCTGTTGTGGAAAAACCTAAAGTGGTTAGATAAACTGTGTTGTTGGAATCCTTTCTTTATTCTATTTACATGTTCCCTCAGCCTGATCCCTAGCTTCCTCGTGGTTCTCCCCACATACTGGAGACCACAGGGGCAGGACTAATGGTATGTAGCATGTGTGGTCCCACAGGTGATACATTGCTTAATTTCATAGGATCTGCCTTGAGAATGTGAAAAAAAATCTGTAGTTTTCCTTTGTCTATATTTGGAAGTTCAACAAATTACACATTTCCTGCAACTAAAAAAAAACTGTTTGATCTAGAAAAGTAAATAGTTTTCTGGGGGGATTAATAACATTCCGTGCCAGCTGTAGCCAGAGTGTGGGTGGTTTTGTATAAATAAACCGTGGTTTAGCCAGTAATATTTTTATTAAATCTCTATCTTTGAGCAACAGAGGCCAATGCTCTTTTAATATTTGTTCAAACTGTTTATGTTGCCGAATATAATCTTAAACCACTTGCCGACCGCCGAATGTACATATACGTCGGCAGAATGGCACGGACAGGCAAATGGGCGTACAGGTACGTCCCTTTGAATCTGCTGCCGTGTGAGCAACCCTGCCGCGAGCTCCGAAGCGGTGATCAGTGTCATGTCACACATAGCCCATTCCCCCCACAGTTAGAACACATCCCTAGGACACACTTAACCCCTGCAGCGCTCCCTCCTGGTTAACCCATTCACTGCCAGTCACATTTACACAGTAATCAAGCACTGATCGCTGTATAAATGTGAATGGTCCCAAAATAGCGCCAAAAATGTCCGATCTGCCCACCATAATGTCACAGTCATGATAAAAATCGCTGATCGCCCCAATTACTAGTAAAAAACTAAATATTAATACAAATGCCATAAACCTATCCCCTATTTTATAGACGCTATAACTTTTGCGCAAACCAATCAATAAACGCTTATTGCGATTTTTTTTTACCAAAAATATGTAGAAGAATACGTATCGGCCTAAACTGAGGAAAAAAAATGTTTTATATATTTTTTGGGGATATTAATAATAGCCAAAATTAAAAAATATTGCTTTTCTTTCAAAAACCTAAATGGTCCGGGGCTTAAGTGGTTAAAGAAAGAAACATCGTAATCTATCTTCTTCTTCTCTTTTTTCTTAAATAAAGACTCTCTATCCATGTTTCTTATTAAATTCTTTTTTTTGTTTAAATCTCTCCAGTCATAATCCCTTTTTAGGAATCTTTCTAGAATTATTTCCGCCTTGATGTCATAATCTTCTACTTTATCACAATTTCTTCACACACTAATCATCTGGCTCTTAGGAAACCCACTTAGCCATCTAGGATGGTGGCAACTTCCCTGAAAAAGGTCCGGGTCAACAATTTCCCATTTTCTTTATAAATGAATAGATAAAGAAAGTTGACCGCTTCCTGACTGAAAAGGTGATGCCAAAGAAATTATCCTCCATCTCCTTGAGAAAATTACAAAAAGATTCCTGTGATCCTGCCCACACTATTAAGATATCATCAATATATCTTTTATAGAATCTCAGTTCTGGTATATTTTTTCCATATATGGCTTTGTTTTCCCACCGACTCATAAAGAGGTTGGCCACTGACAGCGCATACTTGGCCCCCATGGCCACTCCCCTTATTTGTCTATAGAACTTTTTTTCATGCCAAAAGAAACTGTGGCTCATTGCCAAATCTAAGGCCTGTAGTAGAAACTCCTTCTGTTTGGATTTGATGTTTATCTTTCCTAAAGCCCATTTAACTGCTTCCGAGCCATGGTGCTGTTGGATATTAGTATAAAGTGAATTCACATCCACACTGGCTAGGATATAATCCTCACCAACTGACACAGGTTTCAACAATTCCATGAGATCCTTACTATCTTTAAGGTAGGCTAGATATTTCAGAGTGAGAGGTTGTAAAAACCAATCCAGCTATTCCCCCAGCCCAGAGAAGAGTGAGTCTACCCCACTTATTATCGGTTGGCCTGGGGGTCTAAGCGGATTCCTGTGTACCATTTGGCAACTGATAGATGACCAGAACTTTGGGTGCATCTGGTAGGAGGTATCTTGCTTCCTTTTAGATAACACATCAATGGTTCATCACCACAGTGAAAGTGCAGATCCCTCTCTCTTTGGAATATTATTCACCGGACCTTATTGCTACTCATTCTCATGACTGACAATAACGCTTATATCATGATAAAACTCCACCTCAGAAATGTAAACATCACCTCCAACTCATTATTCTTGCTCTCATATTAATAGCCATATGTAGAAGAAAAAATGCCTTTAATGGTGTAATATCTTAAGATACACAATTTTATTTTAAAAAAATGCACTTATATTCCAGCAATTTAAAACAAGCACATTTAATAAAATGGTCCCAGTTGTCACGCTATAGCAGTCTCAACATCTCCAAAGGATCGGGGTGGCCACTTCATCACTGGCAGTTCCTGTCTTAACATCCTGATGTCACATTTGGTTGTTGCATAGCCACGCCCTGATGCATTTCATCATATCCTACATTGGCACAGAGGTTGGCTACCCAGCTCGGCAACATGGTTTACATATCCTTCCCCTCCTCACCTTAGCCCATTATCTGCCAATCCCCTTAACGATGATTGTCACAACAGGACACATGATAGTAAACTATCCATCTGTGCTCTTAACCCATAATATGCCATTCAGGTGTGATGTGGCATATTATGGGTTAAGAGCACAGATGGAAAGTTTACTATCAAGTGTTCTGTTGTAGTACACTGGTTTTGACAATCATCATTGAAATAATTGGCAGATAATGGGTTAAGGTGAAGAGGATACATAAACCGTGTTTTGCTGAGCTGTGTAGCCACCCCCTGTGACTGTCAGATATGACGAAACGCATTTGGGTGTGGCTATATGGTAACTGTATGTGACATCACAACAGGAACTGGCAGTGACGTATCGCCCATCCTGATCCATTGGAGGAGGTGAGACCGCTATAGTGTGACACCTGGTGCCATTTTATGATATGGGCTTGTTTTATGTTGTTGGAATGTAAGTGCATTTCTTCTCTGAGAAATGGAGGCATTTCTCTTTTTCTTCTACATGTGGCTATTAATAGGAGAGCCGGAGTAATGAATTGAAGGTGATGTTTAAATTTCCGAGGTGGAGTTTTATCAACATATAAGCGCTATTGCCAGTCATGAGAATGAGTGTCAATAAGGTCCGGTCAGTGATATTCCAAAGGGAGAGGGAGCTATGCATTAACTGTGGTGATGGACTTTTGGTGTGTTATCTCCAGTGAGAATAAATAAAGCTCTATTTCTAGCACTTTGATGGATATATTTTCCAGCACTTTTACGGACATTTGTTAAAGAACTTATTTATTAGTTTATGTTAATTTGTTTTGATTACATTTTTGTATAATTTGTGCTACTGTGGATTATTATTTGAAAAAGGAGAGATACCCCTGGGTTTGGGACTTTATAGGCACTACCACAATAAGAAAAAGAATTAGAATACATTTGTTTTATCATACAAAAAAATAGAAAGTATATATAGACAATACATGAATGCATCTAAGCATGGATACAGAATAAAAACCTGTCAATGATAAATGAACATATCTCCCTAAACCAGATGCGTTTCAGAGAAATATTTTCCTTCCTCAGGGTTCTTTATGGAGAGATTAGTATCTGGGGGTTTGTAGAATACAAATAATAAATAATCAATACAATTATAAACAAATTCTATCCCAGATTAGTTCACCAAAGTGATTAACTTACATTTTATTCATTGGCAAAACACATAAGCATCCACAAAGTTTAAAAATAGGAGATTTGCAACCTTGCATCCGGCTACCCACACGCAGCACTCCAATGGTCAAATCAGGATGTGTGTAAATGACTAAGAGACATATCAAGGGGTGGATAGGACATCCCCAATAGCATCAAAAAGACACTGCGTCCTGGCTCGGGCGCAGCGCTTGTATGCGTGCTGGGGTCCAAGGGCAAAAACCTGGAAGCAGAGACACATAAATCACAGAGCTGGCCTCAGAAAAAGTGGGTCTGTAGGTATCTCAAAAAGCTATGTGAAAAAAGCCTACCTATGTATAAAAATATTTGCATATACCGGCAGGTGAGATGGTCAGTATCAATGGCATGAACAGTGCTGTGAACCCTCCCAGGGACGCTGAAGTGCATGATCAAACAGGGAAATCACCAGGGAATACATGCAAAGAAAAAAGGGAGGGAAAAAGGTATAGGTACCAAGACCAGTATGTTACTACATATTCAAGGTCAAAAGTGCCCAGTGGTGTAAGAAAAGACAAAAATTCTAACTTACTTAAACACAGTTCACAGCCCAGATCTCCACAGACCGTCCTCACTGATGCCATGTGTAGCACTAACCCCCGAAGGAGCTGCTGGTTTATTTTGGGCTTACCGTTACCTTCTTGACCTCATAGATGTCTAGGGGTTTCCCGAGGTAGATGGCCCAAAGAACTGTAGAAACTGACACTGGATCCACTTTGGGATTTTTATTTGCAAAAAGGGTAGACAAACACAGTCTCTCAATAGGGATAGAGGGTCTAGGTAGAACGTTCAGGTACTCTTGGAACTGCTTGAAATGAAAGTCGCTCACTATAGAATCCAGAGAATAGCCATTCACAACTGGATTTTCTCTGCCATCGGATAAACCTTCTCTCACTAGGCTTAGCAGCCGATAGATTATTCAAATAGAACCAAGTCTCTACCATAGACTTGGTTATAGAACTTGTAAATAGAAGTCTCTGCCACAGACTTAATTGTAACTGAAGGATATGGACAAATTAGAGAACCCTCATACGGTACCAGTATCTTGCAGCCGGTCCGGCGATACCGTACGAGCGTGGATTCACTTGGTGTCTTTCAACTTAGCTTCCAGGCTCTTGCTGAGGAACCAGCCTTGTGCGGGGCCTTCTTCTGAAGAGTCCTCCCCTGGTTGCTTTCTCAGTTGCTGGGCCTCTCCACAGACGAGACAGCACCGGACCACCTTGGAATCCTCCTTTCAGTTACTTTGCCTCGGGCTAGCCAGCCCCGAGACTCGGAATTGGATGGATCCGCACCCCAGGCCATGAGGGCCCTGAGGGCTGGTCAGGAGGACCAGGACCAAACAAACAGAAAGCTCTTCTGGACCCAGAAGCACATGATCTCAGTACCTTAAGTACCCTCTCCCAGAAAGCACAGCAAGACGACGACACACACACTGGTTGGTTCCGAGAGAGATTGGTACCCAATACGCCCAGCCAAACTGCGTTCTCATGCCTGCCAAAGGTGACAGCGACACCTATGGCCAAGCAGAACCCAGTGCAATCCAGCCAGACTGGTACTGAAACCATAATTTGGTACAATTAACCCCAAAACCCAACTGTGGTTCTGGGAACATTAAATTTACAAAACACATATCGCATGCTCGTTAGGAGCCCGGCGCTACACATGTTTAACAGGGGCTATCTAAAGCCCTGCTCATTCAGCCCTTGCTGATTTCTAATTTGAAATCAGCTGGATGAAGTGCTCATCCAGAGGTTCGCAGCAAGCCCCCTGAGCGTCGGCCACGCTGTGGAGAGGTGCGCTGTGGAGAGGCGCGCTGCGGACGAGTCCCACTGACTCGGCGTACATGCCCTGGAGACAGTCAAGGAGTGACTGATCCAGGGCTGATGGGGAGATGATGCCAGGATAGAAAAAAGGCAAACTCTCACCAAATATCCTAAAAAGATATCCCGGCCGTGCCGGGCATGCAGATATTAATTGATGCTCGGTCGACATGTCTACTGGAAAAGCTGGCAACAATATCATTGCTAATAGTGAACAAATATAGTATATATGCTGCGAGAAGGGCGAAACAGTGGATAGAACCCACTGTTCACCCCCACACCAAAAATTGAACCTTGATAAAAGGTTAAAAATTAGGTTTTGAAAGTTGGAGAATGATATCACCATGGGCAGGTAATGCGTGTTAATGTGCAGGCCAAATGCGAGAACACAAATACAGGAACAGAGCATGGCAAAAAAATGGCAATAACACATCAAACAAGAGAGCATAGATTCATACATAGACCACACTACCTCCTTGTAGAATAAGAACCTAAAGGAACAAAAAACACACTGGGGATCAAAATATTAAACAAATGAGATAACACACACATAGCAGTGAAGACACGGTAATATCCATACCCCAAAGGAGGACAAGGGGGGACATTCCTATTTCTCCATGCCCTCTGAATTGAAGCCCTCCAAAAATGGTTTGAAACAAACTGCATTGAGCCCAGGAGACTGAGTAGCTTTCAAATTATAAATCCAACGTAGTTCGAGTTGGAGAAGACACCTCCCCCTCTCGGGTTGGGGTGTACCTGATCCAAGATCAAAAATTTGATCCTTGGGAACACCCCGTGATGTACCAAAGCAGTATGTCTCCCCAAAGGCAGATTGGTATGCTCTATGCCAGAACTCGAGTTTTGTCTTCCCGACATAGAAGCACCCGCAATCACATAGGAGCATATACACCACCCCCAGGGTTTTGCAATTGGCAAAGTGCTTAGCCCTGAAGGCGCTGCCATCTGGTAGAATGGGGTTTCTGTTAGTGTCCATGAACTTGCAGTACCCACATGACCCGCACATTGTATTTGCAATGTTCCATGTCACCATCCCCCTTGAATTCACTCTTTACTAGCCTAGAGGCAATAGACGTGGCCTTTTTAAAAGGTGAAAAGAGGACTCTCAGGGAGAAGTCTAACTAGATTGGGGTCCATGGTTAATACATGCCAGAATTTAGAAACAATTTGCTTCAACTCTGCATGTTGATTGCAATATTTCGTGACAATCCAAAGAGGATTTTCTTGACTGGAAGATTTTTGCAAATAAATAAGCCTATGACCAGTAGACATGTCGATCGGGCATCAATTAATGTCTGCACGCCCGGCATGGCCGGGATATCCTTTTAGGATATTTGGTGAGAGTTTTTTCTATCCTGGCATCCTCCCCCCATCAGCCCTGGATCAGTCACACCTTGACTGTCTACAGGGCATGTACGCCATGTCGGTGGGACTCATCCGAGGCGCGCCTCTCCACGGTGCGGCCGGATGACGCTCCCTGCCTGTGCATTCCAGTTTGGTTTTCGCGCATTCACGGCCGGCACGGTGTGGAGGCGGGGCGCAGCCAAAGCTCAGGGGGCTCGCTGCGAACCTCTGGATGAGCACTACATCCAGCTGATTTCAAATTGAAATCAGCAAGGGCTAAATGAGCAGGGCTTTAGATAGCCCCGCTCATTTACTGCTAAGCATGGCTACGGTGAGGATGGTTTGTGGAGATCTGGGCTGTGAACTGTGTTTAAGTAAGTTAGAATTTTTGTCTTTTCTTACACTGCTGGGCACTTTTCACCTTGAATATGTAGTAACATACTGGTCTTGGTACCTATACCTTTTTCCCCTCCCTTTTTTCTTTGCATGTGTAGCGCCGGCTCCTGAAGAGCATGCGCTATGTGTTTTTTTCTATTTAAAATTCCTAAAACCCGCAGTTTGGTTTTGGGCTTAATTATACCAAATTATGGTTTCAGTACCAGTCTAGCTGGATTGCACTGGGTTCTTCTTGGCCACAGGTGTCGCTGTCACTTCTGGCAAGTGTGAGAACGCAGTTTGGAGGATAATTAGAGTAGCACTTGGTGGTATGCAAAAAGTTGTGTAAAGGTGTAGCTGTACATACAAAATGCCAATATTGCTAAGAAGCAAGTGGGAAGGTAAATAATAAAGGGGTGAATATCACAAAAAATATTAATTGTATAGAACTAAAAATAGTCTGTGTTGAAACATAAAGTTCTGTGAATTATTCCACTGGAGCAGTCCTCGTGAGGTACAAGTATAAATGTGTGAATGGAAATCTTCCTGTGGGATGGCACCACACAGGTATAAGGGCCGTGTGGAACAACGGAAACCGGCAAACATGGACAGACGTCTGGAGTTGTATCAACAGTCGATCTTACACGAATAAAAGATGGGTACTCTTACCTATGATGTTGATCATACGACAGTGAGTCAATCAGGCTTGTGGTCTTGATTGGTCCCAATCGGACAATGTATGCGAATAAGATGGATCCTGGTAGGGGGTCCTCACTTTTCCGCCTCTGGACTCCAAGCAAACAGGCAATCCTGGTGGGGGATCCTCACTTATCCGTCTCCGGACTCCAAAGAGGCAGGTGTTCAGGATGGAATGTATCCAGAAAGGGATGTTTAAAAAGGCACATGGAAGTAAAGAGAAAAACAGAGGGGCTCCGGATGGTGCAGGTCAAAACAAACCAGTGGGTTTATTGAAATGGTCATAAAGTACATTTTATGTACCCCACATTGCTTTTATATATTTTTTATTTTATATCCTGTGATCACTTTTATTTTTGTGTCATTTATATACTTTATGACCATTTCAATACTACAATATAATTTGTGTAAGATCGACTGTTGATACAACTCCAGACGTCTGTCCATCTTTGCCGGTTTCTGTTGTTCCACACGGCCCTTATACCTGTGTGGTGCCATCCCACAGGAAGATTTCCATTCACACATTTATACTTGTACCTCACGAGGACAGTTCCAGTGGAATAATTCACAGAACTTTATGGTTTCAGCACAGACTATTTTTAGTTCTATACAATTAATATTTTTTGTGATATTCACCCCTTTATTATTTACCTTCCCACTTGCTTCTTAGCAATATTGGCATTTTGTATGTACAGCTACATCTTTACTCAACTTTTTGCATACCACTAAGCGCTACACTAATTATCCTCCATTTTGCTTGGCTTTGTTTGTTTTAGTGTTAGCTGCTGTGCCCCTTTTTCTGCCACATATTGTGTTAGCGCAGTGTTTTCCCCTTCATTCCACACCACTTATGCCACTCTTTCTCGGAACCAGCCCAGTGGGAGTGTCGTCTTGCTGTGCTTTCTGGGATAGGGTACTTAAGGTACTGACATCACGTGCTTCTGGGTTCCGGTCCAGAAGATCTTTCTGTCTGTTTGGTCCTGGTCCTCCTGACTTGCCCCCATGGCTCTCATGGCCTGGGGTGCGGATCCATCCAATTCCGAGTCTCGGGGCTGGCTAGCCCGAGGCAAAGTAACTGGAAGGAGGATTCAAAGGTGGTCCTGTGCCGTCTCATCTGTGGAGAGGCCCAACAACTGAGGAAGCAACCAGGGGAGAACTCTTCGGGAGAAGGCCACACATAAGGCTGGCCTCTCAGAAAGAGCCTGGAGGCTTAGTTGAAAGACACCAAGTGAATCTACACTCGTACGGTATCGCCAGACCGGCTGCAAGATACTGGTACCGCATGAGGGCTCTCTAAATTTGTCTACATCATTCAGTTACAACTTTATTCACAAGTGTTCTACAACAAGTCTGTGGCAGAGACTTTATTAACAAGTGTTCTACAACAAGTTTGTGGCAGAGACTGCTCTATTTAAACACTCTATCGGTTGCTAGGCCTAGTGGAAGGAGGTCTATCCGGTAGCCGTGGGAATCCAGTTGTGAGTGGCTATTCTCTAGATTTCTATAGTGAGAGACTTTCTGTTTTGAGCAGTTCCAAGAGTACCTGAACTTTCTACCTAAACCCTCTATCCTTCACTGAGAGACTGTGTTTGTCTACCTTTTTTGCAAATAAAAATCCCAAAGCGGATCCAGTGTCAGTTTCTACAATTCTTTGGACCATCTACCTCGGGAAACCCCTAGACGCACACGAGGTCAAGAAGGTAACGGTAAGCCCAAATCAAACCAGCAGCTCCTTCGGGGGTTAGTGCTACACATGTATTCCCTGGTGATTTCCCTGTTAGATCATGTGGACACTTCAGGAGGGATTGCAGCACTGTTCATGCCATTGATACTGACCATCTCATCTGCCGGTATATGCGGATATTTTTATACATAGGTAGGCTTTTTTCACATAGCTTTTTGAGATACTTACAGACCCACTTTTTCTGAGGCCAGCTCTGTGATTTATGTGTCTCTGCTTCCAGGTTTTTGCCCTTGGACCCCCGTGTCAGGGCTCTACCCGCACAGAACGGGCTAATTTGCACACACGCATGCGCACGAGCGCCGCTGAGCAATCTAGGCATCAGCGCGCGCATCAGGTGCGTGCATGTGCGTGATCGGTGCGTGTGCGCGCGCCCATTAGTAGGGCACTTCGGGGTCCGCAAGACCATGGAACTTGTGCAACGCACCTTTTGGTGGCCAGGTCTAAGGGAGTCCTGTAAAAAATATGTCAGCTCTTGTCCTGTCTGCAACCGGAGCAAGGCAACAAGGAACCAGGTTTTTTTTCCTCTCACCCGGAAAAGAGGAACTTGTTGGGCACCCGGAGGTTGCCCCTTGTGAGGGGGCAATGTCAGGGCTCTACCCGCACAGAACGGGCTAATTTGCGCACACGCACTGAGCAATCTAGGCATCAGCACACGCGCCGGCACACGCCTCGGTCGCGCGTGCGCGATCGGTGCTTGTGCGCGCCCCTGTGCTCGATTAGGGCGTGGGCGCACGCCCGTGTGCGACTGTGCATGTGCGCGCGCCTGTGCATGTTGTTTGGCGCCAGTGGCCCTATTGCAGGATGACAGCTGCAATCCTGCGGCGCTGTTCGTCTGCAGCTCTGACCCTGAAGTTCCCTGATACCTGCCTGTTAAACTACTGATTCCTGACCCGGCTTGTCTGACCCTGCTGATCTCTCCAACCCTGATCCCGGCCTGTCTGACCCTGTTTATGGACTGTGTTTGATTCTTGCTGCTGAACCCTCTGCTTGCCATTGACCTTGCTTCTGCCTGCTGTATCTGCCTGCCTGTTTATCCGTTGTGACCCGGCCTGTCTGACTACCCCTCTGGCTCGAGTGTGTCGTGCTCCATCCAGGTCCTGCTGCTGCTGTTCCGGTGCCTGCCTATCTGTGGTTGCTGATCCGCTGTCTGCTGTACCATCTCCTGCAGTTCCAGTCCGCCCGGAGAACCACCATCCCACTCTGCACCAGTTGCTGCAACCTGAACAGATACTCCTACCCCGCTGTGCTCACGGGACCACTGTCTCCACTCCAGTGGGCCCTGAACCAGAGCCATAAGAGAGGTCTTCTCCTGCCAAGTCAGGCTCACCACCAGGTACCTAACAGTACGAACAGCCATGACTGAGCCTGCGGGAGGAGCCTCTGCCATGCAAGAGATCTGCACCCACCTTGCAGCTCTCACACAAGCAGTGAAGTCCCTGCAGGAAGGGTACACCAAGCTGCAAGAACAAGTTCAGCACCTCGCCAGTCCCATGGCCTCCGCACCTTCGGCGCTACCAGCACAGCCCATCTCCCAGCCTACAGTTGTGATGCTCCCTCCAGAACCAAGGGTACCCATCCCTGAAAGATTCTCGGGAGACCGGTCTAAATTCTGGGCCTTCCGCGACGCCTGTCAGGTGTACTTTGCCCTTCAACCCAGGACTTTTCCTCTAGAGGCCACCAAGGTGGGGTTTGTAGTCTCCCTGTTGCAGGGGGAGCCTCAGACTTGGGCCCATCGTCTCCTGGGAGGAGACAGCGCTCTGACCCAAACCCTCTCTTCCTTCTTCGAGGCAATGGTGCAGCTCTACGAGGACCCCCAGCCTAATCACCCTAGCCATCCAGATAGACCGCCAGCTTCGGGAGCACCGAGCTGAACGTTCCTCCCAACCGAACCACCCGGCCTGGATGGTCGCAAAGGCTCCGATTCCTGCCTCCCGTTACCTACTTGCTCCTCAAGCAGTTCCTGCCAACCCTGCTCCTGACAGCCCCGAGTCCATGCAGCTAGGACTTATGCGTCCCACCTTGTCTCCAGAGGAACGCGCTCGACGCCGACAGCTAAACCTGTGTCTCTACTGTAGTGGCTCTGGACATTATGTAAACAACTGCCCTGCCAAGAAACATAAGTGCATTTCTTCTGTTTCTGCCAATCCTGCACCCTTTCCAGCCAGCACAACCCACCTTGCTCTCCCTCTCTCGTTGCAGTTCCAGGGAAGGACAATCTCCACCATCGCCATCATTGACTCTGGAGCATGTAGCTGTTGCATGCCGCATTTGCCAGCCTACAAGCCTTGCCCCTCCGGGAGAAAACTCATGGACTTTCCGTCTTCTTGGCCGATGGTTCCCGCATCAAATCGGAAACCTTGCCCTTGTTTGCTACCATCCTTTCTAGCACCAGGAACTTTTGACTCTTGATGGGATTTCTTCCCCTTTATTTCCAGTGATTCTGGGTATACCCTGGCTCCAGGCCCATAATCCCCGTATCAACTGGTCCACTGGGGAAGTGAAGTTCCAGACCCTTTACTGTCAAGAACATTGCTTACCTGAGACCTCGGGTCGGCCCACTACTCTTCTTTGCTTGGACTCCGACCAGAATCTATGCCAGTCCGTGCCCGAACCATACCACGATTTCCTCGATGTTTGGATAGTGATGTTTATTCCGCCCTCTTGTAAAAACACCGCTCTGCGCTACAGGGATGTGTTACTAACAAATCTAGGCTGATCTTTTAATATACCAGTCATGTATTGAGAAGATATGTATAAATATATAATTTAAATAAATAAATAAATATATGTATATATGTGCAAAATTAATATATAAATATCAAAAATAAATGAGAATATATATATATATGCATGTGCATAGATGTGATGAAGTTGAATGTGTGATGTGCAAACAAAATCTCAGTATGATATATACGTATAGTGGACCTTATACATATATCAACAGCTGCTGCTTAAAAACAAAATCAATATAGAAAAATACAAACAACGTTAGGTGGACCGTGCTCAGTCCCCTCTAATAGAAGTTTGTAGCAGCGCTAAGGATTTTTTCAAGTGAATGAAAAACCATTAATATACACACTTAGAGTGAATGACCATATATCTCACTAGAATATGTACATATAAAAAATATAATATATATATATATGTAAAAACATATGAATCGAGTGAGAGTGATAAAGAGTCCAATAAGTGCTTTAAAAGTATCAAAGTGAATGGTGAACCATATACATGGTGAAAAAAGATGATCAATAAAATAAATATATGTAAAAAAACTGTGTCTCCAGTCCACTTAAAAATTGCTTGACAATGTGATCAAGACAATCTGCAGAAATCCACAGAGTGACAGTTCCCAATTGGTATAAATAAACAGTTCAAAATTTGGTGATATTTGAGTGATCCGGCCACCATGCGTTTACACCTTGTGCAAGAATCGTCCCCCTATGGGGCTGCACTCACCAGAACACTGCTTTAAATACGCCTGTAGTTAAATATGGGCCTTCTCCTCCAACATCAGACCGTCCGCCAGCGCGAAAATAAGACCAGATCCTCTATCCAGCATCCCCTGATCAATACTCCACCAGCGCGGTTACATAGTGTGTGAAAAACAAATGGAGGGCCACATAGTGTAATACTGCTTAAAAATTATAATTTTTATTGAATCACTTCCCCTTTAAAAAAACGATCCCCCCTAGTAGTAACTGCGTACCACACAATAAATTTCATAAGCCTTTGGATAAATGTAGGATCTACTATGCCTGGGTTCCACAGGATGTGGAAAAACGAGTTCCGCTGTGTGTCTGAGCGGCGTCTCTCCTTCCTGGTACACCTGGAACGCACAGTGGACCGCAAGCGTGATGACGTCACTTCCTGCTGACCTACGCCCTGACGCGTTTCGTCATTTCCGACTTCTTCTCGAGGGCGTAGGTCATCAGGGAGGAAGTGACAATTATATGCACTGACTGATGGACATATCGTCCAATGGGGAGGCTGGAATACTCACACCACGGACGAAGGGGCCGTAGACCAGATGTGCAGACACTAGAGGTCTAACAAAGACATCTAGCAGATGACTCCGGTGTCAGTGTATTTACAGCTTCGTTCACAAGAGCATTTAAGGCATCATCATGATGTGAACTGTTTCTTTGTGACAAAGATGTATACATATTCAATACCATATATTATTCCTATGTCATTTCGTTTCAATGGGCTGTCATTATTAATAACCGTATTAGCCTATTGTAAGTGATGTATGGCGCATGTCCGCTGGATATGCGGATAAGTGAATGTTAAATGCATAATCTGACCCGCTGAATGCGGGGGAGACCCATTGGAATGTTTGTACCTTACGATTAGCAATAACAGCCCATATTCAAAATACAACAATGTTATATATATATTGAAGGAACGTGAACCTGAACATACACTGGTCACAAAATATATATATATATATACCCTCCGATAGAGGTATATTGCGGAGGGGTGTGCACATGACAAATAAACCATGGGAATATATGTAGGACAGGATGAGAAGTCCTGCTCCGATAAAGGGGTATATGGTATAAAACCTGTGTAAATAAATAATCCTTGATAAACAAAGAGAGTTACCATAATAAAAAAAGTCATTATTACATAAAAAATATATAATAATAAATAAAAAATTTATTACATAAAAAATATATATATAAAAATATTGTACAAAATATTCATGTAAAAAATACTCTATAAAAATACATGTATATATATTTTATGAACTTTTTTAAAAAAATAGACAAGGATATATAAAAATCAATTAAAATGGTGTTAACCCTATATGTATACGCATATATTCTTAGAAAAATATAAAAATATAAAATTATAAAGTGGGTAAATATCATAATAATAGTAAAAATGGAATGCGTAGTAAGATGAGAGGGACTAAGAGGGTGGTTTTAGTATCTCATATTCATGTTCCTTAAATATGTACATGCAACCAGAACAGAGAAATCAACAACGTACAAGAGTTAATGACATGGGGCTGTCTAGTAGTGTTTGTGAATGGATGGGTATGTAGTATGTTCTTCCTGAGACTCTATGTGTCGCTTATAAAGCAATTAATATCTAGCTCGATGTTTAATCCTTTAGGCGAGAGGACGTCAACTAGATATATCCATTTTGTTTCTTGCTTTGACAGTTCCCGGACCATATTTAAACCTCTCCAATGGGGTTGAATCTGTTCGATGCCCCAGAATTGGAGTCCTTTGGGGTCCTTGTCGTGTTTGAGTTTAAAGTGCAGTGAGACATTGTGGTCTTTGAAACCAATCTTTATGTTATGTATATGCTCAGCAATTCGCACTCTTAGCAATCTTTTTGTTCGCCCAATATACATTAATCCGCATGGGCATTTTAAGGCGTACACGACATGTGTGCTGTTACACGTAATGAACTGTTTTATGGAAAAACTGTTATTGTTGACTGTGGAAGTAAAATTTTCCAATTTCCTAAGCGGTGTGGATACTTCTCGGCATGCTTTACATTTCCTACAAGCGAAAAAACCGTTCTGTTCCCAAAATGTAGGTGGTTTTTTTGGGGGGTCTATAACCTTCTTTACCACCTGGTCCCCAAAACTGGGTGCTTTTCTGTAAATGAATCTAGGAGCTGGAGGTAGTGCTGTCATTAATTTCTTGTCCAAAAGTAGGACATGCCAGTGATTTTTAAAGATTTGTTCTACCTCTTGGTACTGTGCATGGTAACCTGATATAAAAGCCCATTCCAGGTTTTGTTTACTGGCAGGTGTACATAATTTCTTTTTTTCTTCTAAGGTGGTGGACCTGGGTATTGCATTAACCTCTTCCACTATCTTCTGTAACTTCGCAGGATCATATCCTCTCACTTCAAACCTATCGGTGAGGATCTTAGATTGTTCAATATAGTTGTTTTCTTCAGAGCAATTTCTTCTCACCCTCATTAGTTGACATTTTGGAATATTCTTTAACCAGAGTGGGTGATGTCCACTTGATGTCGGTAGATAGCTATTTCGGTCGGTTTTTTTGAAAAAAACTTTAGTTTCCAGTCTGTCTTGTTTCCGATATATTGTGACATCTAAAAAATTAATTTCATTAAAATCACTGACCGACGTTAATTTAATGTTATTATTGTTGTTATTAAGACTATTTAAAAATATTTCAAGACTAAAAGAGGACCCTGCCCAGATAAAAAACAAATCATCGATAAAACGTTTATAAAATCGCAGTTCTGGTCGCTGATTGTTAAAAATAATCTTATCTTCCCATTCAGCCATGAATAAATTAGCGATGCTTGGGGCGAACTTAGCCCCCATGGCAACACCTCTTTGCTGGGAATAGAACTCTCCTCCATACCAGAAATAATTGTGGGATAAACAGAAATCTAGAGCATTCCTTAAAAACCTCTTTTGATTAAAAGCCAAATCTTCTCGTTTACTTAGAGCCCAATTCAGGGCTAGCAGAGCGTCATCATGCTGTATAATCGAGTACAGCGAAGAAACATCGGCTGTGACGAGAATAATCTGTTCGTTGTTCTCAAGATTGACTTCTTGTAAACAGTTAAGGAAATTTTTTGTGTCTCTTAGATATGACTTCGTCTCCCTCACACTTTTCTGTAGGAAGGTATCCAAATATTGTCCCAGCCTAGATGAGACAGACTCAATACTATTAACGATTGGTCTTGCTGGTGGATTGGTTGGATCCTTGTGGATCTTAGGCAGGGTGTATAGTGTGGGTACTCGGCTGCTTGTGGGTATTAGGTATCTTCTCTCTTTGCTGGAGAGCACTCCCGAGTGAGCGCCCATCTCTATTAGTCTTTCTAGGTCGTCTCTATATGCTTGTGTGGGATCTTTCTTCAGAGTTTTGTAAGTATCTTTATCTGACAACATCTCCGAAATTTGTTTGTGGTAGAACTCTTTGGAGAGTATCACCACTCCTCCACCCTTATCGGCCGGTCTGATTACTATATCTTTACGTTTTTCTAGAAGTTTTATGCCTTCTTCAACGTGTTTTATGTTCACTTCTTTTTTTGGAGCCAATGTTTCCAGATCTTGTAATATCAGACTCTTGAAAACTTCCACATGGTGGTTCGGGTTGTTCGGTGGATTGAACAGTGATTTGTTCTTTAACCCACTGTTTATAATCCCAGGTCTTTCCTTTGTTTTGGTTATTTGGGGTGTTTGCATTGTTTGGATGCTACTTGTTATTTCATTAGTGCTTCCGTTGCCCAAAAAATATTTTTTTTATGTTTATTTTTCTAATGTATTTGTGTATGTCAATGTACACATTAAACTTGTTGATGGGCTTTTTTAGGCCGCATTTAAGGCCCAGGTTTAAAATGTTTAGTTCCTTGTGTGTGAGATCCACTTCTGTGAGATTAAAAATTCCTCCTACTCCGATCCCCTTCTTCTTTTGTTGGATCTTGCGTCCTGCCCTGCATCCTCTGTGTTTTCCTTTCTTTGTGGTAGTTGTGCACCATCCTTGGGTTTTTTCAAATACTCTTCTCTTTGGTTGTAATCTTTGTGTTGACCCTGGGTAGATGGATGTTTCAGATAGGGCGATGGGTTTCTTAGGTGATAGGGGGGTTGGGATAGCATTGGGGGGCGCCCCCTGCGCGGGGGGTGTCCCCTGCCTCTCTGCTGCCCCCCCGGCCTCTCCCTAAAAAAGGTCGGGGTAGCGGTCGGGATTCGTATTCCTCCTCATAGTTATATATTGGCTGGAACCTATTCTGTGTAATTATTCCGTTAGTTTGTTGTTGATGTTGTGTTCTTTGATTGTTGCCTCTCGTTCCTTTATTCCTCCCTTTTCCTCTATGTGTTGGGGTTGAATAATACCTTGGGGAATTCATATACAAATTGTCTTCGTATTGCTCCCTTTCCTCCATCCATGGGATATTTGGTTTTTGGACTGGGGTGATATTTGGATTTCTTGGTGCCTGAGTAGCCGTGGCTCCTTTAGGTTTTGCCCTTTCCGTATTTGGGTTGTCTTGGTTGTCTGGTCCTTGTTGCCAGGAGTACATTTTATTATTTTTAAAATCGTCAAAATCCTTATGATATTTTTTGATTTTTTTCTTTTGGGTATCCTTGTCTACCTTTTCTAATCGTTTCTGTACCTTTAGATTAAAATCAATAATCTGTTGCGATTCCTTAATTGGATCTAATTGGAGTTTTAGATCGTTAATCTTTATCTCGATATTTGCCATTTTACGTTTTTTCCTTTGTATGATTAACTGCTGTAATTTAAAACCGACCCCATTAAAAAAATCCAGCCATTCCTGGGTGGATGCTGGGTCGTCTAGTCCATCATGGGGGATCACATCCCATCTTAAGCTTTTAATAATAATTTTATCTTTCATATATTGCTCAAGCGTACAGATGTCCCACCACGTTCTTACTTGCTTCTCCAAAATATTGCCTAGAGCCGCCATGGCTCCATTATAGTTGGTTTTAAGTTGGTGAGGGTGTATGATCAGAAAATAGGGTATCTATGTCTATGTGTCTACTGTTTAGAAATTGTAGTACGTCCATGGCTGCAGAGAAATTTGATATCGAATATTGGATAGTGATGTTTATTCCGCCCTCTTGTAAAAACACCGATCTGCGCTACAGGGATGTGTTACTAACAAATCTAGGCTGATCTTTTAATATACCAGTCATGTATTGAGAAGATATGTATAAATATATAATTTAAATAAATAAATAAATATATGTATATATGTGCAAAATTAATATATAAATATCAAAAATAAATGAGAATATATATATATATGCATGTGCATAGATGTGATGAAGTTGAATGTGTGATGTGCAAACAAAATCTCAGTATGATATATACGTATAGTGGACCTTATACATATATCAACAGCTGCTGCTTAAAAACAAAATCAATATAGACAAATACAAACAACGTTGGGTGGACCGTGCTCAGTCCCCTCTAATAGAAGTTTGTAGCAGCGCTAAGGATTTTTTCAAGTGAATGAAAAACCATTAATATACACACTTAGAGTGAATGACCATATATCTCACTAGAATATGTACATATAAGAAATATAATATATATATATATATGTAAAAACATATGAATCGAGTGAGAGTGATAAAGAGTCCAATAAGTGCTTTAAAAGTATCAAAGTGAATGGTGAACCATATACATGGTGAAAAAAGATGATCAATAAAATAAATATATGTAAAAAAACTGTGTCTCCAGTCCACTTAAAAATTGCTTGACAATCTGATCAAGACAATCTGCAGAAATCCACCGAGTGACAGTTCCCAATTGGTATAAATAAACAGTTCAAAATTTGGTGATTTTTGAGTGATCCGGCCACCATGCGTTTACACCTTGTGCAAGAATCGTCCCCCTATGGGGCTGCACTCACCAGAACACTGCTTTAAATACGCCTGTAGTTAAATATGGGCCTTCTCCTCCAACATCAGACCGTCCGCCAGCGCGAAAATAAGACCAGATCCTCTATCCAGCATCCCCTGATCAATACTCCACCAGCGCGGTTACATAGTGTGTGAAAAACAAATGGAGGGCCACATAGTGTAATACTGCTTAAAAATTATAATTTTTATTGAATCACTTCCCCTTTAAAAAAACGATCCCCCCTAGTAGTAACTGCGTACCACACAATAAATTTCATAAGCCTTTGGATAAATGTAGGATCTACTATGCCTGGGTTCCACAGGATGTGGAAAAACGAGTTCCGCTGTGTGTCTGAGCGGCGTCTCTCCTTCCTGGTACACCTGGAAATTTATTGTGTGGTACGCAGTTACTACTAGGGGGGATCGTTTTTTTTAAAGGGGAAGTGATTCAATAAAAATTATAATTTTTAAGCAGTATTACACTATGTGGCCCTCCATTTGTTTTTCACACACTATGTAACCGCGCTGGTGGAGTATTGATCAGGGGATGCTGGATAGAGGATCTGGTCTTATTTTCGCGCTGGCGGACGGTCTGATGTTGGAGGAGAAGGCCCATATTTAACTACAGGCGTATTTAAAGCAGTGTTCTGGTGAGTGCAGCCCCATAGGGGGACGATTCTTGCACAAGGTGTAAACGCATGGTGGCCGGATCACTCAAATATCACCAAATTTTGAACTGTTTATTTATACCAATTGGGAACTGTCACTCGGTGGATTTCTGCAGATTGTCTTGATCAGATTGTCAAGCAATTTTTAAGTGGACTGGAGACACAGTTTTTTTACATATATTTATTTTATTGATCATCTTTTTTCACCATGTATATGGTTCACCATTCACTTTGATACTTTTAAAGCACTTATTGGACTCTTTATCACTCTCACTCGATTCATATGTTTTTACATATATATATATATATTATATTTCTTATATGTACATATTCTAGTGAGATATATGGTCATTCACTCTAAGTGTGTATATTAATGGTTTTTCATTCACATGAAAAAATCCTTAGCGCTGCTACAAACTTCTATTAGAGGGGACTGAGCACGGTCCACCCAACGTTGTTTGTATTTTTCTATATTGATTTTGTTTTTAAGCAGCAGCTGTTGATATATGTATATGTATATCATACTGAGATTTTGTTTGCACATCACACATTCAACTTCATCACATCTATGCACATGCATATATATATATATTCTCATTTATTTTTGATATTTATATATTAATTTTGCACATATATACATATATTTATTTATTTATTTAAATTATATATTTATACATATCTTCTCAATACATGACTGGTATATTAAAAGATCAGCCTAGATTTGTTAGTAACACATCCCTGTAGCGCAGATCGGTGTTTTTACAAGAGGGCGGAATAAACATCACTATCCAATATTCGATATCAAATTTCTCTGCAGCCATGGACGTACTACAATTTCTAAACAGTAGACACATAGACATAGATACCCTATTTTCTGATCATACACCCTCACCAACTGAAACCAACTATAATGGAGCCATGGCGGCTCTAGGCAATATTTTGGAGAAGCAAGTAAGAACGTGGTGGGACATCTGTACGCTTGAGCAATATATGAAAGATAAAATTATTATTAAAAGCTTAAGATGGGATGTGATCCCCCATGATGGACTAGACGACCCAGCATCCACCCAGGAATGGCTGGATTTTTTTAATGGGGTCGGTTTTAAATTACAGCAGTTAATCATACAAAGGAAAAAACGTAAAATGGCAAATATCGAGATAAAGATTAACGATCTAAAACTCCAATTAGATCCAATTAAGGAATCGCAACAGATTATTGATTTTAATCTAAAGGTACAGAAACGATTAGAAAAGGTAGACAAGGATACCCAAAAGAAAAAAATCAAAAAATATCATAAGGATTTTGACGATTTTAAAAATAATAAAATGTACTCCTGGCAACAAGGACCAGACAACCAAGACAACCCAAATACGGAAAGGGCAAAACCTAAAGGAGCCACGGCTACTCAGGCACCAAGAAATCCAAATATCACCCCAGTCCAAAAACCAAATATCCCATGGATGGAGGAAAGGGATCAATACGAAGACAATTTGTATATGAATTCCCCAAGGTATTATTCAACCCCAACACATAGAGGAAAAGGGAGGAATAAAGGAACGAGAGGCAACAATCAAAGAACACAACATCAACAACAAACTAACGGAATAATTACACAGAATAGGTTCCAGCCAATATATAACTATGAGGAGGAATACGAATCCCGACCGCTACCCCGACCTTTTTTAGGGAGAGGCCGGGGGGGCAGCAGAGAGGCAGGGGACACCCCCCGCGCAGGGGGCGCCCCCCAATGCTATCCCAACCCCCCTATCACCTAAGAAACCCATCGCCCTATCTGAAACATCCATCTACCCAGGGTCAACACAAAGATTACAACCAAAGAGAAGAGTATTTGAAAAAACCCAAGGATGGTGCACAACTACCACAAAGAAAGGAAAACACAGAGGATGCAGGGCAGGACGCAAGATCCAACAAAAGAAGAAGGGGATCGGAGTAGGAGGAATTTTTAATCTCACAGAAGTGGATCTCACACACAAGGAACTAAACATTTTAAACCTGGGCCTTAAATGCGGCCTAAAAAAGCCCATCAACAAGTTTAATGTGTACATTGACATACACAAATACATTAGAAAAATAAACATAAAAAAATATTTTTTGGGCAACGGAAGCACTAATGAAATAACAAGTAGCATCCAAACAATGCAAACACCCCAAATAACCAAAACAAAGGAAAGACCTGGGATTATAAACAGTGGGTTAAAGAACAAATCACTGTTCAATCCACCGAACAACCCGAACCACCATGTGGAAGTTTTCAAGAGTCTGATATTACAAGATCTGGAAACATTGGCTCCAAAAAAAGAAGTGAACATAAAACACGTTGAAGAAGGCATAAAACTTCTAGAAAAACGTAAAGATATAGTAATCAGACCGGCCGATAAGGGTGGAGGAGTGGTGATACTCTCCAAAGAGTTCTACCACAAACAAATTTCGGAGATGTTGTCAGATAAAGATACTTACAAAACTCTGAAGAAAGATCCCACACAAGCATATAGAGACGACCTAGAAAGACTAATAGAGATGGGCGCTCACTCGGGAGTGCTCTCCAGCAAAGAGAGAAGATACCTAATACCCACAAGCAGCCGAGTACCCACACTATACACCCTGCCTAAGATCCACAAGGATCCAACCAATCCACCAGCAAGACCAATCGTTAATAGTATTGAGTCTGTCTCATCTAGGCTGGGACAATATTTGGATACCTTCCTACAGAAAAGTGTGAGGGAGACGAAGTCATATCTAAGAGACACAAAAAATTTCCTTAACTGTTTACAAGAAGTCAATCTTGAGAACAACGAACAGATTATTCTCGTCACAGCCGATGTTTCTTCGCTGTACTCGATTATACAGCATGATGACGCTCTGCTAGCCCTGAATTGGGCTCTAAGTAAACGAGAAGATTTGGCTTTTAATCAAAAGAGGTTTTTAAGGAATGCTCTAGATTTCTGTTTATCCCACAATTATTTCTGGTATGGAGGAGAGTTCTATTCCCAGCAAAGAGGTGTTGCCATGGGGGCTAAGTTCGCCCCAAGCATCGCTAATTTATTCATGGCTGAATGGGAAGATAAGATTATTTTTAACAATCAGCGACCAGAACTGCGATTTTATAAACGTTTTATCGATGATTTGTTTTTTATCTGGGCAGGGTCCTCTTTTAGTCTTGAAATATTTTTAAATAGTCTTAATAACAACAATAATAACATTAAATTAACGTCGGTCAGTGATTTTAATGAAATTAATTTTTTAGATGTCACAATATATCGGAAACAAGACAGACTGGAAACTAAAGTTTTTTTCAAAAAAACCGACCGAAATAGCTATCTACCGACATCAAGTGGACATCACCCACTCTGGTTAAAGAATATTCCAAAATGTCAACTAATGAGGGTGAGAAGAAATTGCTCTGAAGAAAACAACTATATTGAACAATCTAAGATCCTCACCGATAGGTTTGAAGTGAGAGGATATGATCCTGCAAAGTTACAGAAGATAGTGGAAGAGGTTAATGCAATACCCAGGTCCACCACCTTAGAAGAAAAAAAGAAATTATGTACACCTGCCAGTAAACAAAACCTGGAATGGGCTTTTATATCAGGTTACCATGCACAGTACCAAGAGGTAGAACAAATCTTTAAAAATCACTGGCATGTCCTACTTTTGGACAAGAAATTAATGACAGCACTACCTCCAGCTCCTAGATTCATTTACAGAAAAGCACCCAGTTTTGGGGACCAGGTGGTAAAGAAGGTTATAGACCCCCCAAAAAAACCACCTACATTTTGGGAACAGAACGGTTTTTTCGCTTGTAGGAAATGTAAAGCATGCCGAGAAGTATCCACACCGCTTAGGAAATTGGAAAATTTTACTTCCACAGTCAACAATAACAGTTTTTCCATAAAACAGTTCATTACGTGTAACAGCACACATGTCGTGTACGCCTTAAAATGCCCATGCGGATTAATGTATATTGGGCGAACAAAAAGATTGCTAAGAGTGCGAATTGCTGAGCATATACATAACATAAAGATTGGTTTCAAAGACCACAATGTCTCACTGCACTTTAAACTCAAACACGACAAGGACCCCAAAGGACTCCAATTCTGGGGCATCGAACAGATTCAACCCCATTGGAGAGGTTTAAATATGGTCCGGGAACTGTCAAAGCAAGAAACAAAATGGATATATCTAGTTGACGTCCTCTCGCCTAAAGGATTAAACATCGAGCTAGATATTAATTGCTTTATAAGCGACACATAGAGTCTCAGGAAGAACATACTACATACCCATCCATTCACAAACACTACTAGACAGCCCCATGTCATTAACTCTTGTACGTTGTTGATTTCTCTGTTCTGGTTGCATGTACATATTTAAGGAACATGAATATGAGATACTAAAACCACCCTCTTAGTCCCTCTCATCTTACTACGCATTCCATTTTTACTATTATTATGATATTTACCCACTTTATAATTTTATATTTTTTATATTTTTCTAAGAATATATGCGTATACATATAGGGTTAACACCATTTTAATTGATTTTTATATATCCTTGTCTATTTTTTAAAAAAAAGTTCATAAAATATATATACATGTATTTTTATAGAGTATTTTTTACATGAATATTTTGTACAATATTTTTATATATATATATTTTTTATGTAATACATTTTTTATATTATTATTATATATATTTTTTATGTAATAATGACTTTTTTTATTATGGTAACTCTCTTTGTTTATCAAGGATTATTTATTTACACAGGTTTTATACCATATACCCCTTTATCGGAGCAGGACTTCTCATCCTGTCCTACATATATTCCCATGGTTTATTTGTCATGTGCACACCCCTCCGCAATATACCTCTATCGGAGGGTATATATATATATATATATATATATTTTGTGACCAGTGTATGTTCAGGTTCACGTTCCTTCAATATATATATAACATTGTTGTATTTTGAATATGGGCTGTTATTCCTAATCGTAAGGTACAAACATTCCAATGGGTCTCCCCCGCATTCAGCGGGTCAGATTATGCATTTAACATTCACTTATCCGCATATCCAGCGGACATGCGCCATACATCACTTACAATAGGCTAATACGGTTATTAATAATGACAGCCCATTGAAACGAAATGACATAGGAATAATATATGGTATTGAATATGTATACATCTTTGTCACAAAGAAACAGTTCACATCATGATGATGCCTTAAATGCTCTTGTGAACGAAGCTGTAAATACACTGACACCGGAGTCATCTGCTAGATGTCTTTGTTAGACCTCTAGTGTCTGCACATCTGGTCTACGGCCCCTTCGTCCGTGGTGTGAGTATTCCAGCCTCCCCATTGGACGATATGTCCATCAGTCAGTGCATATAATTGTCACTTCCTCCCTGATGACCTACGCCCTCGAGAAGAAGTCGGAAATGACGAAACGCGTCAGGGCGTAGGTCAGCAGGAAGTGACGTCATCACGCTTGCGGTCCACTGTGCGTTCCAGGTGTACCAGGAAGGAGAGACGCCGCTCAGACACACAGCGGAACTCGTTTTTCCACATCCTGTGGAACCCAGGCATAGTAGATCCTACATTTATCCAAAGGCTTATGAAATTTATTGTGTGGTACGCAGTTACTACTAGGGGGGATCGTTTTTTTAAAGGGGAAGTGATTCAATAAAAATTATAATTTTTAAGCAGTATTACACTATGTGGCCCTCCATTTGTTTTTCACACACTATGTAACCGCGCTGGTGGAGTATTGATCAGGGGATGCTGGATAGAGGATCTGGTCTTATTTTCGCGCTGGCGGACGGTCTGATGTTGGAGGAGAAGGCCCATATTTAACTACAGGCGTATTTAAAGCAGTGTTCTGGTGAGTGCAGCCCCATAGGGGGACGATTCTTGCACAAGGTGTAAACGCATGGTGGCCGGATCACTCAAATATCACCAAATTTTGAACTGTTTATTTATACCAATTGGGAACTGTCACTCGGTGGATTTCTGCAGATTGTCTTGATCACATTGTCAAGCAATTTTTAAGTGGACTGGAGACACAGTTTTTTTACATATATTTATTTTATTGATCATCTTTTTTCACCATGTATATGGTTCACCATTCACTTTGATACTTTTAAAGCACTTATTGGACTCTTTATCACTCTCACTCGATTCATATGTTTTTACATATATATATATATATATTATATTTCGTATATGTACATATTCTAGTGAGATATATGGTCATTCACTCTAAGTGTGTATATTAATGGTTTTTCATTCACTTGAATAAATCCTTAGCGCTGCTACAAACTTCTATTAGAGGGGACTGAGCACGGTCCACCCAACGTTGTTTGTATTTTTCTATATTGATTTCCTCGATGTGTTTAGCAAACGTGGGGCAGATTCCCTTCCGCCCCACCGTTCCTATGATTGCCCCATTGAGCTCCTCCCGGGGGCCGAGATCCCATTTGGGCGCATCTTTCCCTTGTCAGAAAAGGAGCAGGAGGCCCTGAAGGTCTACATCTCTGACAATCTGGAAAAGGGATTTATCCGCCACTCAACCTCCCCAGCAGGCGCAGGAATATTTTTCGTCACTAAAAAAGATCAGACGCTCAGGCCCTGTGTGGACTATCGCAAATTAAATAAGGTCACAGTCAAAAACCGCTACCCTCTGCCTCTGATACCGGAGCTCTTTCAGAAACTGAGGTCGGCTAAATTTTTACCAAATTTTTACTAAATTGAACTTGAGAGGGGCCTACAACCTGGTCCGCATTCGGGCCGGGGACAAATGGAATACAGCTTTCCGGACCCGTTTCGGGCACTATGAATATCTAGTCATGCCCTTCGGCCTCTGCAACGCCCCTGCCACCTTTCAGCACCTCATTAATGATGTGTTTAGAGACTTTCTGGACATTTTTGTAATCGTCTACCTGGACGACATCTTAATTTTCTCCAGATCCCTTGAACAGCACCGGGGACATGTGGGCAGAGTGTTACTCCGGCAGCATGGACTGTATGCAAAGGCAGAGAAATGTAAGTTCGAACAGCAAGACATTCAATTCCTCGGACTCTAGATCTCCCCGGCAGGTATCAGAATGGACCCTCAAAAAGGTGGCCGCTGTACTGGACTGGCCGGCACCCGCAGATAAGAAGGGAATACAGCGTTTCATAGGATTTGCAAATTTCTACAGAAAATTTATTAAGGGGTTCTCTGCCATCATCACCCCATCACTCAGCTGACAAAACAAAACACACGCTTCCATTGGGGTCCAGAGGCTCAAGAGGCCTTTGAGAACCTCAAGAAACTGTTTACTTCCACTCCTATCCTCAGCCACCCTGATCCTACCCTTCCTTACATCTTAGAAGTAGATGCTTCCGAAGTAGCGGTGGGAGCAGTCGTGTCCCAGCGACAAGGCAGTAATGACTTGATGCACCCTGTAGGGTTTTTCTCCCGAAAACTCTCTCCTGCCAAGAGAAACTACAATGTCGGGGATCGAGAACTCCTTGTCATTAAAGCAGCATTAGAGGAGTGGAGGTATTTGTTGGAGGGCGCGGGTCACCCAGTGTTGATTTATACCAATCATAAAAACCTCAAATACTTACGGACAGCTAAGCGACTGAAGCCCCGGCAGGCCCGCTGGGCCTTGTTTTTCTCTCGATTTTGTTTCCATATCACATATCGCCCAGGATCAAAGAACGTGAAACCAGATGCACTCTCACGTATGTTTGACAGCCTGAAAGACACTGCTGCCCCGGACACCATCCTATCTACAAGCAACTTCTTGCTCGTGCAACCAGATCTGCTCTCACAGATCAGAGAAGCATCCGTAGACTCACCAACACCCCCAGGTGTGTGGGTAAATAGTTGCGCCACCCAGAGAATAATGGGCCCATTATTGGGACCCAGGAATGAGCCCCAGTTGAAGTCTTTATCAGACAAAACGCGTCGGGAGAACCTTGCATATATACCGACTCTAGTGCGTCTTTAAGTTTTTGTTTTGCGTTTAAAAAATATTTTTATTAGAATGTATTCCGGAAGCAAATACAACTTTTTAACAATAAATTGAGTCCTTTCCTGGACTTTGCACACGATGAGGAGGCCCTCTCTTTCTTTTTTTCTTTATCCGTATACCTCCACATGCTGAGATGATCTACGCACGGCGGTGAAAGTCCATCTACTGAATGCATTCTGGTGATCCATTGCCATTTGGTGAGTGGAGAGTGACATCTCCGGTTGAGCCTCGCTTCAAGCATCGATCCAGTATAGGCGTGAGCCTTAAAATCTAGAGCTCGTTTGACCCCTCACCACCGGTTAGTGGGTCCACCGGATGTGGTAAGCGTACCGAATTCTTTTACATCTTCTGGTTTGCAACTGAATCCGACATCAAGAGGATACAGTTTTTAAGCTTCCTTTAAGGGAAAATTTTTAAATCCAGATATGCTATGGACTTCTCTATTAACCTAATTGATGTTTGATTGTTTTTTTATGAGATATTGTATACACATATGTCCATTTTTGGCGTGTTTGTTCATAGTTTCCATCCACTCATTTATGCTGCCTTAGGGGTGTTTGTCCCTATTTCACATTTAACAGCCTTTCCTGGTATCACCCAGTATGGTACCACTCAGCATGACTGTATGATTACTGTTCAACTTGTATACCAGTACAATAGTCCATGTTTATTATTCTGTGCCTGTAATATTTCCACTTTGCGCAGTTTCACTTTATTATTTAGGGTGGACCTTTATACCCACTAGGCTGTGATCGCCTTCATTTGCTCGCTAGAGCACGTGACTTCCACCATTATCACCATCACTGCTCGTTAAGAGCGTCTGGTCCCTACTGTAGATATGGTTCATATGTTTTAGTGTTCTACCATCACGTACCCTTAAGATTATTACACTTTTGCTATTGTTGAGCGTACATATCAGCGTCACCCTCTTCGTTCATGAAGATCGGTTGATTTGGTTGATTTCCTAAAGTGCACCAGATGAATATCGAGTGTAAGTGATACACGTATCTCACGTAGTGCACATATGACCAATGTCTACATACTTTTTCACATTATATTTGAACACCCAATAATGGTCGAGATTTTACATTTTCGTCTGTAAAGAGTGTTCTCACATGTTTTCTTTAGCGCCACACTTTTTGCCTATATATACCCCCAGGAGTTACCCTGACATCCAGAGAAGGCCTTTTTTGGAAGGAGAGCCAAGTTTTCGTTCCTGAAGTTACCCGAGTTAAGGTCTTAAACCTTCTCCATGACCACTCATTAGTAGGGAACTTTGGGGTCCGCAAGACCATGGAACTTGTGCAACGCACCTTTTGGTGGCCAGGTCTAAGGGAGTTCTGTAAAAAATACGTCAGCTCTTGTCCTGTCTGCAACCGGAGCAAGGCAACAAGGAACCAGGTTTTTTTTCCTCTCACCCGGAAAAGAGGAACTTGTTGGGCACCCGGAGGTTGCCCCTTGTGAGGGGGCAATGTCAGGGCTCTACCCGCACAGAACGGGCTAATTTGCGCACACGCATGCGCACGAGCGCCGCTGAGCAATCTAGCCATCAGCGCACGCATCGGCACGCGCCTCGGTCCGGTGCGTGTGCGCGCACCTGTGCGCGATTAGTGTGTGTGCGCGACTGTGCATGTGCGCGCGCCTGTGCACGACTGTGCATGTGCGCGCGCCCGTGTGCACACACGTGCGCGATTAGCGCTGTTTGGCGCCAGTGGCCCTATTTAAGCATGACAGCTGCAATCCTGCGGCACTGTTCGTCTGCAGCTCTGACCCTGAAGTTCCCTGATACCTGCCTGTTAAACTACTGATTCCTGGCCCGGCTTGTCCCGGCTGACCCTGCTGATCTCTCCAACCCTGATCCCGGCCTGTCTGACCCTGTTTATGGACTGTGTTTGATTCTTGCTGCTGAACCCTCTGCTTGCCATTGACCTTGCTTCTGTCTGCTGTATCTGCCTGCCTGTTTATCCGTTGTGACCCGTCCTGTCTGACTACCCCTCTGTCGCTCGAGTGTGTCATGCTCCATCCAGGTCCTGCCTATCTCTGGTTGCTGATCCGCTGTCTGCTGTACCATCTCCTGCAGTTCCAGTCCGCCCGGAGAACCACCATCCCACTCTGCATCGGTAGCTGCAACCTGAACAGACACTCCTACCCCGCTGTGCTCACGGGACCACTGTCTCCACTCCAGTGGGCCCCGAACCAGAGCTGTGAGAGAGGTCTTCCCCTGCCAAGTCAGGCTCACCACCAGGTATCTAACACCCAGCATGCATACAAGCGATGCACCCGGGCCAGGACGCAGGGTCTTTTTGATGCTATTGGGGATGTCCTATCCGCCCCTTGATATGTCTCTTAGTCATTTACACACATCCTGAGTTGACCATTGGAGTGCTGCGTGTGGTGAGCCGGATGCGAGGTTACACATCTCCTCTTTTTAAACTTTGTGAATGCTCATGTGTTTTGTCAATGAATAAAATGTAAGTTAATCAATTTGGTGAACTAATCTGGGATAGAATTTGTTTATAATTGTATTAATTATTTGTATTCTACAAACCCCGAGATACTAATCTCTCCATAAAGAACCCTGATGAAGGAAAAGATTTCTCAGAAACGTGTCTGGTTCAGGGAGATATGTTCATTTATCATTGACGGGTTTTTATTCTGTATCCACGTTTAGATGCATTCATGTATTGTCTATATATACTTTCAATTTTTGGTATGCTTTTTGTATAATAAAACTAATTTATTCTAATTCTTTTTCTTATTGTGGTAGTGCATATAAAGTCCCAAACCCAGGGGTATCTCTCCTTTTTCTACATTTACGAATGTGGCACATCCATTTATAGTTTTCCCTGTTAGATTATTATTAGAGTATCACTGAGGATATTTCACATTTTTTAGAAAAGATTATTCCGTTTACCACTTAATGATCATATTGAAATATCTACCTTCTTACAATCATATTTCCCATCCAGACTGACCTGAATAATTTTGATTAAATCGATCAGTTTTGCTTGAGATCAGTTGATGACACAGTAGCTTATTGTGTGAAGAATTGTTTGATCAGATCATTGAGTGTATGGCCACCATAAAATATTCTACTTGTTTGGCTACACTTGTCCTTTTAGATAAACTCAGCTATTTCAGTTGGTACAAAATATATTTATATAAAATTCTGTTTTAATGCAGAATTTCCTGCAGGAGAAAGTAACAGTTTTGCTTTAAAACAAATTGACCATATCATCGGTTCCACTCAACGAATCATTTCAGTTTATGCAAAACGTATTCATGGAAAATTTCTGCTTAAATACAGAGCGTCATATAGGAAAAGTTAACTGATCAGAATCAGGGCAACCAAATACAAAACACAACTTCAGACATGACACATCTCCTGTGGTTACTCCTTATTGTGTCTTCAGTACAATGTGTGTCTCTTTTTATTTAGATTACTCGTTTTACAAAGTTTCTATGTGATCTGAGATACAGGACATGTTTATAATCAAATATAATATATATTTTTCAGATGTTACATCGCAAATCTCAATGGTGGAGTCTGGTCCTGGGACTGTGAAGCCATCAGAGACTCTGGAACTGACCTGTAAAGTGACCGGAGCCTCCCTCACCGACAGCACTAACATGTATTGTGTGGGCTGGAGCCGACAATCTGAAAGGAAACCGCTGGTGTGGTTGGGGGAAATATGTTATAATGTAGGTACATATTATGCCAGCTCTGTTCAGGGACAACTGACTCTATCCAGTGACACAAAAAAAGGAGAAGTGTATTTAAAACTCACTGGAATGAAACCTGAAGGATCCGCCACATATTATTGTGCAAGAAGAGCCACAGTGTAACAAGATAACTAACAGCATGCGCATGAACTGCTTTACAGAAAAGCATTGGAAGTGGAGGCATATTAGTAAACCTATCAAAAATCAAAGCTTTATAAATAGTGAAAATGCAATCAATATACCTGATCAATGATTGGTGAGATGCAGTGGCGTATCTTCCATGGGTGCAGGGTGTTCACTAAACATGGGCCCCCGGGGGGGGGGGGGGGCATTGTGCTCTGACACACACTGCAACCATGGATGATCGGTACGTGGTTGACAGTCAGGGATGATCGTGTGGTGGTGGGGGCACATACCTCCCAACTTTCAAACTTGAGAATGAGGGACACTTGAGGGAGGTAGAAGCCTGCGGCGTGCTTAGCTTCGGGTATGTGCTGGGAGTCACTTTGGGAGGTAGAGGACATGTGTTAGAATGTGGGGAAGAGTTGGGGACAGATATATACTGGGGGAGGGGTGCTTTAGGAGGGGAAAGGACTTGTGCACTAGCAATTAATACTCTCCCCCAATTTACCCTTTCAGCAAAAATATGCACCCCCTCTGTGAAATCCAGCACTAATCTGCTCACTAATCCTGCACAGAACAAATCCTCTTCCCCCAATCCCCCCTCCCAGCACAAATCCTCTCCCACCTTCTACCATGGGATCTTCTCCATCCCAATCCCCCCAATATAAATCTTCTTACCCTCCCAGCACAACGCCCCACCCCCCACAAATACAGCTTCTGGTATATTCCATTCTCCCCCAAAATCATCCCAACAGCACAAATACCCCCCTGACCTCTCCTTTTAGCACAATTTCTTTTATCCCCCCTGACCTAAATTCCCCTCCCAGTACAAATCCCACCCCAAATCGCCCCTTTCAGTATAAAGATTCTTCCCCCTCAAAGACTTCCCTCTAGAACAAATCCTCTTACCTCCCCAAATCCCCCCTATCATTCAAAGCCCCCCCCATATTCCTCCTCTCAGCAAAAATCCTCAGCCCCATGTACCCCCTTCCAACACAAATCCCCCTTCTCAGCACAAAATGCCACCATATCCCTCCTTGCAGCATAAATCCCCCAAACTTCTTATATAAATTCTCTTTACCCACATCTCCCCCCTCCCAGCACAGATCCCCCCTCTCAGCACAAATCCTCTCATGTCCCTCCTATCAGCATAAATCCTCCTCAAATCCCTCCTTCTTGCACAAATTATCTTAAAGCCCCCCCCCCCCCCCAATATCCCCTCTGAGCACAAGTCCTCACCCCAATATACCCCTTCCATTATAAATCCAAACCTCTCTTCTTACACAAATTCTCTTACCCCCGCAAGCCCCCCCCCCCCCCACACACACACAAATCTCTTATTTAACCCACCCTGCCAATCCCCTTAAAAAAAGCACCCCCCCACCCCAATACAAATGTACTCATCTACAATTTTTTTTGGAGCCTCTTTTTCCTGCTCCAAGCACAGACTTCAGTTGCACGGACTCCTCAGACAGTTCCGTGACCTCAGTGGCAGGAGATCTCTTTCCCAGGCTCCTCCTCCTGTCCGGTCAGAACACATGTCAGAGCTGAGTACGAACCTATGGGAAACTTCCCTTGGTGCTCTGACACTATAGCTGCTGTAAACATGCAGCCGGCACCCCTCCCCCACCTCGTTCCAGCCCTGGTGGTACCACACACTGCAATGCAGTCTCTGTATTGCAGCGGAGATCTCCCCGCCGCCTGTCGCTGTAACTTACTGTGATAGGCAGCAGGCAGGGAGATGTTGGCTACAATAAAAAGACTGGATCATGGTGTGTAGTACTCCATACATTCTGCACAAGCTGCTAGGCAGAGGGAACCAGTGCCCATGTTAGTGCGCTCCCGCAGGACAAGCCCTTACAACCAGTTTGGGCTCCACTCTGGGACTTGGACTCGATTTGCCGGGACTTGCATCAAATCCTGGGACGGTTGGGAGGTTTGGGGGAAGTTACAGGCCCCCCCGTATAGCTTTCAATGAAGCAGCTGACAGTAATGGAAGGGAGAGGAGGAGAAGCAGAGAGGGAGGAGCTTTCCCTCCTGCGGCTGTCAGCTGCCACATTGCATGCTATACTAAATGCTCCATTTACAGCACCCGAAATATAGTCAGCCACATTGCATGCTATACGGGGAGATCGATGCCTGTAACTGCCCCCACCACCACACTGATCACCCCTGACTGTCACCCTGTGTACTCCCCGGCCCCCCTATGTCCTCCTCCAGCCCTCCTGTGTCCTTCTCCATTCCCTGTGTACTCCTGTACCCTCCTCCTGTCCCTGTGTCCTCCCCCCTGTGCTCCTCAGCCCCCCTTATTCCCCCACAGCACTGCTGACTTCCCTCCTGCTGACTGCTGCTGGAACTGTCAGAATGGAGAGCAGAGGAAGGGGCCAGTAAATATGTAATTTAACAGCCGCTTCCTTTTCTGACTGAACAGGGTCAGTGATCACTGTGTTTACGATTCTTTAGTTTGTGAATGAACAGGGACTGGTGAATTTCTGTTCTCAGTCCCTTTCTCAAAGGGGAGATGTCAAAGGCCTTTTTAGACTCCTGATATCTCACCAAAGCCCCCAACAGGGCTAATAATACAAAATTCAATTACATAAATATTAAAAAATGTAATTGTAAAAAAAAAAGAATATAATAAAATTGTAAAAGAAATACTGACACTGTACACTACCACCCTCTTCCTAAAAAAAAAACAGCATTGTGAAAAAATAATAACAAATAAATTGTAATAAATAATTCAAAAAATTGTAAAAAAAAAATAAAAAACTACTGTCACCATTCACTGCTCTTATGACATTCTCCACTGTGCCACTGACACTGTCCACTGCACCCCCACCAAAACCATAAAAAATATACATTTAAAAAAATGATAAAAAGTTAAATTGTAAAAAATAATAGAAAATAAAATAATAAAAACAAAATCTACTGACACTGTCCACTGCCCTACTGACACTGTCCAACTATCCACTCCCCCTCTCTCCCCCTCTGTATGAGAGAGGGGATAATATTTGTTAAGCGTTAGGCCAGTAACTCAGCATGCACTTTAACATCAGAATTTAGAAGCGATATTGGCCTAAAGTTGGCCCGTGTGGTGAGATCCTTTCCTGGTTTAGGTAATGTCAGTATGAAAGCTCTCAGCATCTCAGGTGGAAATGAGGAAGATGTTGCTGCTTTGATAAAAACCTTTTGTAGGTATGGGGAGAGAATGCTTCTAAATGTTTTGAGATATTCATTGGAGAAGCCATCAGGGCCAGAGGATTTCCCATTCGGCAATGTGTTAATGACTGACTATATTTCGGGTGCTGTAAATGGAGCATTTAGTGCTAGAAGGTGTGATTCCGAAAGGGATGGGAGATTTAGCCTTTGGAGAAACTTTTGTATGTTTGCGTTAGTTGGTTGGGGGGTTGAGGTGTCAGTTTGTAGGTTATAGAGCTCTCCGTAGTAGTCATCGAACTGATTGGCTATTGCTTGTGGGTTGGTGATTTTGTGGTGAAGGGTGGGGTGGATAAGGTGGTCTATTCTTGTTCTGGTGCGTGATGCTTTATTTCTGTTAGCTAAGTATTTGGCTGCTCTATTAGCATTTACATAGGAGTCCAGCTTTAAGAATAACATAGAGTTAGATTTTTAGGTCATGTGTTGTTACAAGCTAAGCCCCCTCCATTGATATGAAAATAAACCAGTTGGATAGGTTTCTGTAGCTGAGCAGAGGACAGGAAGTTCTCTGCGGGATGTGATGTATGCAAAAGGAAGTTGGGTGGAGGAGTTTTTAGCTTTTGAAACAAGCATGTGGATACAAAGGGAATTGTGTTTGGAAGGACGATGGAGCAACACATGGCTGCCAGAAGCTGGATAACTTTAGAGACATTTTGATTGGACTGAGCAAGGAACCATGAAGGACATTACATCTTGACCCCTAAGTTGAGTAACTTGTTTAGTTTACATATTGCATATGAATTGTGTTGTATTGTGTATCCTACAGTTGTATGTGTAGCTTTCCTGTTTAGTAAAGCATTGATGCACTACAGAAGTCTAAGCTTCCTTGGTTTTACCACAATAACTTTAATAGATAAATGCAAAGAAAAACATTGGGGGCTAAAAATTCAACTGAAGCAGACCTGTTTTCTGTGGTGTGTTTTGTTGCTTGTACTGGTAGAAAATGCTGCATACACTGTTTAGGAAGAGAAATGCCGCGTACACACGATCGGAATTTCCGACGGGAAATGTTCGATGTGAGCTTGTTGTCGGAAAGTCTGACCCTGTGTATGCTCCATCGAACATTTGCTGTCGGAATTACCACACACAAATGTTTAAGAGCAGGTTCTCATATTTTCCAGAACATTCTCCCTGGAAGCAGGGGAGGCGCCTCAGACTGAAGCACAGGTGGTCACACCCACTGCTACTCTAAACACTCCCAGCCCCAAGATCAAAACAGACAGGCCTAGCTTGCAGCATAGGCCTGACTAAATTTGCCTGTGCTGAGCAAACCTAGTAAAACAACCCTAGCTAGCACCTACCTTCTGGTAGAGGATGCTACACACCGTTTAGGAGATATTTACTGCATATGACATCATCAGCGCATGGACTCTGAAGAAACGGCCACCCGTGCTGTTTCTTTAGAGCCCTTTAGAGCCCTGTGCTGTGACCAGCGGCTCCTGCATGCATTTGCGCAGGAGGGATGTCATGCGGCTCCGGCCTGTCACAGTGGCTTGCAGACCCAGAAGGAAAACGGGTGAAGATGGATGCGGCCTCCAGCAGTGACAACTAGGGCTTCGTTTGCATGTAAGTTTCACATAATGTGCTAGTATGCGACGCATACTAGTACATTATGCCTTCTACTTTGCAGGTCAGGGAAAACAAAAAAAGGCAGCACTTTTCTTGCTCTTTAAGGGCTCGATCACATGGATTGCTTTTCAGAAGCACATTTTGCAGGTGGTAAGGATGCAATATGTCACCTCATCACAGCCTGTTTTAAATCTTCAAATTATGCCAACCCACCATGCTACAACCACATGTATTGCATGCGGTTGCAGGGCGATTAGGATATGGCCCCATTCATTTGGGTCTTGTTCAGCAACAGTTCTACCCCTCAAATGTGACATGCCATGTCGCATATGTACAGCCCTGATCAGCTGCACTTCTGATTTTCCATGCCCCATATGAAGACCCTGTTTACTTGCATTGGGATGCAAAAGAGTCCCATGCATCCCCATGCAGGCAGTTCCATTACTGTCAATTGGAACTCAGCAGGCTGTGTGGACACCCTGAGCAGAGTTTTTTACCTTAATGTATTGAATGAATTAAGGTAAAAAAAACTTCTGTGTGCATCTATCCCCTCCCCCAGACCCCCAATACTTACCTGAACTCAATCTTGATCCAGCAATGTACACAAGAGCAGCAGCTTTCTCTGCTCTCTCTAACCTCATTGGACAGAGAGGCAGCAGCGTGAGCCATTGGCTCAATCACAATCAGTGAGGAGAGAGCGGGGGGCGGGGTGGGACTGAGATGCGCTCTGTGTGTCAATGGACACAGAACGCCACTCTGGAGTGAGCCATCAGGAGTGCCCCCATGGGAAGGGGCTTCGTATGGGGGCACTCAGCAGAGGAAGGAGCCAGGAGCACTGGCGGGGAACCCCCGGAAAGGAGGATCGGGCTGCTCTGTGTAAAACCATTGGACAGAGCAGGTAAGTATGACATGTTTTATATTAAAAAAAAAAAAAAAAAACCTTGAGAATCACTTAAATACTGAATATACTTCAGGGAAAAGAAACATTTGCTTAAAAACAAACCAGCTATCTCATTGGTTCAACTCACCCAATTTTTTTTTTCAATGTATGCAAAGTGTGTTAATGGTAAGTTTTTATTTAATACAGAGCCAATCACAGGAAACATTATCTGAGCAGAATCAGCACTGATCAACTTCAGACATGACACCTCTCCTGTGGTTACTTTCTATTGTGTCTCTAGTACAATGTGTGTTACTTTTCATTTAGTTTATTTATTTGAACTAAGCTATAGGATGAAGTATGTAACACAATGTGATATATATTTGCAGGTGTCACATCACAAATCTAATTTGTGGAGTCTGGTCCTGGGACTGTGAAGCCATCAGAGACTCTGGAAATGACCAGCAAAGTGACTGGAGCCTCCCTCACTGACAGCACTAACATGTATGGTGTGAACTGGGTCCGACAATCTGAAAGGAAACCGCTGGTGTGGTTGGGGGTAATATTTCATGATGCAAGCACAGCTTATGCCAGCTCTGTTCAGGGACGACTGACTCTGACCAGAGACACAAATAAAGGAGAAGTGTTTTTCAAACTCCCTGGAATGAAACCTGAAGAATCCGCCACATATTACTGTGCTAGATACGCACAGCTTATGTACTCTAACAACATGTACATAAACTGATTTACATTTGAAAAATACATGGTTATAGTAGAGCTTAGAGTATAACTAAAGGCAAAACTTTTTTTTTTTTAGTTTTGGATAGAATACAGATGGTTCAGACCATGTATTATGTTATCATATTGCTGTCTGTGCCCCCATTGGGGAGAATTACCTTCTTTATTTGCCCTGTTTACCATTATCATTGAAAGTGAAAGTAACAGAAAATCACAAATTTTTGGACACAGATGGCGAAAAAAAAATCTGACAGGGGTTATAACTCTCCCTTACTCTATCCAAAATGGAAAAATAACCTACACTTAAAAAGTAACTTCACTTTTGTTTAAAAAAAACATTCCCCTCTGGGTGATCAACAGTATGTACATTACAAGGATGCAAACACACTTTGTTGCAGATTCCTACCTTTTGTTATTCTGAAGAAATCCATGTGTGGTTGCCTGAGTCCATGTGGTAAGTGAAACTAATGAGAGTGGTTTTATAATTATCAGCCAGCTGCTGCACCTGCATGGCATTAATGAGGAAAATTGCATGGTCTGAATCCCTTTAGACGTGATTTCATATTAGGAGTATCTCACCAAAAATTATATTTTTGTTGCAGGGTATATCTGACTTGTATCTTAGTGTAGACATCTTGGAAAATCAATGAGTCAATCATACAAGCAGGAAATTATGTTTCTGGGGGGCGTTCTGTACACATTCTGTGTACAGAACACCTTCAGGTAGCCATATTGCATTGTATTTTTAGAAAATTACAGGGGCTGCAGAATGAAACAGAAAGGTAATTTTTTAATAACATTCAATTACAATATGACTTAAGTCGCTATTATTTATTTGCTATTTTTTTTCCCAAAGTGGAATACAATTAAACTGTGCTATATTTGTTTAAATACATGGGCCCCCAAGAGGGTCATGTCATAATGTGCCAGTTTGCACAGCTTATCAACAGATTACGCTGTGCTGTCCCACTGAGCACAATTAGAACGATGCCGTGTGCCACACTCTCCTGTTGTGACCCCACTCAAATGGCAAGGACCCACAGCTTTGCAGTTTGGGGTCAGAAAAGCTTGGATCCAATAGGATCAGTTGGGAGACAAAACATTTTCTCTGGACAATTTATCTAAAAATCATATATCATATTGAATTAATCAACAATGATGAAAATAAAAATAAAATAAAAAAATAAATGAATAAAAATATATATAATATAATATATATATATATATATATATATATATATAAAATAAATATAAATAAAAAAATAAAAAAAAAAATAGAAAAATTATGAAGGTGAGTGTAATGAGATAAAAATGACAACAAATTCATCTGAATGACTACCAGTGCAATAAGCAAATTTTACCAATTGGACCAGAAACAATTGAGATCCAATTCAATGTTTAGGCCCAACGGACTCATAGTGCCAAGCCTATGGATCCATTCGGTCTTGTTCTGTGAGACAGCTTTCTTGAGATGGGATCCCCTCCAGTGTCCCTCCACCCTATCGATTCCACAAAAAGTCAGACACCTTGGGTCTCTGTTGTGGAAAAACCTAAAGTGGTTAGATAAACTGTGGTGTTGGAATCCTTTCTTTATTCTATTTACATGTTCCTCAGCCTGATTCCTAGCTTCCTCATGGTCCTCCCCACATACTGGAGACCGCATGGTCACACAGACCTATATTTTCTTCCAGAAGCAACTATAGGACTTGAAGTGTGTAGTCCCATCACACAGAGCTATATTTTGAGACCGCAGGGGCAGGACAAAAGGTATGTAGCATGTGTGGTCCCACGGGTGATACATTTCTTAATTTCATAGGATCTACCTTGAGAATGTGAAAAAAAATTCAGTAGTTTTCCTATGTCTATATTTGGAAGTTCTACAAATTACACATTTTGCCGCAAATAAAAAAAACAGTTTGATCTAGAAAAGTAAATATTTTTCTGGGGGATTAATAACATTCCATGCCAGTTCACAGAGTAGCACTCCACCAGCTGCAGCTTACTGCCAGTTTTTGCTCTAGTGGTGAAGAGGGAGGGGATGATGAGGTCACTGACTCCGACTGCGTGGGTGCCTGAAGGGAGAGAGGATGAGGAGGAGGAGGATGCCGGCGTCACATGTCCAACGAGGCAGGATGCCCCCCTGGAGGCCAGGTAGAGGCCAGCACAGCAACTGTGCAACACCGCAGAGCTCCGCCTGTGCAGGGCGCTGCCTCTGCACGTTATCAGAAAAGTTCTTTGGTGTGGGCCATTTTTTGAGACGAGTGCATCAGATCGCACCACTGCTATTTGCAATATTTGTTCTCAAGCGTATCTCGCGTGGGCCAATACACAGCCCGCTTGGCACCACAAGCATGACCAGACATTATTCGGACCTGCCATGCAGCTCGTTGGCAGGCACACATAAAAGACCCACACCAAAGAACTAAAGCGGACCTCTCCTTGCTCCTCATCAGCTGGGATCTCCATCCCCACTACACCTTCAGTGCTCTCTGAAAGCTGCTCTGAGAGGACTGAAGGTGTAGAATTAGGTGTGTCACAACCAAGTACTTGCAGTACACCGACGTCCGATTGCTGCAGGCAAATTTCCCTGCCCCAGCTGCTTGGACCGTAGAAAGAAGTACACTCCTGCCATCCACATGCCCAGCGGTTGAATGCTAGCTTGGCTAAATTGCTAGCACTTCAGCTGCTGCCTTTTCAAGTTGTAGACTCGGCCCCCTTCCGCTGAGTTTGTTCAATTGTGCGGTTCCTCAGTGGCAGGTTCCCAAACGCCACTTTTTCTCACGGAAGGCGAGTCCGTCTCTCTCTACCGGCATGTGGAAGCAATGTCCATGCCTCGCTGGACAGGGCGGTCAGCGTAAGGTGCATATTACCGCTACTCATGGTCCAGTAAGGCATGGACAGGGACGGTACCATTCTTTAAATATTTTTCTGGGGGATTAATAACATTCCATGCCAGTTGTAGACGGAGTGTGGGTGGTTTTGTATAAACTGTGGTTTAGCCAGTAAGATGTTTTTTAAATCTCTATCTTTGAGCAACAGATGCCAATGCTCTTTTAATATTTGTTCAAACTGTTTATGTTGCCGAGTATTATCATTAAAGAAAGAAACACCGTAATCTATCTTCTTCTTCTCTTTTTTCTTAAATAAAGACTCTCTATCCATGTTTCTTATTATTTCTTTTGTTTTCTTTAAATCTCTCCTGTCATAACCCCTTTTTAGGAATCTTTCTAGAATTATTTCAGCCTTGATGTCATAATCTTCTACTTTATCACAATTTCTTCACACCCTAATCATCTGGCTCTTAGGAAACCCACCTAGCCATCTAGGATGGTGGAAACTTCCTAGTTGTATATACCCATTTGGGTCAACTTCCTTGAAAAAGGTCCGGGTCGACAATTTCCAATTTTCTTTATATATGACTAGATCAAGGAAGTTAACTGCTTCCTGACTGAAAGTTTCTGAAAAGGTGACGACAAAGGAATTATCCTCCATCTTCTTGAAAAAATTACAAAAAGATTCCTGTGATCCGGCCCACACTATTAAGATATCATCAATATATATTTTATAGAATCTCAGTTCTGGTATATTTTTCCATATATGACTTTGTTTTCCCACAGACTCATAAAGGAGTTGGCCACTGACAGGGTATACTTGGTCCCCATGGCCACTTGCCCTAATTTGTCTATAGAACTTCTTTTCATGACAAAAGAAATTGTGTCTCATTGCCAAATCTAAGGCCTGTAGTAGAAACTCCTTCTGTTTGGATTTGATGTTTGTCTTTCCTAAAGCCCATTTAACTGCTTCCAAGCCATGGTGCTGTTGGATATTAGTATAAAGTGAATTCACATCCACACTGGCTAGGATATAATCCTCACCAACTGACATGGGTTTCAACAATTCCATGAGATCCTTACTATCTTTAAGGTAGGCTGGATATTTCAGGGTGAGAGGTTGTAAAAACCAATCCAGATATTCCCCCAGCCTAGAGAAGAGTGAGTATACCCCACTTACTATCGGTCGGCCTGGGGGTCTAAGTGGATGCTTGTGTACTTTTAGCAACTGATAGATGATGGAACTTTGGGTGCATCTAGTAGGAGGTATCTTGCTTCCTTTTAGATAACACATCAATAGTCCATCACCACAGTGAAAGTGCAGATCCCTCTCTCTTGGGAATATCATTCACCGGACCTTATTGCTACTCATTCTCATGACTGGCAATAACGCTTATATCATGGTAAAACTCCACCTCAGAAATGTAAACATCACCTCCAACTCATTACTCTGGCTCTCATATTAATAGCCACATATAGAAGAAAAAAAAACAGCCTCCAATGGTGTAATATTTTAGGATGTACAATTTTATTAAAAAAAAATGCACTTATATTCCAGCAATTTAAGCACATTTAATAACATAGGGCCAGTTGTCACGCTATAGTGGTCTCACCATCTCCAAAGGATCTGGTCGGCCGCTTCATCACTGCCAGTTCCTGTCTTGATCATATCCTAAATCGGCCCAGAGGTTGGCTACCCAGCTCAGCAACATGGTTTATGTATCCTCCTCCTCCTCACCTTAGCCCATTATCTGCCAATCACCTTAACCATGATTGTCACAACCAGTGTACTACAACAGGACACTTGATAGTAAACTACCCATCTATGCTCTTAACCTATAATATGCCATTCAGGGGTGATGTGGCATATTATGGGTTAAGAGCACAGATGGATAGTGTTCTGTTGTACTACGCTGGTTTTGACAATCATAGTAGGTGAGGTTGAAAAAAGACACAAGTGCATCAAGTCCAACCTATGTGTGTGATTATATGTCAGTATTACATTATATATCCCTGTATGTTGCGGTTGTTCTGGTGCTTATCTATTAGTTTCTTGAAACTATTAATGCCCCCCGCTGAAACCACCGCCTGTGGAAGGGAATTCCACATCCTTGCAGCTCTTACAGTAAAGAACCCTCTATGTAGTTTAAGGTTAAACCACTTTTCTTCTCATTTTAATGAGTGGCCACGAGTCTTGTTAAACTCCCTTCTGCAAAAAAGTTTTATCCCTATTGTGAGGTCACCAGTATGGTATTTGTATATTGAAATCATATCCCCTCTCAAGCGTCTCTTCTCCAGAGAGAATAAGTTCAGTGCTTGCAACCTTTCCTCATAACTAATATCCTCCAGACCCTTTATTAGCTTTGTTGCCCTTCTTTGTACTCGCTCCATTTCCAGTACATCCTTTCTGAGGACTGGTGCCCAGAACTGGACAGCATACTCTAGGTGCGGCCAGACCAGAGTCTTGTAGAGTGGGAGAATTATTGTTTTATCTCTGGAGTTGATCCCCTTTTTAATGCATGCCAATATTCTGTTTGCTTTGTTAGCAGCAGCTTGGCATTGCATGCCATTGATGAGCCTATCATCTACTAGGACTCTGAGGTAATTTTCCATCCTAGATTCCCCCAGATGTTCCCCCCAGTGTATAGATTGCATTAATAGTTTTGCCACCCAAATGCATTATTTAAAATTTTTCTACATTGAACCTCATTTGCCATGTAGTTTCCCACCCCATTAATTTGTTCATATCTTCTTGCAAGGTTTCCACATCCTGCGGAGAAGTTACTGCCCTGCTTAGCTTAGTATTGTCCGCAAATACAGAGATTGAACTGTTTACCCCATCCTCCAGGTCGTTTATGAACAAATGAAATAGGATTTGTCCCAGCACAGAACCCTGGGGGACCCCACTACCCACCCCTGACCATTCTGAGTACTGCCCATTTATCACCACCCTCTGAACTCGCCCTTGTAGCCAGTTTTCAATCCATGTACTCACCCTATGGTCCATGCCAACGGACCTTATTTTGTACAGTAAACGTTTATGGGGAACTGTGTCAAATGCTTTTGCAAAATCCAGATACACCACGTCTACGGGCCTTCCTTTATCTAACTGGGAACTCACCTCCTCATAGAAGGTTAGTAGATTAGTTTGGCAAGAATGATTCTTCATGAATCATCATTGAAATAATTGGAAGATAATGGGTTAAGGTGAAGAGGATACATAAACCGTGTTTTGCTGAGCTGTGTAGCCACCCCCTGTGACTAAGTCATATATGACGAAACGCATTGGGGTGTGGCTATATGGCAACCGGATGTGACATCACAACATAAACTGGCAGTGACGTATCGCCCATCCTGATCCATTGGAGGAGGTGAGACCGCTATAGCGTGACACCTGATGCCATTTTTTGATATGGGCTTGTTTTATGTTGTTGGAATGTAAGTGCATTTCTTTTAATAAAAGCGGGTATCTTGAGAAATGGAGGCATTTCTCTCTTTCTTCTACATGTGGCTTTTAATAGGAGAACCGGAGTAATCAATTGGAGGTAATGTTTAAATTTCCGAGGTGGAGTTTTAGCAACATATCAGCGCTATTGCCAGTCATGAGAATGAGTGTCAATAAGGTCCGGTGAGTGATATACCAAAGGGAGAGGGAGCTGTGCTTTCAATGCAGTGATGGACTTTTGGTGTGTTATCTCCAGTGAGAAGAAATAAAGCACTATTTCTAGCACTTGATGGATATATTTTCCAGCACTTTTATAGACATTTGTTCCAGCACTTATTTATTAGTTTATGTTCATTTGTTTTGATTTCGTTTTTTGTATCATTTGTGCTACTGTGGATTATTATTAGAGAATCACTGATGATATTTCACCTTTTTTAGAAAAGATTATTCCGTTTACCACTTAATCATCATATTGAAATATCTACTTTCTTACAATCAGATTTCCCATCCAGACTGATCTGAATAATTTTGATTAAATCGATTAATTTTGCTTGAGATCAATTGATGACACAGTAGCTTATTGTGTGAAGAAATGTTTTATCAGATCATTGAGTGTATGGCCACCATAAAATATTCTACTTGTGTGGCTACACTTGTCTTTTTAGATAAACTCAGATATTTCAGTTGGCACAAAATATATTTCTATAAAATTCTGTTTAAATGCTGAATGTCATGCAGGAGAAAGTAACAGTTTTGCTTTAAAACAAATCGACCATATCATCGGTTCCCCTCACCCAATCATTTCAGTTTATGCAAAACTTATTCATGGAAAATTTCTGCTTAAATACAGAGCGTTATATAGGAAAAGTTAACTGATCGGAATCAGAGCAACCTAATACAAAACACAACTTTAGACATGACACCTCTCCTGTGGTTACTCCTTATTGTGTCTTCAGTACAATGTGTGTTTCTTTTTATTTAGATTACTAGTTTAACAAAGTTTCTATGTGATCTGAGATACAAGACATGTTTATAATCAAATATAATATATCTTTTTCAGATGTTACATCACAAATCACAATGGTGGAGTCTGGTCCTGGGACTGTGAAGCCATCAGAGACTCTGGAAATGACCTGTAAAGTGACCGGAGCCTCCCTCACTGACAGCACTAACATGTATTGTGTGGGCTGGATCCAACAATCTGAAAGGAAACTGCTGGTATGGTTGGGGACAATATGTCATGAAGCAAGCACATATTATGCCAGCTCTGTTCAGGGACGACTGACTCTGACCAGAGACACAAATAAAGGAGAGGTGTTTTTAAAACTCACTGGAATGAAACCTGAAGAATCCGCCACATATTATTGTGCAAGATATACACAGTGTAACAAGATTACTAACAGCATGTACATGAACTGCTTTACAGGAAAACATTGGAAGTGGAGGCATCTTAACCACTTGCTTACCAGGCACTTAAACCCCCCTCCCATCCAGACCAAATTTTCAGCTTTCGGTGCTCTAATTTTTTGTCCTTTTTTCCCCACAAATAGAGCTTTCTTTTGGTGGTATTTGATTACCTCTGGGTTTTTTATTTTTGGCGCCATAAATGAAAAAAGACCGAAGATTTTGAAAAAAAAAAAAAAAAATTTCTTTGTTTCTGTGATACAATTTAGGAAATTATTCATTTTTTCTTCATAAATTTTGCACACAATTTATACTGCCACATATCTTTGGTAAAAATAACCCAAATTAGTGGATATTATTTGGTCTTTGTGAAAGTTACAGACTCTACAATTTGTGGTGCGAATTATACAAAATTGATCACACCTGATGCACTGGTGACCTATCTCATTTCTTGCGACCCGAACAAGCCAGGAAAGTGCAAATACCCCCCAAATGACCCCTTTTTTGAAAGTAGACATTCCAAGGTATTTAGTAAGAGGCATGGTGAGGTTTTTGATGTTGTCATTTTTTCCCACAATTCTTTGCAAAATGAATTATTTTTTTATTTTTTATTTTTTTTCTACAAAATTGTCATTGTAATAGGTTATTTCTCTCACATGGCATGTGTATACCACAAATGACACCCCAAAATAAATTCTGCTACTCCTCCTTAGTATTACGATACCACATATGTGGGACTTTTTCACAGCCTGGCCACTTAGAGAGGCCCAACATGCAGGGAGCGCCATCACGTGTTCTAGGAGCATAAATTACACATCTAACTTGTTTACTACCTATTACACTTTTGAAGGCCCTGGAGCACCAGGACAATGACACGTGACACTGACGTGGCACTGATGACACGTGACACTGACATGGCACTGATGACACGTGACACTGACGTGGCACTGATGACAGATGGTACTAATACGGGGCACTGATGACACGTGACACTGATGACAGATGGCACTAATATGTGGCACTGATGAGAGATGGCACTTATACATGGCACTGATATCACGTGGCACTAATATGTGGCACTGATGAGAGATGGCACTAATACGTGGCACTGATGACAGACGGCACTAATACGTGGCACTGATGACACATGACACTGATGACAGATGGCACTGATACGTGGCATTGATGACAGGTGACACTGATAACAGATGGCACGTGACACTGACAGGTGGCACTGATGACAGATGGCACTAATACGTGACACTGATGACAGATGGCACTAATATGTGGCACTGATGACAGATGGCACTATGTGGCACTGATGACAGATGGCACTATGTGGCACTGATGACAGATGGCACTATGTGGCACTGATGACAGGTGGCACTGATGACAGGTGGCACTGACTACAGATGGCACTGACAGATGGCACTGACTACAGATGGCACTGGCAGATGGCACTGGAGATGGCCCTGGGCACAGATGGCACTGGCAGATGGCATTGGGGACAGATGGCATTGGGGACATATGGCACTTGCAGATGGCATTGGGGACATATGGTTCTGGCAATTGGCATTGGGGACAGATTGCAGTGGTGGCAGTGGGCACAGATGGCATTTCGTTTATTTATTTTTTTTGACACTTACGGCGCTGCAGCCGTTCATCTCCCCCTCCTCACACGCTGTCTCTGTGTGAGGAGGGGGAGCGGCGCTGAGAGATGATCTCATATGTTTACATATGAGATCATCTCTCATTGGACACGCCGATCGCGCTGTAAACGGCCGCTGTGATTGGCCGTTTACAGCGATCTGTGATTGGCCGTGTCCGAGGGACACGGCCAACACAGAATTTCCCTGCTGCGCGCTCGTGAGCGCGCACAGGGAACGAGGAAAGGGGAGGCCGTCATACGACGTCCTCCTGGGAATTCACATCCGCGCCGAGGCCGTCATTCGGCTACGGCCGGATGTGAAGTGGTTAATAAACCTATCAAAAATCAAAGCTTTATAAATAGTGAAAAATGCAATCAATATACCTGTGCAGTGATTGGTGAGACGCAGTGGCGTGTCATCCATGGGTGCATGGAGGGGGGGGGGGGGGGGCATTGTGCTCTGACACACACTGCAACCATGGATGATCGGTACCTGGTTGACAGTCAGGAATGATCGGTGTGGTGGTGGGGGCACATACCTACCAACTTTGAAATTTGATAATGATGGACACTTGAGGGAGGTAAAAGCCTGAGGTGTGCTTAGCTTCGGGTATGTGCTGGGAGTCACTTTGGGAGGTAGAGGACATGTGTTAGAATGTGGGGAAGAGTTGGGGACAGATATATACTGGGGGAGGGGTGCTTTAGGAGGGGAAAGGACTTGTGCTAGTGCAAGCAATACTCTTCCCCAATTTACCCTTTCAGCAAAAATATGCACTCCCCTCTGTTAAATCCAGCACTAATCTGCTCACTAATCCCACACAGAACAAATCCTCTTCCCCCAATCCCCCCTCCTAGCACAAATCCTCTCCCACCTTCTACCATGGGATCTTCTCCATCCCAATCCCCCAACATGAATCCATTTACCCTCCCAGCACAACCCCCCCCCCCCCCCCTACAAATACAACTCCTGGTATAAATTCCGTTCTCCCCCAAAATCATCCCCCCAATCTATCCTTTTAGCACAATTTATTTTATCCCCCCTGACCTAAATTCCCCTCCCAGTACAAATCCCACCCCAAATCTCCCCATTCCAGTATAAAGCTTCTTCCCCCCTCAAATACCTCCCTCTATTACAAATCTTACCTCTCCGAATCACCCCTCACAGCAAAATTCCTCATGTCCCCCCTTCCAACACAAATCCCCCTTCTCAGCACAAAATGCCACCATATCCCTCCTTGCAGCATTAATCCCCCAAACTTCTTATACAAATTCTCTTTTCCCACATCTCCCCCCTCCAAGCACAGATCCCTCATCTCAGCCCAAATCCTCCCATATCCCTCCTATCAGCATAAATCCTAATCAAATCCCTCCTTCTTGCACAAATTATCTTACCCCCCCCCCCCAATCTCCCCTCTGAGAACAAATCCTCACCCCCAATATACCCTTTCAAATATAAATCTAAACCTCTCTTCTCACACCCAAATTCTCTTATGCCCCCAAGCCCCCCCCCCACCCACACACACAAATATT
>CM053026.1:273103973-273311475 GCA_028564925.1 Lithobates sylvaticus | reverse complement strand
TTGGGGGCACAGGAAACTTACTATGGGAGGAGGGGGGGCAGAGGACACTATGGAAGCAATGTGAAGGGTACAGAAAACACTGCAATAGGGGGGCACCCTATTAGGGACCCCATCACCCCTGAGGACAGGGACCACATCACACCTGGGGACCGGGATCCCTTCTCACCTGGAGACAGGGACCCCATCACACCTGGGGACAGGGACCATATCTCCCCTGGGGACAGGGACCCCCTTCACCCCTGGGGACAGGGACCCCATCACACCTGGGGACCGGGACTCCTTCTCACCTGGCGACAGGGACTCTTTCTAAACTTGGGGACAGTGACCCCATTACCCCTGAGGACAGGTTCCCCTTCTCCCCTGGGGACAGGGACCCCATCACACCTGGGGACAGGAACCCATTCTCACCTGGGACATGGACCTCCTAATCCCTGGGGACAGGGACCCCATCACCCCTGGGGACAGGGACCCCATCACACCTGGGGACAGGAACCCATTCTCACCTGGGACATGGACCTCCTAATCCCTGGGGACAGGGACCCCATCACCCCTAGGGACAGGAACCCCATCTCGAGACCATGCTGGCTGGCAGGTCTGTCAGAATTTTCAACGTAAAAAGTCCAATGGGGCATAGACAATTACTAGAAAATTACATAGAACCCCCAAACATTATTTATGGTCGGAGCCCTCCGATCTTCGAGAGATATGAAAGAAAACACATAAACACGTCACAAGACTAACAACATAAATAGACCTGAAGTGTGCCCTGGGCCTGCTGTAAGGTGAGCCCTGGTGAGCTGGGCGATAAGCCCTGGTGAGCTGGGCTATATGCCAAGAGAAGGGCGCATACCTTGACAGTAAATGGATACTTCTGTAGAGAAGGATGTTTTGAAAGAAGTACTCTGAGAAGGGAAAAGGGTGGGTGGGTACCTTGCACTGGAACCGACACAGCCTGTTGTGGGTGGTCTGGTTAAATACCCTCCGGGCTCCTCCCATAATTACAGGCCACCATGCTGGCCTTCTTATTTATGGTCGGAGCCCTCCGATCTTCGAGAGATATGAAAGAAAACACATAAACACGTCACAAGACTAACAACATAAATAGACCTGAAGTGTGCCCTGGGCCTGCTGTAAGGTGAGCCCTGGTGAGCTGGGCGATAAGCCCTGGTGAGCTGGGCTATATGCCAAGAGAAGGGCGCAAAAGACTCGGTTAGGGAGGTAATTTGGTATTGTGTGAAAAGCCAACTGTGTGTGGCGGCATGACATGGAAGTCAGGATGTGATGGAGGTCTCCTGTTGTCGCCCTGGGGTTTGAGGCTAGTAACCCGTGAGACAGGTTCCGGGCTGTACAGTAGGCCTTTAGGGCATTTGAGATAACGATAGATTAATGAGGCAGGTAGTATCGCGAAGGTGTTGTTCGGATGCGAGGTTAACTACAACCAATGTGGGATAAGAGACATGGTCGGGTCGGTTCCAGGTTCCTGCGAAAAGGACGACGCAAGGTTAACGGGTAATGTGACGGCTAGAGTATTGTTTGTCTGGGATGTGGACGCAGAGGACCTCTGATTGGTGCTGCGGGGACAGTGGCACCGGCCTGTGCGGGAAGGCCATGATGGCCAGCGACTTGGACCTATGTATAATACTGGCTGTGGCTTGGTTGTCTGTGGTAAACGACCCTGTTTGTCTTGCCCGGTTGCTGCACCAGATGTGGCCTGCTGCAACAATGGGGTAGAGTTCGAACAACGAGGATGACTAAGTGATCCCGGGAATCAAGAGGATTCTGACAGCCATGGCCCTGTGAACCCAAGATGGCCAAAAATTGAGGCGAGGACCTGTGGGGGCTGTGGCGTCCATGACTACCTGAGGTGAAGAGGGAGACGCTGACGGAATTAACATTGGCATGCCATGTTGGTTCGTGGGAAATTGTCTCCCATGGGCAGATCCGTTGTTGCTGGCACGTCTGAATTAAGGATTTGGTGGGGGTCTTGTACCTGGAAGAAAAACACTAAGAGGCGGGAGGTAAGGGATCACTCCCGGGTCTGAAGAAAGAATGGTGATAGTCATGGAATGAGCACCCTGCGTGCTAATGACCTAGATCCATGCTGTATGCAGATACGCGTCCACTTCAACCTTCCTGTTGGGGTTGCCCTGCATGCGCGTCTCCGACTGTCCCTAAGGCACAGCGCAAACTCTGAGACAGTGAGCGTGCGATTAAGTCAAGGGTCGCTGGCCTTCAGGATGATGGAGACGTTTCCCCTCTAATATGATTTGTTCTCGGCCAAGTTGTGTGCTGCTATGGAGGAGGGATGCTAAGTTAACGTCATTATTGTCCCAGATGTGTGTGTGTGTTTTTTTTTTTTTGTTTTTTTTTTTTGTGAAAAAAAAAAAAAATAAATAAAAAATAAAAAAATTAAATAAAAAAAAAAAGGGGGGGGGAATGGGCGTTTTTTTTTTTTTTTTTTTTTTTTTCTTTCGAGTTTGAAAGACAGGAGAAAATATATGGGCGTTTGTAGCTTGGGGAAAAAGGGGGGGGGGGGGGGGCAGAGCAGGATACCTGTGCGACAGGTATGGGGACAAACAGGGGTTGCGCGCGAGCGCTGAGTGGGATGTTCCTTGGGCCTATATGTAAAAGGGGATGCGTGACACCCGAGGTGAGCCAGGAGGTGACTGGCCGGGTAGCCGATGCTCGGGTGTCCGTCTGTGCTCGGCACGGACTGGTTAACCAGAGCCCCCCCAGGGCGGCACTGGGGGGAGTGGCTACTGATTGGTTGCTAAGTAGGAATGTTTCGATCTGTAGCAATTTGACGTAGGTTCGGTCAGCTAATACTTGCACTGCCAGCAAGTCATGAGATTAGGTGACCTTGTCTGCGTAGTGAAGGCTTGTGCTTCGAAAATAGAGTGACATGCATAGAAGTATGTGACAGTTACTAACGCCTGGAGATTTTAATCAAAACTATGGTGTTCTGCTTGGATGGGGAGGGGAGATGTGGGAAACGAAGCATGATACCGTACGACGGTATGGTAACAATCGGGGATGCGCGTGAGCGCTGGGTGAGTTTGTTTCTTTGGCCTGTTTGGAAACTCAGAGAATGCATGACAACCGAGGTAAGCCAGGAGGTGACTGACCAGGTAACCGATGCTCGGGTGTCCGTCTGTGCTCGGCACGGACTAGTTCAACCAGAGCCCCACCAGGGCGGTACTGGGGAGAGTGGCTGCTGGTTGGTTGCTAAGTAGGGATGTTTCGATCTGTAGTAGTTTGACGTAGGTTCGGTCAGCTAATACTTGCACTGCCAGCAAGTCATGAGACTAGGTGACCTTGTCTGCGTAGTGAAGGCTTGTGCTTCGAAAATAGAGTGACATGCATAGAAGTATGTGACAGTTACTAACGCCTGGTTACTGAGCCAAATCTGCGTTTAATAAATTAGGGGAGGGGGGGTGTGAGAACGGAGCGGAATACCGTGCGCCGGTATGGGGAGATCGGTGATTGCGCATGAGCGCTGAGTGAGATTGTTCCTCTGGCCTATTTGGAAACTCAAAGACTGCATGACAACCGAGGTGAGCCAGGAGGTGACTGGCCAGGTAACCGATGCTCGGGTGTCCGTCTGTGCTTGGCACAGACTAGTTAACCAGAGCCCCCCCAGGGCGGTACTGGGGAGAGTGGCTGCTGATTGGTTGCTAAGTAGGAATGTTTCGATCTGTAGTAGTTTGACGTAGGTTCGGTCAGCTAATACTTGCACTGCCAGCAAGTCATGAGACTAGGTGACCTTGTCTGCGTAGTGAAGGCTTGTGCTTCGAAAACAGAGTGACATGCATAGAAGTATGTGACAGTTACTAACGCCTGGATACTGAGCCAAATATGTGTGTGAAACGAGGATATGTAGTGAAAGGTGTGTAGAGAGAAAGGAAACTAAAAATAACAACAACCTATGCACCTGCTTGCTACCCTAGTGCTAGAGTCTCTGTTGGGGTCGAACCTGGTAGACCTGGTACCTACGATAGGGTGACATGAAAATATATTTATTTTTTTTTTTTTTTTAAAAGATGGGTTGCAAGAGCTGATTCGGGGCCATAGCTGACCCCCTGGTGAAGAGATGCAAGCCCTCGATTTTTTTTTTTTTTTTTTTTTTACCTGGGAAAGAAAGAGATGGTCTGATCCTGTTCGTAGGAGAGACCAGGTGGCAACTTACTGATCTAAAAGGTGAAAAGGGATAGAGAAAGGCGTGAGTAGCTGTGTGGGCTACTGGAGACGATTGGCCACGGAGGCCGAAGTAGCAAGCTGCAGCGATGGCAGTGACTTGCGTTTAAATGGGTTGCCGCGGAGGCAAGGAGTGGGTCGGCTTGCGGAGGTTGCAAGGTGTGGGGGCCCATGACACAAACCTGCGGTGCTGCAAGATGTGTGGGGAATGGCAGTGACTTGCGTTTGAGATGGGTTTGCCGCGAAGGCAAGGAGTGGATCGACTTGCGGAGGTTGCAAGGTGTGGGGGCCCATGACACGAACTTGCGGTAACTGCAAGAAGTGCGGGGGATGGCAGTGACAGATGCTCTGATGGACTGGGGGGGGGGGCAAAAAAGGGGGAACTGACCTGGAAGGGTGAAAAAAAAAAAAGGGGTAAAGAAAACGTATGAGTAGCCGTGTTGCTACTGGAGATGACAGGTGTTTAAGCAAAATGCAGAAAGACATATGCGTAGCCGTGTTGCTACTGGAGATGACAGGCGTAATGCCGGATGCAGCAAGATGTATGAGTAGCCGTGTTGCTACTGGAGATGACAGGCGTAATGTCGGATGCAGCAAGACGTATGAGTAGCCGTGTTGCTACTGGAGATAACGGGCGTTTATGTAAAATGCAGCAAGACGTGTGGGTAGCCGTGTTGCTACTGGCGATGACGGGCGTTATGCTAAATGCAGCAAGACGTATGAGTAGCCGTGTTGCTACTGGAGATGACGGGCGTTATGCCGCTTTAGTCTCTCGAGTGCGTTAGGTAGAAAGTATGACAAAACATGAAAGATGACATAGAACGACTTGTGAAGCCGAAAGTGCGACTTTGCGACATGGACATGATAACGTAATGATTCGAGTTTAGTAGGAGTGGTAACGACAAAGTCCTACCTGCGACAGTGAGTGTGTAGCGATAATCGATGAAAATATATGACCGATCTCGTGAGCCCAACTGTATGGACATGTGTGGGTAGGCAGAAACAGTCTCTGCGATGCCTCTGATGTGGATCAGTTTGAAAAGGTATGAGATGAGTCCGATATAAAATCGGTAGAATCTGATACAATTGGTTTGTAGGGTGTATGCCATCTCTTCCTGTGACCGAAAAACACCTGACCACACCCATCCCCCAGGCTAGCCAGTGCAGAGAAGGCACCAGGTGGTTTTAATTACACCTCAATCAGCCACAGGAATCCATACAAACAAAATACATGATAATCTCAGAAAATGGAAAGAAAAAAAAAAAAAAAAAAGCAATCCCATGGACAGTGAATTTGTAACCAGTGAATCCTATGAAAGTCATATCGGAGAACGATCGATAGCTGCTTGGAGGCTCGGGTCAATAACTCAGAGGTAGTTTTTTTGAAGGGGTGCCAGATAGTAAGCATGATAAGCCACAAGTTTGCACATGATATGAAAGGTTTGGCTACTACTTATCTGCGACCATGAGCGGGAACCGCCGACGAAGACCCCGAATGAAGATGCCGAAGTGGCCTGCGATTGGACGCATGGATAGACGACCGTGAGGGAGCTGAGCAGAGTCGGCCTCTTGATGTGCAGTACCTTGCACTGGAACCGACACAGCCTGTTGTGGGTGGTCTGGTTAAATACCCTCCGGGCTCCTCCCATAATTACAGGCCACCATGCTGGCCTTCTTATATATATTTTTTTAGCAAAGACCCTAGAGAATAAAATGGCGTCATTGCAACTTTTTATCTTGCACGGAATTTGCGCAGCAATTTTTCAAACACTTTATTTTGGAATAAAACTGTTTCATGCTTTAAAAAAAAACATTAAAGTTAGCCCAATTTTTTTGCATAATTTGAAATAAGAAGTTACGCCGAGTAAATAGATACCTAACATGTCACGCTTCAAAACTGCACATGCTCATGGAATGGTGCCAAACTTTGGTACTTAAAAATCTCCATAGGCGACACATTAAAATTTTTTACAGGTTACATGTTTTGAGTTACAGAGGAGATCTAGGGCTAGAATGATTGCTCTCCCTCTAACGTTTGCGGCAATACTTCACATGTGTGGTTTAAACACCGTTTTCATATGTGGGCGGGACATACGGATGCGTTCACTTCTGCGTGCGCGCACATGGGGACAGGGGCGCTTTAAATTTGTTTATTTTTTTATTGTTATTTTTACTTTTATTTTTTTAGTTTGACACTTTTAAAAAAAACAAAAAGATCACTTTTTTTCCTATTACAAGGAATGTTAACATCGCTTGTAATTGAAATATGGCACGATAGGTCCTCTTTACAGTGAGATATGTGGTCAATAAGACCCCACATCTCACCTCTAGGCTAGGAAGCCTGAAATAAAAAATAAGAATAAAACGATCTTGGCTTCCCAGCCGAGGCAGCGGCATTCGTTTGAATGGAGAGGCTGGGCGTGACGTCATAGCATCGCGTCCAGCCTCCGAACGATCATAGAGACTCCGGCGACCATCTGGTCCACCGGAAATCTCTATCGTCACCATCCGGGGGGGCTGGCAGATACAGTGTCTCACTCACCGATGGACACGGCGATTCGGTAGAAGCACCGGAGGGCAGCGGGAGGGGGGGTGTCCCCTCTCGCCGCCCATAAGAACAATCAAGCGGTGGAACAGCCACTATGATCATTCTTATGGTGCAGGGAATCGCCGGCTGAAAAAGCTGATATCTGAGTGATGCCTGTAGCTGCAGGCATCATTCAGATATACCCTCACAAATTCAAGGACATCATATGACGTACCTTGGGCGGGAAGTAGTTAAAAGAAGCAGCCACTGTGTGGCTCCAGTAACGGGCATGTTGCTCTGACATTTGGGGTGATCCTCAACGTGCTTCTCCAGCACCACCTTCACAGACAGCTCGTTGGCCCAATTCTCTACCAGGTTGTTGGTCTCCTGCTGGTCTAGAGCGGTCCAGCCGATCTCTCCCCCGTCCCCAGTTCTTCTTCCTCCCATGCTCGTTCCCACCTCCTCCTCTATACGAGGTCCTGTGGCTGGCCCTGGCATTGTCCAAGAACACACACAGGTCGATGAGGTTATTGAGCAGCCCGCCAGCCCCAACCCCATCACCACCAACAGCTGCTCGATGGCCAGTGGCTCGGTGAAGCACTCGATGGCCTCCAGGAGGCCCGGACTCATCCTCTGAAGCTCTCTTGTAAGGACATGTGGCCCAGCGGCCCTATGACCAGTCCAGGCCTGCTTACCAACGAACACTTAACTTTTTAACCCTGTGTATTCATTTGTGATTGATTGATGTTCTTGTATTGTATTTTTACACAAGTGCTGGATAATTATCATTTGTTTTGTTTTTTTGTTTTCTAAATAGTGCTGCATTAGTTCATACAGACCATGCACTCTAAATACAACAAAATCAACTATCATATTATAATTATAATCCCCCCATTACATCAAGGCAGAAGTCATCTCCCACACTTAATCAAAGTATATCTCAGACTCCATCCTGGGGGATTCTATCTATATATTCCTGAAGTGTAGGGATGGGCCCGGTGCTCGATGCGAACCCACGTTCGCATCGAGCACCGGGCGTTCGCTCGCTCGGCGAGCCCAGAACTATTTTGGCCGCTCGCATCACGTTCGTGTGATGCGCGCGGCCCCGCAATGCATTGCGGCCGGCGCGGCCGACGCAGTGCATTGCTGGCTGATGATTGGCCAAGCATGCACTGTGACCCCGCATGCTTGGCCAATCACAGCCCCGGAAACTCGAAGAGCCATAATTGGCTACAGGCAGGACGCCTGTAGCCAATTACAGCTCAGGGGCTGTAGTACACGCCCCCCCCTATAAAACGCCGCCACGCCGTCTGCGCCGGTCACATGCTGTTCCGGCGCAGATTGAGCAGGCTGATTCTGTGACACTCTGCTGCATTTAGATAGTTAGAGAGATTCACTTACAGAGATTGAGTTAGATAGATTCAGTTACAAAGATTGATTGAGAAAGAGGGGCTTGTAGTGTGTTCGTGGCAGGCAGGCAGAGCTACTATATTTTGTTACCAGAAGCACCTATAGGACTTGTAGTGTGTTCGTGGCAGGCAGGCAGAGCTCCTATATTTTGTTACCAGAAGCACCTATAGGACTTGTAGTGTGTTCGTGGCAGGCAGGCAGAGCTCCTATATTTTGTTACCAGAAGCACCTATAGGACTTTTAGTGTGTTCGTGGCAGGCAGGCAGAGCTCCTATATTTTGTTACCAGAAGCACCTATAGGACTTGTAGTGTGTTCGTGGCAGGCAGGCAGAGCTCCTATATTTTGTTACCAGAAGCACCTATAGGACTTGTAGTGTGTTCGTGGCAGGCAGGCAGAGCTCCTATATTTTGTTACCAGAAGCACCTATAGGACTTGTAGTGTGTTCGTGGCAGGCAGGCAGAGCTCCTATATTTTGTTCCCAGAGGCACCTATAGGACTTGAAGTGTGTTAGTCCCATTACACACACAGAGCTATATTTTCTTCCCAGAAGCACCCTATAGGACTTGAAGTGTGTTAGTCCCATCACACACACAGAGCTATATTTTCTTCCCAGAAGCACCTATAGGACTTGAAGTGTGTTAGTCCCATCACACACACAGAGCTATATTTTCTTCCCAGAAGCACCTATAGGACTTGAAGTGTGTTAGTCCCATCACACACACAGAGCTATATTTTGTTCCCAGAAGCACCTATAGGACTTGAAGTGTGTTAGTCCCATCACACACACAGAGCTATATTTTGTTCCCAGAGGCACCTATAGGACTTGAAGTGTGTTAGTCCCATTACACACACAGAGCTATATTTTCTTCCCAGAAGCACCTATAGGACTTGAAGTGTGTTAGTCCCATCACACACACAGAGCTATATTTTGTTCCCAGAGGCACCTATAGGACTTGAAGTGTGTTAGTCCCATTACACACACAGAGCTATATTTTCTTCCCAGAAGCACCTATAGGACTTGAAGTGTGTTAGTCCCATCACACACACAGAGCTATATTTTGTTCCCAGAGGCACCTATAGGACTTGAAGTGTGTTAGTCCCATTACACACACAGAGCTATATTTTCTTCCCAGAAGCACCTATAGGACTTGAAGTGTGTTAGTCCCATCACACACACAGAGCTATATTTTGTTCCCAGAAGCACCTATAGGACTTGAAGTGTGTTAGTCCCATTACACACACAGAGCTATATTTTGTTCCAGAAGCACCTATAGGACTTGAAGTGTGTTAGTCCCATTACACACACAGAGCTATATTTTCTTCCCAGAAGCACCTATAGGACTTGAAGTGTGTTAGTCCCATTACACACACAGAGCTATATTTTCTTCCCAGAAGCACCTATAGGACTTGAAGTGTGTTAGTCCCATCACACACACAGAGCTATATTTTCTTCCCAGAAGCACCTATAGGACTTGAAGTGTGTTAGTCCCATCACACACACAGAGCTATATTTTCTTCCCAGAAGCACCTATAGGACTTGAAGTGTGTTAGTCCCATCACACACACAGAGCTATATTTTGTTCCCAGAAGAACCTATAGGACTTGAAGTGTGTTAGTCCCATCACACACACAGAGCTATATTTTGTTCCCAGAAGCACCTATAGGACTTGAAGTGTGTTAGTCCCATTACACACACAGAGCTATATTTTGTTCCCAGAGGCACCTATAGGACTTGAAGTGTGGACAGTTCTAAACACGGGAAACACATGCCACTTCACAGGCATACTTTAGACACCCCCCAGGTACCATATTTAAAGGAAAATTTCACTTTTTTTTTTCACTTTATGCATCATTAAAATGACTGCTCCCGAAAAAACGTTAGTTTTTAAAAGTTCTTTTTGCATTGATATATGTCCCCTGGGGCAGGACCCGGGTCCCCAAACCTGTTTTATGACATTAACATGCATATTGGCCGTTGTAATTAGCACTTTTGATTTCGAACGTTCGCGTCCATTATAACGCATAGGGTTCGAAAATTCGCGCGAACTTTCGGTCCGTTCGAAGGTTCTGGTTCGAACCGAACCCGGGGGTGTTCGGCTCATCCCTACTGAAGTGTATAGCTCTCTCTATATTTACAAACAAAAACAAAAAAGAAAAATCCCCTCCTCCTCTCTCCCCCGTCCAGCCTCCTCCCTTACCAAGAATCTACTAGCCGCATCTTTTATTTTCAGTCATTGGGATTCACACCTATAAGGATTTTTCCCTCTTCTATATTAATGAAAAGATTCCATGGAGACCATGTTTTCAGATATGTCCCTCGTTTTTGCTGGGATGTCCAAACCAAATCCTCCATAAGGTTCAATTGTTCTACTCTTTTAAGCCACAATCCTACCGTTGGTGGTTGTGTCTGCTTCCAGGTGTGTGGAATACATGCTTTGGCTGCATTCAACAGGTGACATAGAATAGATTGCTTATATGATTTAACTGGGATTTTAGTATCTTGTAATAGGAAGAAAGATGGATCCTCCGGAATCTCCTGATCGCTAAATTTTTGAGCAATTCTCCAGACTTCCTTCCAAAAGTTCTCTATTTTAGGGATGAGCTTCGAGTTTGAGTCGAACTCATGTTCGACTCGAACATTGTCTGTTCGAGTCGAACTCATGTTCGAGTCGAACTCATGTTCGACTCGAACATTGCCTGTTCGCCTATTCAGCGAACAATTTGGGGTGTTCGTGGCAAATTCGAAAAGCCGCGAGCACCTGTAAAAGTCTATGGGAGAAATCTCAAGTGCTAATTTTAAAAGCCTATATGCATGTTATTGTCATAAAAAGTGTTTGGGGACCTTGGTCCTGCCCCAGGGGACATGTATCAAAGCAAAAAAAAGTTTTAAAAACGGCCGTTTTTTCAGGAGCAGTGATTTTAATAATGCTTAAAGTGAAACAATAAAAGTGTAATATTCCTTTAAATTTCGTACCTGGGGGGTGTGTATAGTATGCATGTAAAGGGGCGCATGTTTCCCGTGCTTAGAACTGTCCCTGCACAAAGTATCATTTTTGCAGGAAAAAAAGCTATTTAAAATCACTTGCGGCTATAATGAATTGCCGGCTTCCGTAATACAGAGAACAGTCATTCATTGAAAGTCATTGATAAAAAAATAAAGTGTGGGGGTTCCCCCAAATTCAATTACCAGGCCCTTCAGGTCTGCTATGGATATTAAGGGGAACCCTGCGTCAAATTAAAAAAAAAAAAATGACGTGGGGTTCCCCCTAAATATCCATACCAGACCCTTCAGGTCTGGGATGGATTTTAAGGGGAACCCTGCACCAAAAAAAAAAAAAAAATGGCGTGGGGTCCCCCTCAAAATCCATACCAGACCCTTATCCGAGCACGCAACCTGGCAGGCCGCAGGAAACGAGGGGGGACGAGAGCGCCCCCCCCTCCCTCCTGAACCATACCAGGCCACATGCCCTCAACATTGGGAGGGTGCTTTGGGGGTCTGTGACCCCTCAAAGCACCATGTCCCCATGTGATGGGGACAAGGGCCTGTCCCCACAACCCTGGGGACAAGGGCCTCGTCCCCCACAACCCTGGCCGTTGGTTGTGGGGGGGTCTGCGGGCGGGGGGAGTCAGAGGGGGGGCGGGGTCACCAGGTGGCCCCGCCCTCCGTTATAAAAGACCTGTCAGACGGAGCGAAGCCTCACACAGCGGGAGCCTCCCATTGCGCGGAGCGGCCCGACACAGAAGAAGAGACGCCGACGCCGTGGAAGAAGATGCCGGACGAGAAGACCAGAGCAAGAAGAAGCGGATCGGAGGAAGAAGAAGATGGAAGAAGAAGAAGAAGATGAAGATGGAGAAGAAGATGAAGAAACCGAAGGATGAAGAAAGGAAGAAGACCAGAAGAAAGAAGATGAAAGAAGACTTTAATAAAGGAATTGTCAAAGACCGTCTCCTGTCATTTTTAACATTTTTGTCACTTTTTTGGTGAAATGGTAGGGGTACTTTTGTACCCCCTTACCATTTCACACAGGGGGGGGAGGCCGGGATCTGGGGGTCCCCTTGTTAAAGGGGGCTTCCAGATTCCGATAAGCCCCCCGCCCGCAGACCCCCACAACCAACTGCCAGGGTTGTGGGGAGAGGCCCTTGTCCCCATCAACATGGGGACATGGTGCTTTGAGGGGTCACAGACCCCCAAAGCACCCTCCCAATGTTGAGGGCATGTGGCCTGGTACGGTTCAGGAGGGAGGGGGGGGCTCTCGTCCCCCCCTCTTTTCCTGCGGCCTGCCAGGTTGCGTACTCGGATAAGGGTCTGGTATGGATATTTAGGGGGAACCCCACATCATTTTTTTTTTTTTTATTTGACGCAGGGTTCCCCTTAATATCCATAGCAGACCTGAAGGGCCTGGTAATTGAATTTGGGGGAACCCCCACTCTTTTTTATTTTATTTTATATTTTTTTATCAATGACTTTCAATGAATGACTGTTCTCTGTATTACGGGAGCCGGCAATTCATTATAGCCGCAAGTGATTTTAAATAGCTTTTTTTCCTGCAAAAATGACACTTTGTGCAGGGACAGTTCTAAGCACGGGAAACATGCGCCCCTTTACATGCATACTATACACACCCCCCAGGTACGAAATTTAAAGGAATATTACACTTTTATTGTTTCACTTTAAGCATTATTAAAATCACTGCTCCTGAAAAAACTGCCATTTTTAAACCTTTTTTTTGCATTGATACATGTCCCCTGGGGCAGGACCCAGGTCCCCAAACACTTTTTATGACAATAACATGCATATTAGCCTTTAAAATTAGCACTTTTTATTTTGAACGTTTGAGTTCCATAGACTTTAATAAGGTTCTAAAGTTCACACAAGCTTTAGGTCTGTTCGCAGGTTCTGGTGCGAACCGAACAGGGGGGTTCGGCTCATCCCTAATATTTAGGTATAGGTAGTGCTTGAAATAAATACAGAAATTTCAGCAGAATATTCATTTTAATAATATTACACCTCCCAAACCAGGAGTAGAACGCTCTCTGCCATCTCTCCAAAAAAACAGGCACTTTATGTAATATTGGTGGTATTTGATCGCCCCTGTGTTTTTTATTTTTTGCGCTATAAATCAAAAATAGAGCGACAATTTTGAATAAAAAATGCATTATTTTTTGCTATAATAAATATCCCCACAAAAATGTATAAAAAAATTTTTTTTCCTAAGTTTAGGCCGATACGTATTCTTCTACATATTTTTGGTAAAAAAAAAAAAATCGCAATAAGCGATTATTGATTGGTTTGCGCAGAAGTTATATAGTTTACAAGATAGTTGATAGTTTCATAGCATTTTTATTAATAATTTTTTTTTTAGTAGTAATGGCGGTGATCTGCGACATTATGGCGGACACATCGGACATTTTTGACACATTTTTGGGACCATTGTCATTTATACAGCAATCAATGCTATTTAAATGCATTGATTCCTGTATAAATGACACTGGCAGTGAAGGGGTTAACCACAAGGGGGCAGTGTAAGGGTTAAGTATGCCTAGGGGTGTGTTTCTTACTGTGGGGGGCGTGGCTGTCAGCTAGTGAATGCTGATCTCTGCTCCAATCACAGGGAGCAGAGATCGGCGTCACTAGTTGCTAGGCAGAACGGGGAGATGCTGTTTATCTCGGCATCTCCCCGTTCAGCCTTCCCGTGAGACGATCGCGGGGGTCCCCGCGGCGATCGAGTCCGCGGGGACCGCGACCGGACTCACGGGGGTCCTGACCGGCGTGGGAGCGTGCCGCTCCCGGCGCGCTCCCGTTGGCACGGACAGGCTTAAAGGAGGGACTTATATATAGGCCCTCCGGCCTGTACATGCCATTCTGCCGACGTATATCGTCATGCGCCGGTCGGCAAGTGGTTAAGGGCTCTAATGAATAAAACAAATAATATTGGGGACAGTGGACATCCCTGTCTAGTTCGATTCGTAACGCTAAAAAGCTGAGACAGCACCCCATTCACATTAACCTGAGCCTGGTGTATAGATACTTGAAATCCATCTAATCATATTACTACCCATTCCTACTTGTCTTAGCACTGCAAACATAAACTGCCAGTTGATACGATCGAAAGCTTTCTCCACATCTGTTCCCAGGAATAAAGATGTAATTTTGGAAGTGTTAGCTATATGTATTAGATTCAGAGTCCTGATTGTGTTATCTCGTGCTTCCCGTGTCTGGACAAACCCTACCTGGTCCAAATGGACCAGGGAGGGTAAGTACTGTTGAAGCCGCATCGCCAAGATCTTAGAAAAAAGCTTCAGATCCGTGTTTAAAAGGGATATCGGTCTATAACTCCCGCATTGTGACGGGTCCTTACCTTCCTTAGGTACTGTTTTACTTATTGGATATTTATTGAATATTTTGTGGGTGTTTTTTGCACATTTAATTACAGCTGCATTTATAACACAAAAATACTGTATTTATCGGCGTATAACACGCACCTTTTTCCTCTTAAAATCAGGGGAAAATCGTGGGTGCGTGTTATACGCCGATCCCCAGCGATCCCCCGCCGATCTCCGCTAGCTGTGAGCGGAGTGATCGCCGCCGAGCTACACATAGCGAGTGTACTCGGCTCTTTTCGGCTCTTCTCTGCTCCGCTCACAGTCACGTGAGCGGAGCCGAGAAGAGCCGTCAAGAGCCGAGTACATGTGTATCGCCGCCGAGCTACACATAGCGAGTGCACTCGGTTCTTTTCGGCTCTTCTCTGCTCCGCTCACAGTCACGTGAGCGGAGGCGAGAAGAGCCGACAAGAGCCGAGTACATGTGTATCTCGGCGGCGTTCACTCCGCTCCGATGTCCTGTCGGTGCCAATTTTAAATGGCGATGGACACTGGGGACAAGGCTGCAATGACAAGGCTGCAATGTGGACAAGGCTGCAATGTGGTCAAGGCTGCAATGTGGACAAAGCTGCAATGTGGACAAGGCTGCAATAGGGACAAGGCTGCAATGTGGACAAGGCTGCACTGGCAAGGCTGCACTGACGAGGCTGCAATGGACACTTAAATGTAAGTTTTTTTTTTCCCTTAAAATTCCATCCTAAAAGTTTTTTTCCTTAAAATTCCCTCCTAAACTTGGGGTGCGTGTTATACGCCGGCGCGTGTTATTCGCCGATAAATACGGTACATATTTATATACCAAATTATTTACTTTCCTACAATCTGATTTTCTATCCACAATGATCAGAATAATTTTGATTAAATCGATCAGTTTTGTCAAAATCAATCAATGACATAGTATTTGTCTTTTCAAAAACTCATAGATCTGATCATATTATCTTATTTTGGGAAGAATTGTTTAAACAGATCAATAAATTTATGGCCACCATAAAATATTCTACTTGTGCGGCTTCACTTGTCCTTTTAGATAAATTCAGCTTTTTCAGTCAGTGCAAACTATTTTTCTGTAAACATTTTATTTAAAAGAAGAACTTTCTGCAGTATAAATGAACAGTTTTGTTTTAAAACAAATTGACCATAACATCGGTTCCCCTCACCCAATCATTTCAGTTTATGCAAAACATAGTCATGGTAAATTTCTGTTTAAATACAGAGCGTTATATAGGAGAAGTTAACTGATCGGAATCAGTGGAACCGAATCCAAAATACAACTTCAGACATGACACATCTCCTGTGGTTACTTTTTATTGTGTCTTCAATACAATGTGTGTGTTTTTTTTTATTTTAGATTACACACTTAAATTAAATAGTATCTGAGATACAAGACATGTAATATATAATCAAATATAATATATATTTTTCAGATGTCACATCACAAATCACAATGGTGGAGTCTGGTCCTGGGACTGTGAAGCCATCAGAGACTCTGGAAATGACCTGTAAAGTGACCGGAGCCTCCCTCACTGACAGCACTAACATGCACTGTGTGGAATGGATCCGACAATCTGATAGAAAACCGCTGGTGTGGTTGGGGAGAATATGTCATAATGCTTACACAGCTTATGCCAGCTCTCTTCAGGGACGACTGACTCTGACCAGAGACACAAATAAAGGAGAAGTGTTTTTAAAACTCACTGGAATGAAACCTGAAGAATCCGCCACATATTATTGTGCAAGACACACACAGTGTAACAATATAACTAACAGCATGTACATGAACTGCTTTATAAAAACAATGGAAGTGGAGGAATCTTAGTAAACCTAGAGAAAACCATAGCTTTGTAAATTGTGAAAATTGTAATTCTGATCAATATACAGTACCCATGCAGAGATTAATGAAACATCAACATTTAAAAAATAATGAAGAAATAAATATACCCATCATCCAATATGTAGACATGAAGAAATAATGTCTCTCTGAAGTGAAATAAAAAAAAATGTAATTGGGCCTTAGGAGCTTTTAGCAATAATGTGCTAGTATATACAGCATATTAGCATGGCAGACTTACCTGGCTAGTGATCCCCTCCAGTGCTGTGGTGTCAGTGCTCCCATTAGTCACAGATGCTGTCTTTACGTAAAAGTACACTGATCTGCACATGCACAGTTCAGTTTACACAAACACTAACAGACAGGGAGAAGGGTTTATGACAGAAGAGACCCTTTTGGATTTTTTATTTTGTTTTAGATCTAATTCCACTTTAACAGCCTTTTTGTTGTTATGACAAGCTTCTGAAACATTTACAGTGGCACTTCCTCAGAACAACTGCCATATGGTGGGCACAGGCAAAGCATTTTTGGGAAGGCAAGGCATTAGGGTAGATTATTTTGATGCCCCAGGCTACAAAAAGGTGTCACAAAGAAGGAGTCAACAAAACCACAAAAGAGCTAAATATATTCTAAATATATGTCAAAAACACTGAAAAACTTGGCTATGCTGCATTTTTCAGCGTTTTTGAGCCATAAGCTTTTGGGAGTATAGTTTTGCTAATCACCCATTTAGTACTATTGGGAGATGGTTAACAATCTGCTAGTTGGATAAACTGATGGGGTTCTTGCTCGTAAGTGTGTGATGCTTCATGAGTGCAGCCCTAAGTGTTTGAAGACCCCTCTTCTCTATATATAGACTTTTAATATAGACTTTTGGCAATTATGGACATTTTTTCTGCTTGGTCTTGAAGCTCAGAGCGCCCTTGCATACACTATAATGCAATAGGCTGCACACACCTTTGACTGTATATTAATTAGGGAGGAGTGGAAAGCCATATCAGACCTCTTTTACTTTGAAGTCTTTAGCCTCTTACACACGATCGGATTTTCCGACGGGAAATGTGTGATGACAGGCTGTTGGTAGAAAATCTGACCGTGTGTATGCTCCATCGGACATCGGATTGTGGGAGGAAACCGGAGTACCCGGAGGAAACCCACGCAGGCACAAGGGAGAACATGCAAACTCCAGGCAGGAAGTGTCGTGGTTGGGATTCGACACCAGCGACCCTTCTTACTGCTATTTTCCGATCATGTGTACACAAGTCCGTCGGACAAAAGTCCAAAATACAAACACGCATGCAAATTATGAAATCTTGAAATGCAGCACATATTCTCTTCTTCTTTAATGGGGTAATAATGAAGCCGCTTTGCTTGTGATACTGATGGAGTTATTGCAAACAAATTTTCAAAGGCTTTTTTTTCTAGTGATATCAGGAATAATATTACATTGTATTTTTTAAAATCTAGTAAAACACATAGCCAAGTATTATTCTACACAATTTTTTTATTGTGCATTAAAAAAAGAAAACAAATAAAATTAGACATGCTATCTGCCAATAGAACTTAACCAAAAATATAGAAATTCTACCAAATCAAATCATTCAGCCAAAAGAATAATGTCAAAGGGTGGTGCTAAAGAGCTGAAAACAACGTAGTACGTCACTACGTTCGTATTTGTTGGCCAACAATTGTGTGCCCATGTGTATGCAAAACAAGTTTGGGCCAATGCTCTTCAGACAAATGAGCTAGTATGCATAGCATACTAGCTCATTATGCATAACTTACCTGAGAACGAAGCCCCCGAAGCGACCCTCGTCCACGACCTCCGCTGGCACCATCAATCGCGGAGTGACTTCCGGGTCTCGCCGCTCCACCGCTGTCATTCGCTGGAGCGGCGACGACGTCACTCCGCGCATGCGCACGAGAGCGGCATATCGCCGTGATCTCGGCATGCGCAGTGCGCCTGCGCACCGCTGTCTACGGCGCATGCGCCGTAGACAGCGATGCATATTTTTTTCTAAATATCTCCTAAACCATGTAGGTTTAGGAGATATTTATTGGACCTACAGGTAAGCCTTAATTTAGGCTTACCTGTAGGTCAAAGTGGTTTGTAAGGGTTTACAACCACTTTAAGCTCTGGTAAGCAGGTCTGTGTGGTGAAGGTTTGAGCATCACACCACATCACACTACACAAATTGTGCAATTAAAAAACGATTTTGCTAATATCATGTGACATAAAAAAATTGAAACTACCACTATTTTATTCTCTAGGTGTGTCTGCTTTCAGAAAATATGTTTGGGGTTTTATGTAATCTTTGGGCCTAAAATTATTTTTTAAGCAAAAAAATAGTCAGCATCGGACACGGTCACTAAACCCAAAAAAGAAGCTTAAGATAGAAAGTTAAGACTAGCTTCTATACAGATAGGGAAGGACAGATTAACAAATTAGATTATTACAAAAAAAAGGTCACTGGGTGTCAAAAGTGCCAATAGCTGATTAGTGAAATTTTAGCTGCTTATCTGGAGGGACATGTAGTGATAGTCAGAAAATGCCAACATCAGTACATTTAAAAGAAGCAGCCACTTTGTGGCTCCAGTAACAGGCATTTTGCTCTGACATTTGGGGTGATCCTGACCCATTGGCCCAATTATCTACCAGGTGGTTGGTCTCCTGCCGGTCTAGAGCGCCCCCCTCTCCAGCCGATCTCTCCCGTCCTCATTTCTTCTTCCCCCCATGCTCGTTCCCATGTCCACCACCTCCTCCTCTGGACGAGTGCCCGTCGCTGGCCCTGGTGCTTTCCCAGGACACACACAGGCAGATGAGGTTAATGAGCAGCCCGCCAGCCCAGACCCCATCACCACCAGTGGCTGCTCAATGGCCATCGGCTCGGTGAAGCACTCAATGGCCTCCAGGATGCCCGGACTCACCATCTGGAGCTCTCTTGTAAGGACATGAGGCCCAGTGGCCCTGTGACCAGTCCAGGCCTGCTTACCAATGAACACTTAACTTGTTAACCCTGTGTATTCATTTGTGATTGATTAATGTTCTTGTATTGTATTTTTACACAAGTGCTAGATAATTATCATTTGTTTGTTTTTTTTGTTTTCTAAATACAGTATATTGGTCTGAATTGTTTTATCAGTGATAAGTGAATGTAATAAAAAATATATTAAAATAGCAGTAAATGAAAACTGAGTGCAATTATTGTCCAGTTTACCTGCAGATTTATTATGTTGTATTTACTAAACACTATTTGCACTGTTTTACTTATTGGATATTTTGTAGGTGTGTTCTGCCCTCACAATATGTTCAAAGTACTTGGCAGACAGCTAACAGCTTCCCAATAAAGACTCAGAAGAAAGGGCTAATAGTTTTAATCTTTACTGAGAATACGTTTTTTTGTAAAAATACTTACCGTATATACTCGAGTATACGCCGACCCGAATATAAGCCGGGCACCTAATTTTACCACAAACAACTGGGAAAACTTATTGATTCGAGTATAAGCCTAGGGTGAGAAATGCGCAGCTACTGTAAGTGGAAAAGAGGGTCAACAATGTCCATTTGCAGCCTCACTGTGCCCATTTGCATGCCTCACTGTGGCCATTTGCAGCCATAGGTCCTCCAAACTTCAAACTTGGTAGTTAAGGGTCACTAGATGCCCTATAGCTGCAGCCAAAATGTGGGGTCTCTGGACCCAAAGGGTCCCGAAATAACATTGCTGCAGATGGACACAGTTGACCGACTTTGGGGCCCTGTATCTCGGGGTCACTTGTTCCTAGCACTAAGTGGCCACGAGATACGGGGCCCCAAAACCGGGTCGGATTTTTTTTTTGCTGCAGAAAAGTGCTTGACTCGAGTATAAGCCAAGGGGGGCACTTTCAGCACGAAAAAATGGGCTGAAAAACTTGGCTTATACTCGAGCATATACGGTATGCTTCCAAGGCCAGTATTAAGAAATAGTGGAGGTCTTTAACATGCTTCCTCCACTATGGAAAGATTATCTGATATGTCTGCTAGGCAGGAAGTGGGCGTAATATAATACAGTTCCTGTTAAGTAAATAATGGATGCCAATTTAAAGCAACAGTAAGATCAGTAAATATATACCTTATAATGATCAGAACAAGGTGTTTTTGGCACACCTAATGACAGCTGCATTTAGTGTTCATAGCACAAAAATACATATTTATATACCAAATTATTTACTTTCCTACAATCTGATTTTCCATCCACAATGATCAGAATAATTTTGATTAAATCGATCAGTTTTGTCAAAATAAATCAATGACATGTCTTTTCAATAACTCATAGATCTGATCATATTTTCTTATTTTGTGAAGAATTGTTTAAACAGATCAATAAATGTATGGCCACCATAAAATATTCTACTTGTGTGGCTTCACTTGTCCTATTAGATAAATTCAGCTTTTTCAGTCGGTGCTAATTATTTTTCTGTAAACATTTTATTTAAAAGAAGAACTTACATACTCAATGATGAGGATGGTAGATACCTCTTCCTGAAAGGATCATACCTCGGTAGAAAGATCACCTTAGCAAATATATACGCCCCAAACAGCCGCCAAGTTACTTTCTTCCGTGAAATGACCAAAACACATACCACGTTTCAGGAAGGCACCCTTATCCTGGGAGGTGACTTTAATGTATCCCTAAACCCTCTCCAAGACACCTCCATGGGAGCAACCTCTCTCCCCATGCCGCTTTACAAGCTATCAAATCTCAGCTGCGGGACCTATTGCTCCACAACTCCTGGCGCACACTAAACCCTTCTACTCAGCACCATACAATAGATACACAAGAATCGATTATCTACTCATATCAGAGAAGGACTTACCCTCCCTTCAAGGCACATCCAGCTACCAAATGTTCCTGTCCGATCACCACCCGATATCTATGATTATATCATTCCCAGAGAAGAAAGCCCACCCCCAGGCCTGGAGACTAGATCCCTCAATGCTTACAGATTCCTCTATTGCTGATGAATTTAAACAAAGCATTAATCATTACTTTGTGGAAAATAAACCCACAGACACTTCCCCAATCACGACTTGGGAATCCCACAAGTGTGTGATAAGGGGTATCCTGATTGCAGCAGCTACAAAACAAAACCGAGAAAAACAGAGACATGTCAGGGAACTCACAATCCAAATCCAAAAGCTAGAATGCATTCATAAACGCACACAAGCTTTAGACACCTTACAAAACCTTCTTCAAACCAAATCAGAACTCCTGGAAGTATTAAGTAAACAAATAAGACGCAAATACATATTATCACAAAAAGTCTACTACAAATACTAAAAATAAAGCAGGCAAATTATTGGCCAGAGCCTTGCAAGCCAAAAGAGCAGCCTCAACGGTACATTCCCTGACAAAAACTTTGGTACGTAAATCAACCTCGACCCCTGACATAGCTAAACAATTCATAGACTACTACTCGCAGCTATATAACTTGCCCCCGACAAACTCGGCGAAGGACAATACTTCAAGGAAACGACTAATTAATGACTTCCTACGTCTATATAGCCCTGCCCCGATTTCGAACACTCTGGCTCAAGAGCTAGACAGCCCTCTGACAGGTGAAAAAGCAGCACTAGCACTAAAACAAATGAAACCGGGCAAAAGCCGGGGACCTGATGGTCTGACTGGTGGGTTACTATAAAACCTACTCGGACTTCCTTACCCTCATCTTTCTCATGGCCTTCAACTCCTTTGCTTCACCTTCAGAGCCCCCACAAGACCTACTGACAGCCCACATAGTGGTTATCCCGAAGCCTGGAAAAGATTCCTCCATGGTCACGAACTTTAGACCAATCTTGCTACTAAACGTGGACCTTAAATGGTTTGCTAAAATGCTAGCCAATTGACTAGAGAGGCCAGAGACAACACGATTAAAGCCATCAATATCCACCATTGGCTCACTGTCAACCATCGCCAACGGTTATTTCTTTCCCTAGACGAGGCATTCGACAGAGTGGCCTGGGACTACATGGCAGAAGCACTAAAATTCATTGGTCTCCCCAACCAAATGCTTAACTTCATACTCACACTTTATTCCAACCCCACAGCGAGAGTCCGAGTCAATGGCCACCCGTCGGATGCCTTCTCCATTTCAAATGGGTCTGCCAGGGATGCCCCCAATCCCCATTGATCTTCGTCCTCAACCTTGATCCACTACTAAGTTCTCCTCTTTCTTAACGAACCGCTCACAACAATCCCAAACCTACTAAAATACCTTTAAGTCTCTATCCAACTTACAGATAAACATCACAAAGTCCCACAACTTAAATGTTACAGTGCCCCTAGACATCTACTGGCACTGCCAATCCAACTTCCCATTTAAATGGAATAAACAAGCGATCATATACCTAGGCATTTAACTACCATCCTCACTTGCAGATCTTTACTCAACAAATTACCTACCGCTAATACGTGACATACTAAGGGATCTGAAATCATGGTTCACGGGACTATTCTCATGGTTTGGCAGGGCTGCCATTATCAAGATGAACATCTTACCCAGAATTTTGTACCTATTACAAACTGTCCCGATAAAACTCCCACCCACTTTCTTCTTGACATACCAAAATGCGTGTACAGACTTTATTTGGAACACATCACACCTGCGACTAAGCTACTCTAGGCTCACCATTCCCAAACTCAAAGGTGGAATAGGTCTCCTTGACCTACGGAAATACCACCAAGCCTGCCATTTAGCTAGAATTGTCTACTGGAATATCCATTCCAGAGTTAAAGCATGTGTTCAGCTGGAAAACTCCATGGCCTCACTCCCACTATCCCAAACCCCCTGGATATCCCTGAAACACACCCCACTGTCTATCAAAACCACCCTCTCATCCATCCAACATTAACTTCCTTCCTGCAAGCACAACATATCCTCAACCCTAGGCCCCATGACCCTATTAAGACACAACCCAGACTTTTCACCAGGTGCCTCCACGTCCTTCTTGGCAGACTCATGGCCATACTCTACCGTCTGAGTAGGGCACTTTTTTGAAAACAACCACCTAATGTCCCAATCTAAGCTAGCGTCACAGATAGTAAACGGCATGTTCCCTGGACGTACATACAAATAGACATTTTCTTGAAAAGCCCAAGCCTAAACCTGATTGGTCGAGACAATTCCCTCCCTTTGAAACGCTATGCTTAAAAACTGAACCACAATGCCATTTGATTTTCGACACATACGCGCTACTGTTGCCTGTCCTGAACCCTAAATCTAACTGGGCTAGCCATAAATGGGAACATGACTTTTCAATCGATCGAACAGACCAAAACTGGGAAAACATATATACATGTATTCACAAAGGAACACTAAATGTATATGCACAAGAAAACGCGTTTAAAATACAGTGGGGACGGAAAGTATTCAGACCCCCTTAAATTTTTCACTCTTTGTTATATTGCAGCCATTTGCTAAAATCATTTTAAGTTCATTTTTTTCCTCATTATTGTACACACAGCACCCCATATTGACAGAAAAGCACAGAATTGCTGACATTTTTGCAGATTTATTAAAAAAGAAAAACTGAAATATCACATGGTCCTAAGTATTCAGACCCTTTGCTCAGTATTTAGTAGAAGCACCCTTTTGATCTAATACAGCCATGAGTCTTTTTGGGAAAGATGCAACAAGTTTTTCACACCTGGATTTGGGGATCCTTTGCCATTCCTCATTAGAGAGCCTCTCCAGTTCTGTCAGGTTGGATGGTAAACGCTGGTGGACAGCCATTTTTAGGTCTTTCCAGAGATGCTCAATTGGGTTTAAGTCAGGGCTCTGGCTGGGCCATTCAAGAACAGTTACGGAGTTGTTGTGAAGCCACTCCTTCGTTATTTTAGCTGTGTGCTTAGGATCATTGTCTTGTTGGAAGGTAAACCTTCGGCCCAGTCTGAGGTCCTGAGCACTCTGGAGAAGGTTTTCGTCCAGGATATCCCTGTACTTGGCTGCATTCATCTTTCCCTTGAATGCAACCAGTCGTCCTGTCCCTCCAGCTGAAAAACACCCCCACAGCATAATGCTGCCACCACCATGCTTCACTGTTGGGACTGTATTGGACAGGCGATGAGCAGTGCCTGGTTTTCTCCACACATACCGCTTAGAATTAAGGCCAAAAAGTTCTATCTTGGTCTCAAAAGACCAAATAATCTTATTTCTCACCATCTTGGAGTACTTCAGGTGTTTTTTAGCAAACTCCATGCGGGCTTTCATGTGTCTTGCACCAAGGAGAGGCTTCCGTCAAGCCACTCTGCCATAAAGCCCCGACTGGTGGAGGGCTGTAGTGATGGTTGACTTTCTCCCATCTCCCGACTGCATCTCTGGAGCTCAGCCACAGTGATCTTTGGGTTCTTCTTTACCTCTCTCACCAAGGCTCTTCTCCCCCGATAGGCCGGACGGACAGCTCTAGGAAGGGTTCTGGTTGTCCGAAAACGTCTTCCATTTAAGGATTATGGAGGCCACTGTGCTCTTAGGAACCTTAAGTGCAGCAGAAATCTTTTTGTAACCTTGGCCAGATCTGTGCCTTGCCAGAATTCTGTCTCTGAGCTCTTCAGGCAGTTCCTTTGACCTCATAATTCTCATTTGCTCTGACATGCACTGTGAGCTGCAAGGTCTTATATAGACAGGTGTGTGGCTTTCCTAATCAAGTCCAATCAGTATAATCAAACACAGCTGGACTCAAATGAAGGTGTAGAACCATCTCAAGGGTGATCAGAAGAAATGGACAGCACCTGAGTTAAATATATGAGTGTCACAGCAAAGGGTCTGAATACTTAGGACCATGTGATATTTCAGTTTTTCTTTTTTAACCACTTCAGCCCCGGACCAATTGGCAGCCAAAGGACCAGGCCCCTTTTTGCGATTCGGCACTGCGTCGATTTAACTGACAATTGCGCGGTCGTGCGACGTGGCTCCAAAACAAAATTGGCGTCCTTTTTTTCCCACAAATAGAGCTTTCTTTTGGTGGTATTTGATCGCCCCTACGGTTTTTATTTTTTGCGCTATAAACAAAAATAGAGCGACAATTTTGAAACAATTTTTTACTTTTTGCTATAAGAAATATCCCCAAAAAATATATAAAAAATCATTTTTTTTCCTCAGTTTAGGCCGATACGTATTCTTCAACATATTTTTGGTAAAAAAAATCGCAATTAGCGATTATTGATTGGTTTGCGCAAAAGTTATAGCGTTTACAAAATAGGGGATAGTTTTATAGCATTTTTATTAATATTTTTTTTTTACTAGTAATGGCGGCGATCAGCGATTTTTTTTTGTGACTGCGACATTATGGCGGACACATCGGACATTTTTGACACATTTTTGGGACCATTGTCATTTATACAGCAATCAATGCTATTTAAATGCATTAATTCCTGTATAAATGACAGTTGTAGTGAAAGAGTTAACCACTAGAGGGAGGGAAGGGTTTATGGGCTGTGACGTGTGTGTGTTTTTTTACAGTAGGGGGCGGGGCTGACGTCTGACGTCATTGATCGGCTTTCCTGATGATCGGGAACAGCCAATCAATGACAGGCAGCGTAGGAAGCGCAGGGAGAGGTTTGTTTACACAAACCTCTCCCCGTTCTTCAGCTCCGTAACCCGATCGCGGGACACCAGCGGCGATCGGGTCCGCTGGTCCCGCGGCCGGGGTCACGGAGCTCCCGACCGGGTCGCGAGTGCGCCGCTGGCGCGCGCGCGCGACCCACGGGCAGGCAATTAAAGGGGACGTACAGGTACGTGCTTTTGCCTGCCCGTGCCATTCTGTAGACGTATATCTACATGAGGCGGTCGGGAAGCGGTTAATATATCTGCAAAAATTTCAACAATTCTGTGTTTTTCTGTCAATATGTGGTGCTGTGTGTACATTAATGAGGAAAAAAATTAACTTATTTAAGGGGGTCTGAATACTTTCCGTCCCCACTGTATATTCCAGATGGTATAGAACTCTCCTAAGGCTATATAAAATCTACCCTTTACTCTCCCCACAATGTTGGAGATGTGAGGAGGAATTGGTATCATTACTACATACTCTGGTAGACATGCCCCAAACTACAACCCTTCTGGAAAAAAGTCCATTGAATTACAAACAAGGTCACTACCTTCAACCTTGATTTTTCACCAGAGCAATTCCTACTACATCACTATTCAATCCCAAAAAGCACACACCTCCGCTCACTTGCCATGCAAATGGTGAATGCAGCGAAGATGTATGTTCCAGCCATATGGCGTGCCCCAGAACCGCCATCTATCACAGACTGGTTCAAACGAATAAAAAAAACGGACGAAATGGAGGACTTGATACATTAAACAAAAGACACCCCCTCCAAATTCAGCAAACACTAGTCTTGCTGGCTACATTTTTTACAACAGACGAATACAAAAACACTACAACCTGATATGGCCTCGGGAGTCATGGCTCGCATAAGGGAAAGGCAACTCTCCAGAATCTACCCTCCTTATCTGATATAGGTGTACGTTTAATAAACTGTGATAAGCCGAGATCATGATGATCTCAGCTTATCTCAGAGCATTGCTGGTTTAATTTACTGAGATGAGTACTGGAGAACTTATTCTTCTCTTCTCATCTCAGTACAAAAAACGGCTGCATTGACTGCAATAGAAACGGCCTGTTTAGTATACAGTGATCTCACTTTATCACTCTGCTTCTCTTTTGAGTTCTCCTTTCTGGCTTCTCAAGCCCAGAGGTGGAGTTAGCAGCAGAAATAGGTGATCTCAGGCAGTGAATCTGCTGGCATGGTCTAAAAGTGAAAGTAAAAACTTTCTCTACAGCAGTGGAAAATACATCAACAGCAGGTAAGAATTTCATTAACTATACAATTACACACACATCATATATATATATATCTATATCTATATCTATATCTATAATATATATATATATATATATATATATATATATATATATTTATATCTGTGTGTGTGTGTATATATATATATTTATGTGTGTGTGTGTGTGTGTGTTTATATATATATATATATATATATAATCTGTGTGTACATATATATATATTTATATATATATATATATATATATATATATATATACATAATATCTGTGTGTGTGTGTGTGTGTGTGTGTGTGTGTATGTATATGTGTATATATATATATATATATATATATATATATATATATATATAATATCTGTGTGTGTGTGTGTATATATGTGTTGTGGGCCAGTGGCGGTGCGTGCATAGAGGGCGCAGGAGCGCCGCCCCCCCCCCCCTCTCTCCTGCACCACTCTATCACCAATAGATAGATTCATGCATTGCATGAATCTATCTATTGTCACCGCTGCTGCCCCCTATTCAGGTGTCCGGCCCCTTGTCGGGCGCCGGGCATCTGAATTACAGCGGGGGGGGGGGGGTGTTTCTGGAAGCGCTAATAGGGGACCCTATTAGAGCGGTGTGCTCTAATAGGCTTCCAGAAGTGTAAACAGCGGGCGCAATGCTTTGCGTTCGCTGCTTACACAGTATTGTGTTAGGGAAGCGAATACATCGCTTCCCTTACACAGACCCGCCTCTCAGCCAATCAGGTTGCCGGTCTGTGTTACTGGTCCCCTGATTGGCTGAAGTCACAGGCGCTGTGATTGGACGCCTAGGCGTCCAATCACTGCAGAAGACAGGAGCGCGGGAGAAGATGAGGAGACACCGCTCGCCGCCTGACAAGGTAAGTGCCATTGGCAGCAATTAATGGGCACAGTGACAGCGTTAGATGGGCATAGTAGCAGTGTTAGATGGGCACAGTGGCAGTGTTAGATGGGCACAGTGGCAGTGTTAGATGGGCACAGTGGCAGCTTTACATGGGCACAGTGGCAGCGTTAGATGGGCACAGTGGCAGCATTTAATGGGCACAGTGGCAGCATTTGAGGCACAATGGCAGCACTTGGGGCACAGTGACAGCGTTAGATGGGCACAGTGGCAGCTTTACATGGGCACAGTGGCAGTGTTAGATGGGCACAGTGACAGCGTTAGATGGGCACAGTGGCAGCGTTAGATGGGCACAGTAGCAGCATTTAATGGGCACAGTGGCAGCGTTTAAAGGGGACAGTGGCAGCATTTAATGGGCACAGTGGCAGCATTTAATGGGCACAGTGGCAGCGTTTGATGGGCACAGTGGCAGCGTTTAAAGGGCACAGTGGCAGCGTTTAATGGGCACAGTGGCAGCGTTTAAAGGGGACAGTGGCAGCATTTAATGGGCACAGTGGCAGCCAAGGCACCCCTTTAATTCCTCCTCATAAGTGTTAAAAGTCACTTCCACTGGTGGGCCTCCTCCTGTGCCTCTTTGGTGCCTTGCAATGATGCTCATTTTTTTTTTTTTTATTTGACCTTTTATATCGGCGATTCGATGTTTGCAGGTCTCAATGCTTCTTGCGGTATTGCCGGATGCATTTACTTGCTCCACTATGCTACTCCATATAGCATCTTTTTTCGATTGTGCCAGCATTCGAGATCGTTGCCCATATAGGCGATCCCAATTGCCAACCACACGGGCCACAAGGACGCAATTTTGCGTGTAAGAAAATTTGGCACCTCTCTTTCTTTTCTGAATCTCCATCTTGCTCACTATCTTATACCCTCAAATGCTTAATAGTTTAACAGTGATTTACTTTTATAGGGTTATACCATTATTAACATATTATGGGAGTTTTTTGACACAACATATATATTTGTAAAATGCCTTTTTTATCAATTACATTTTATGAGTATTTAAAATAACATAAAAAACACTTCCTTTGAACTGGTATTATTTAAATATTTTTTTCTATATTTTATTTAATTTTTTTACTTATTTCTTAAATTATTTCAAACCTAAAATTTGGTTCAGCTCATGGACTATTCTAATTTTATTATACGGGGGTTTCTCTTTATTTAAAATTATTTATTTTAGTTGTTAATTTTATATTTTTATTGTTATTCTTTTTTTTAATTATTTATAACTATTTAATATATATATTAATTGTTTTTATATGAATGGTGCATATCTGTATGACAAATACAGTACAATCATTTCAGAATACACCATTCACATAAATATGCACATGTGTTATCCTTATGTATTAATCATTATAATGTTTTACTGTTATGGGGTGTCTGTTTATTGGGTAGGGGGAATATATCTTTATTATAAAGTTTGTATGTGCAGTGTATGTGGAGTGCTTCTTGTTTCACTTTGGGGTTCTGATACTGAAATCTCCCAAGCTATTGCGAGATTACAGAAACAGAAGCCGTTTGGAATTCTCAAAGCATTTGTAGATCACTTCTATTCTCAGTGAGAGAAGCAATCTACAATGTATACTAAGCTGCCACAGGGGGGAGAACAGATATCTCAGAGAAGTGCCGAGAACTCCTGAGATCTGAAATTTCACAATATATTAAACGGACACCATAACCCCACTTATATACCTCCACCCCCACACCTCTGCTTTCCACATTGGAACACTAACACCAAATCTGCTATATAAAAACAAACAAATTTCCAACCACCCTAGATATATGAAAGAAATTGCTATGGTTCCTGAACTGATTGTCCACTTAGTGACAAATGATAATCAATCATCACATTGTACCATATGTTTTATATCTCTAACGGAATTACTGCTCTATCTGTATGTATGTAAACATAGACGTGTGCACAGGGTGTGCCAGGGCACACCCTAATCACCCGTTTCGTACTATTGGGGGATGGTTAACAATCTGCTAGTTGCTAAAAAAGTTTGTAAAAAACAGGCACTTTTCTCCTGTCCATAAATATCAGTGGACAACTGTGTGTTTCAGCTTTGGGCTGCACACCCTAATGCAATAGGCTGCGCACACCTTTGACTGTATATTAATTAGGAAGGAGTGGAAAGCCATATCAGACCTCTTTTACTTTGAATTCTTAAGTTCTAGTAAGCAGGTCTGTGTGGTGAAGGTTGGAGAATCACACCACATCACACCACACAAATTGTGCAATTAAAAAAACGATTGTGCTAATATCATGTGACATTAAAAAATTGAAACTACCACTATTTTATTCTCTAGGTGTGTCTGCTTTCAGAAAATATGTTTGGGGTTTTATATAATCTTTGGGCCTAAAATTATTCTTATGCCCCACACACGGTCGGAAAATCCGTCCACAAAATCCATCGGATTTTGTCCGACGGATTTAGTCCAACACTGGTGTTGCATACACACGGTCGGACTTTGTTGTCGGAAAATCCGATCATTCTGAACGTGGTGACATTTGTTGCCTACGACGGGACTACGTAGAGGCTACTAGCCAATAGCTTTGGTCTTGTAATGTGATCTGAGCATGCGTGGCACTTTGTCCGTCAGAATTCGCTACACACGATCGGAATTGGTGTGATCGGTTTTTGTTGTCGGAAAATTTTTCCAGCAGGAGATAGAACTTTGTCCGTCGGACAATCCGATGGAAACTGTCCGATGGTGCCTACACACGGTCAGAATTTCCGACAACATTGTCCGATAGGACAGAATCCATCGGAAAATCCGACCGTGTGTATGGGGCTTTAGAGGCATTTAAAAATCCAACAATAAAAATGGTCAGTAAAATATGGAAAGCTGTTAAAAAAATGATGAAATATAGAGAGATCAATATATACACTCCAATCTGGAATAATAGCAATCTACAGGAATTAAGCATAATGAGAAAAATCAGGGAGTGGGAAAAAAGGGGAGTGAGTCAACTTTATGAGGGTAAGGTTATTAAAAAAATTTGAGGTGTTAAAAAAGGAATTTAATATTCCCCAGAATACACATTTTAATTAAATACATTCAAATCAGCCACGCCCTAGAAGCCCAATTCAGAAACCAGTCGCTGATATGGGAAGACCTACCGTTGGTACAATGTATTGGGGGGATAGGATCTACTAAAGGATTAATTTCAGCAATATATAAACTGCTAAATAGAGAACCTATAGGAGAAGAGAAGTTAGTGGATTTAAAAGAAAAATGGGAACAGGATATAGGGGTAATACCCCAGGGACAATGGAAGAAAATACTGGAACTAAGCCCGGTGATATCAGTTTCGCCCGCACAGAGGTTCTCCCATCTTATGTTATTGAATAGAGCGTACTATACTCCAAAGAGATTATGGAAGTTCGGTAAAAGATCTGCTGATAGTTGCCCCAGGTGCCGGGGTCGGGGATCTTCTCCACATGTTGTGGAGATGCCCCAAACTCTTTCGATACTGGGAAGGGGTGATAGAAATATTGAAGGGCAAATTAGGCGGTCGCCTAAGGCCTCGCACTCCTAGAGGCCTCACGGCCGCCTAATTCGCCTGATGTGTGTGTTACAGTTGAAGGGAATATCATGCAATTTATACAGTTAATTTCTATTGCTTTAATTATTTTTCCCATTTTGGGCATGAGTGGGGCCTCATGTCTAAGATTTGCCTAAGGCCTCACAAAGCCTAGAGCCGCCTCTGTTGAAGGGAATATTTAAAACTGAACTAGAAAAGGAAGTTAAGCTCTGTATTCTGGGGTATAGACAGAAGCAGGGAGAAATTAAGAGCACAACGGTGGCAATATTACGGGGCATACATCAAGCTAGGAAGATGATAATGATGAGATGGAAATCAAATGTACCACCCACAGTGAAAAATTGGATAGATACAGTAAATGAAACCCTTCCGAAGGAGAGAGTCGCTTATATAAGGAGACACAATCTAAAGGAGTTTGATAGGATGTGGAAACCTTGGATGGAGGGAATACACTTGACATAGATAAAGTAGGAGGAGGGTAGAGACGGGTAGGGGGGAGAGGGAAATAAAATAGGGGGGGGGGGTGGTTAAATGTAGTGGAGATAAGGGGGGGCCTTGACTTATGTTTTTTTTTTATGAAGTGTTGTCTTGGTGACCGGCTCTCTCCTTCCCAGCAGAGGGATTATAGATAGCGCTTTGTCAAGGTTTACATGTCTGTATATACAACTATTTGTAAAAATATTTTATATGTAATTAGAAATCTTTACTCTGCCTATTAGAGTAATAGGATGTAAACATTGTTTATGGATGGAAAAATTAAATAAAGAATAAATAAAAAAAAAAAAAAATAAAAAAAAACTAGCGAAAACCATAGCTTTGTAAATTGTGAAAATTGTAATTCTGATCAATATACAGTACCCATGCAGAGATTAATGAGAAACCAGCATTTAAAAAATAATGAAGAAAAAAATATACCCATCATCCAATATGTAGACATGAAGAAATAATGTCTCTATGAAGTGAAATAAAAAAAAATGTAATTGGGCCTTAGGAGCTTTTAACAATAATGTGCTAGTATATACAGCATATTAGCATGGCAGACTTACCTGGCTAGTGATCCCCTCCAGTGCTGTGGTGTCAGTGCTTCCATTAGTCACAGATGCTGTCATTACATAAAAGTACAATGATCTGCACATGCACAGTTCAGTTTACATAAACACTAACAGGCAGGGAGAAGGGTTTATGACAGAAGAGACCCTCTTGGTTTTTTTATTTTGTTTTAGATCTAATTCCACTTTAACAGCCTTTTTGTTGTTATGACAAGCTCCTGAAACATTTACAGTGGCAAGTGGGGAAGCAAGGCATTAGGGTTGATTATTTTGATGCCCCAGGCTACAAAAAGGTGTCACAAAGAAGGAGTCAAAAAAATCACAAAAGAGCTAAATATATTCATGTCATTTGCCCCAATTTTTTACTTTTCAAACACATATGGAAATCAAAATTGTTTGTTAGAAAATTACTTAGAACCCCAAAATATTATATATTTTCTGAAAACAGAGGTCCTGGAAAATAAAATGGTGGCTGTTGCAATTTTTTATTTCACAGGATATTTGTACATCCATTTATCAAACACAAGTTTTCAGGACCAATCCCTGAAGATGTATGGATGAAATGTGTTGGGTGGAGCCACATCTGTAATGGCATTTCCACTGCTGTGGAACACATGGCCATATTGGATAGTAAGCAGCGGTGCTAATAAAAAAATGCAAGGCTGATTCTCACAAATACCACTGTAAGTGCACAGTTTGTGATATTTTAAGTGTTATCACTAAAGCAGTGTTACACTATTTGTGGTTCTCCCCTGGATATATTCCCTGGAGCTGATAGATGACTAATCTAGGAATATCTCCTCAAGGAAGAGTGTAAGGAGGAAACCCAGAGAAGAGGCAGTGCATAACAAAAAGTACTATTTATCCTTCCTATTTATATAAGGGGTTACATAAAGTCCGGTGAGTGTTGCTCACAAGGGGTGAGAGGAGTGGCACTTGAAGTGCACTGATTTTTTGTGGAAAGCACTTTTGGAGTGGCACTTTGTTGCATAATTGCACAGGAAGATTTGTATGATTTGTTTATGGACTGTAGCACTGTACTGTTATTGGGCCCCCAGGAGCTTTTAGCCATAATGAACTAGTATACACAACATATTAGCATGGCAGTCTTACCTGGCTAGCGATCCCCTCCGGTGCTGCATCTCACAACTGTTGAGCCATTTGGTTGCCGGAGCTGCAATGATACCTCACCCGTGTATGCAGATGTAAACATATGTTGAGTATTGCATGCTCGGCTCATTGTACTCAAATTCAAACAGGCATATAGGCAGGTTGAAAATGTATATTGTTTAGTTAGCTAGCAGCCGGCTAGGGTCAAGAGAGAGAGAACGCAGGTACCGAGGGGTCTTGATCTACGAGCATAGATGTGGCGCTGCTGAAGAAACCAGGAATTGCAAAGGACATCCAAGGACAATACCATTATGGACTCTCACTTCATGGGGGTATGCCTGGGCCACTATAATATGCTAGTTAAGATTAGGGACAGGACATTGTTCATATTGAACTGTGTGCTGCATCATGTTCAATAAAGTTACAGTAGCCTGGTGTAAAGTTATTCTTTTATTTCTATTTTTAATTAAATGGTTTTAACAGGTAAGAGTTCACATTTACTTTAAAGAGTTAGTAAGATCTTACATGTGTTTAATCTCATTAACTACAGAGTCCCATTCACCAATCGTGGAAGGATCTGTGCTTTTCCATTTCAAAGGTATACATGCTCTTGAATATACAATGTATTCATTTATAAGCAATGCACAAACAAGAAAATAAAAAGAGATAGTTAATGGTACTGTAAAATGCGAGGTTTTGGTCATTTAGAACAGGGTTCCCTTGAGCTACTGACACATAATTATCAGTTCCATGGCTAATTAAATGCAAGTGAAGAACCTAATAAATTTAAATAACCCCAGTACATGAATAACTTTGATTAGTCAGGAATAAAAGAAACTTGTCATGAAAGAAACATGGACAATTGCTGAGCTGAAAATGAAATTTGCCTGGCTAGCATGTTGGCTCCCTGGATTTAGTAGAATCTTGAGTAAAAACAATTATGCAGATCAGGATAATCAGTGTAAAGCCAGAATTTCTTATTGTAATACTTGTTCATCTCAGTGACCTGGAGCATTTCAGTGGGGCAATTAGAATTTTAAGAAGGAGAGGTCAACATCAGGATTCTGCATTTTCTGTAATAATAGGTTACCTCTAAAGATTGGAACTCTGGTTTAGGAATTTTTGAAAAGAATTGGCATATAATATATACAGTATACTCAATGAAGACCAATATAATGAAGATTGTTATTGTTTTCAAAGATTAACAAAACAAAAGAACAAGAAAAAGGAACACACAGTTGTGAATGTATTTTTGTCATTATATATAGGATAGTACATATAATCACTGTCAGAAGAACAAATAATTAGGGCTAAGAACCTGTGCTCTATTCAGTCCAAATGTTCCCATCCCTTTCAAAAGATGAGCATGACAGGGAGTTGATAGCTAGTATACATTTGAAGGTGTAATTTAGTTGAACTAGTGTCTTTATCTCTGTTATGTTTATAGTCTTGTTACCCTTCCAATTTTGGAGCACTAATGTACGAGCGGCCAATAGCACATGAGATATAACAGATCTGAAATATTGGGGGAATTTCTCAATACCAATATGGAGTATTGCAAGTTCAGAGTTGGGTTGTGTTATACATCCTGTGGTTGAGGAGATTAGTTGGAATACTTTTTTCCAAAGGCTTGTTACGTTTGGGCATCCCCATAAGGTGTGTAGAAGGTACCCTGCCTGGCCACAGTTGCACCAACAAAGAGGAGAAGTGTCATGAAATATTTTTGCCACTCTATGGGGAGTGTACAGCCATCTATTGTATTTCCTAAGCATCATTTCCCAGTGACTGGTACAGTGAGAAGCTTTGTAGATTCCCCTGAAAGCCGACTTCCACTGGTCTGCTGTAAATGCGAGTTTTAAATTGAATTCCCATTTGGTGAGAGCAGCAGATTTACGAAATGCTTGCTTCTTTTGAATAATATTATAAAACAGTGATATACCTTTGTTGATAGGATTTGGGGAGGAGTCAAATTGACATAATTTGGAAGGGAGTTGCAGTTCTGGGATGGGGTGTTTGCCCAGGAAGTGTAGTATATGTGTACAGTGTAGGCTCCTTGGCAGACCATACTCAGTTATTAGCCACTCTACACTCTTTGGATTAGAGCTGGAGAGGAAGTCCTCTATTGTGGTGTTACCATAGCATTGGAATGGTTTGGTAGATAGCATTGGAATCTTTTTGCTTCTAATATATGTAATGGCAGTTGGTAGTCCACTATAAGGGATTTGTACCACCTTGGCTGTTGAGAAGCCTCCAAGCTTGTATAGATACTTGTATAGAGGGGGAGTGATCCTGAGTTCCCCATGGTTTCCAAAGGTCTCCTACTAGAAATGCTATTAAGTCTTTCATTGGGGCTAGGGACCTCTCCAGATCTACCCATAGTGGTTCACTGTCTGCGTTGAACGACCATCTGATTTGATCAAATCAAACAGCCCAAAAGTAGTCACATAACCCTGCTCCTCCAACTTGTTTGTGAGTGATAAGGTTGGAGCGTGGACATCTTTCTCTTTTACCCCCCCCCCCCCCGATATATTTCCACATGAGACTCAACAGAGTTTGAAGATGGTGGGAGGGGGTGGGGATGGGCTTGAAATATGTATAGGTTTTGGGGTAAAAATGTCATCTTAAATGCCGCTATTCTTCCTAGCCGGGATGGTTCTCTTTTCAATATTTCTTTTAGTTGGTCACTACTTTGGCGGTTAGAGTCTTGAAATTATTGGCTAATGATGTTGTCGTGGTTGTTAGTGTTATGTCTACATATGGAATACCGTGGTCATTCCATTTATAGGGTAAAGTTTGCTCCAGTTTTTGTCTGATGTGCCTCTGTACTCCGAAATCTAGTATAGAACTTCTAGTAAGAACTGTTTCCAAAGTCTGTTAGGACCTTATGGAGCGTGCGGAAGAGAAGTAAGCAGATCTGTCAGGAGGAGAATAACATTGTCTGCAAATAAGTTAATTACATGTGGGTGAAAAGTCAAACTGGAATCCTGCGATTAAGGGATGTGTACATATTGCTTCCGTAAGGGGTTCTATTATCAGATTGAAGATGAATGGGGAGAGGGGGCAACCCTGTTGAGTCCCCTTGGATATGGTAAAGATTTTAAATAGGAGGCCAGATGTATAAATCTGCGCATTAGGGCAGGAGTATAGTGCTAGCCCCATGTTTAAAATAGGGCCCTGGAATCCAAATTTGGAGAGAACCAAGGACATAAACCCCCAGTGGACCCTATCAAAAGCCTTCTCTGCATTTATGGAAAGTAGCAAAGAAGGCATTTCGTTTTTTCAGCATGATGAATAATGTTTACAAGCCTTCTAGTGGCGTCTGAGGTCTGACGCCTCTTTACAAATCCCATCTGGTTGCGTTGTATGAGAGAGGGGATAATAATTGTTAAGCGTTTGTCCAGTAACTTAGCGTGCACTTTAACATCATAATTTAGAAGTGATATTGGCCTAAAGTTGGCCGGTGTGGTGGGATCTTTTCCTTGGTTAGGTAATGTCACTATGAAAGCTCTCAGCATATCAGGTGGAAATGAGGAAGATGTTGCTGCTTTGATAAAAAGGTAGGTATGGGGAGAGAATGCTTCTAAATGTTTTGAGATATTCATTGGAGAAGCCATCAGGGCCAGGGGATTTCCCATTCGGCAATGTGTTAATGACTGACTCTATTTCGGGTGCTGTAAACGGAGCATTTAGTGCTAGAAGGTGTGATTCTGAAAGGGATGGGAAATTTAGCCTTTGGAGAAATTGTTGTATGTTTGCCTTGGTTGGGGGGTTGAGGTGTCAGTTTGTAGGTTATAGAGCTCTCCGTAGTAGTCAGAAAACTGATTGGCTATTGCTTGTGGGTTGGTGATTTTGTGGTGAAGGGTGGGGTGGATAAGGTGGGCTATTCTTGTTCTGGTGCCTGCTGCTTTAATTCTGTTAGCTAAGTATTTGCCTGCTCTATTAGAATTTACATAGGAGTCCAGCTTTAAATGTCTAAGGTGTTTATCGTATTGTTGTTAAAGGATTTCCTTCTCCCTTAGTTTGGATAGGGTATTTGCGAGTGATGTGTTGGGTGAGGTTTTGTTGTGAGATGGGTATTCTCTGTGGGAGCAGTGGAGTGTTTTGGAGGTTTAGAAATGAGTTTCCTGTATACATAGCATATCCGCTTGTTGTTTGTTTGCCTCTCTCCACATATAGTACCTATTTGCGGGGTGGTTAAGCCCACGTGCATTCACGGATAGGCACTTGATGGTCATTGGTGGGTTATGTGATATCGTGCGATGGTGGCATTGTGATACTCACTTTGTAGGCAGAGTCTTTCCCTGGGTCGATGATGGCTCCACTGATGTGTCCGGTGGGGGCTTTTCTGTTTTCTTATTGGCAGAAAGCTGGTAGTATAAATGCCAGTATGTGCATGCGTTGAGAGCAGTACACTTCTGTGTCAAACATAAAGTAAAGAGAACAGCACAAAAACTAAGTTAATAACGAAACATTGCTATAATCATAAAAAAGATGGATCTCTTGGTAGATCCACCAGCAGGAATTTCTGCATGAAATATATGAGGGAACTGGAAGCAACACAGTGGTCTTACAATATGGGGGCTTTATTTTGTCCTTTCCTGGACTAAAGGTTTAAAGAGATGTTGAAGTTTCCTATAGTACGCTATAAAGTCAAAAGAATAGTGACTTTTAAGAATAACATTGAGTTAGATTTTTAGGCCACGTGTTGTTACAAGCTAACCCCCCCCCCCCCCATTGATATGAAAATAAACCAGTTGGATAGGTTTTTGTAGCTGAGCAGAGGACAGGAAGTTCCCTGCAGGAAGAGATGTATGCAACAGGAAGTTGGGAGAGGAGTTTTCAGCTTTTGAAACAAGCATGTGGACACAAATGGGGTTGTGTTTGGAAGGACGATGGAGCAACACATGGCTGCCAGAAGCTGGATAACTTTGGAGACATTTTGATTGGACTGAGCAAGGAACCATGAAGGACATTACATCTTGACCCCTAAGTTGAGTAACTTGTTTAGTTTACTTCTTGCATCTATGAACTGTGTTGTATTGTGTATCCTACAGTTGTATGTGTAGCTTTCCTGTTTAGCAAAGCATTGATACACTACAGAAGTCTAAGCTTCCTTGGTTTCACCGCAATTACTTTAATAGATAAACGCAAAGAAAAACATTGGGTGCTCATGACCTGGATTTGCGCTAAAAATTTAACTGAAACAGACCTGTTTTCTGTGATGTATTTTGTTGCTTGTACTGGTAGAAAATGCTGCATACACTGTTTAGGAAGAGTAAGGCTGCAAAGGTTCCTGGTGTCCAGGAGGAGAAGGCGTGCACCCTTCCTACCTGAGCCAGAGATAGTCAGTGGATGTCTGTTGCAAGGGAACGGAGCTGGGGAGGATGGAGTTGCTGATCTTTCCTCAGATTTTAGTCTCAAAAGTTTTGGGTTCAGTAATAGAGAGATGCGAGCAGTTGTGTTTGGTTTGCACTTCCTGCATGCTCTACATATTGAATCTGAAAAGAAGGAAAAGGCTAAATTAGAAATAGATTTACTAAAGGAGCAGCTTTCAGTAGCATCAAAGTGTTTGGAAGAAACTGCAAGCAAGGCAAAAGATTTAGAAAGTAAGTCTGTTTTTGTACTGAATTTTGGTTCCAGTAGAATTACTTTGGTTTTTACATTTAATTCCAGTTGTTTTGCGGAGTTTTATACTGTAAGTCAGTTTTGGGTAGAGGCAGTCAAGGTTCTGTGACTAGACAGTAGGAGGCATACCCATTATTGCTTTAACATCTTGTTATAGATAGAAATAAGCCACGTGTTTAATTTTGAATAGCGGAGGATTTCATTGTGCTTTGTAGTTGTCTGGCGAAAACAATTTATAGGGCTGCCGATGCACGGTTGTATAGCATATAAATGTGAGGAGTAGATTCTAGCATACCGAGTAGACATGTGCGATTAGTTTCGTCCGAATTCGTAATTTGTATGAATTTTTCGAAATTCGTCCGAATTTACGAATCCGTAGTGCAAATTTTTTCGAATACGAATTCCGTACGGAATACGAAATTCCGTTTAGGAATTTCGTCGCCGAATTTATTCGAATCCGACTACCAAATATCGAATTTCAACTAATATGAAAGAAATTATTATAGCGGATATAACGAATGATTTGAATGAATTTGAATGAATTCGAATGACAAAGTGTCATTTTTGCAGGAAAAATTCCGTTTACGAATTTCAGCTCCAAATTATTCGAATCCAACTACCAATATCGAATTTCAACTAATTCGAAAGAAATTATTATAGCAGATATAACGAATGAATTAGAATGAATTCTAATGAATTTGAATGATTCGAATGACAAAGTGTCATTTTTGCAGAAAAAAAAGCTATTTTAAATCACTCGCGGCTATTGCCGGCAAATAAATTGTCGGCTCTGTAACACAGAGAGCAGTCATTCATTGATATAAAAAAAAAGCGTAGGGGTCCCCCCAAATTCAAAAACCAGGCCCTTCAGGTCTGGGATGGATTTTAAGGGGAACCCCGGCCAAAAAAAAAAAAAATGGCATGGGGTCCCCCTCAAAATCCATACCAGACCCTTATCCGAGCACGCAACCTGGCAGGCCGCAGGAAAAGAGGGGGGGGCGAGAGCGGCCCCCCCTCCCGCCTGAACCGTACCAGGCCACATGCCCTCAACATTGGGAGGATGCTTTGGGGTCCCCCCCAAAGCACCTTGTCCCCATGTTGATGAGGACAAGGGCCTCATCCCCACAACCGCGCCCGGTGGTTGTGGGGGTCTGCGGGCGGGGGGCTTATCGGAATCTGGAAGCCCCCTTTAACAAGGGGACCCCCAGATCCCGGCCCCCCCTGTGTGAAATGGTAAGGGGGTACAAAAGTACCCCTACCATTTCACCAAAAAAAGGTGACAAAAATGGTAAAAATTACAGGAGACGGTCTTTGACAATTCCTTTATTAAAATCTTCTTTCTTCTTTCTTCTGGTCTTCCTTTCTTCATCCTTCGGCTTCTTCATCTTCTCCTTCTGGCATCGTCTTCCATCTTCTTCTTCCTCCGATCCGCTTCTTCTTGTTCCGGTCTTCTCGTCCTTCTCGTCCGGCATCGGCGTTGGCATCTGTTCTCGCGGGCCGCTCCTCGCAATGGGAGGCTCCCACTGTGTGAGGCTTCGCTCCGACTGACAGGTCTTTTATAAAGTAGGGCACCTGGTAACCCCGCCCCCTCTGACGCACAGGGACGTCATGGGGACTTCCCTATGGCTTTCCCCATGACGTCAGAGGGGGGCGGGGTCACCAGGTGCCCTAAGTTATAAAAGACCTGTCAGCCGGAGCGAAGCCTCACACAGCGGGAGCCTCCCATTGCGAGGAGCGGCCCGCGAGAACAGACGCCGATGCCGGACGAGAAGACCGGAGCAAGAAGAAGCGGATCGGAGGAAGAAGAAGATGGAAGAAGATGGAAGAAGATGCCGGAAGGAGAAGATGAAGAAACCGAAGGATGAAGAAAGGAAGAAGGAAGAGCAGAAGAAAGAAGAAAGAAGATTTTAATAAAGGAATTGTCAAAGACCGTCTCCTGGGGGCGGGATCCAAGGAATCCAAGCCGAGGTCAAACCAAAGGGAACAGTCAATAAGCGGGGTCAATCCAGGAAGGGTAACAGGGAAACCAGGTGAATCAGGAACAAGGTAGGCAGGAACTTCAGGCAGGTATTCAGGAGATAAGACTGAAGACGATCCAGCACTGACACCATGTGAAGGCCCTGTTTATATAGGGCGCCTTGTGCTGGGATTGGTGGAGGTGCGAGTCCGTGCGTGATTACGCACACACGTTCGTGCTGACGTGGGAGTGCGTGCCCTCGTTCGTATTGACAAACGAGGGCGCGCACAGGTCAGCGTTGGTACGTGGGTACGCCCGCACGTTCGGTTCCGTTGGGAAGGCTGCGCATGGGTATTGGCGCTTGCAGAGTGGGGATTCACCCCTACTGGACGAGGACGGGTATGGAAAGCGTGAGTTCTCTGACATTGCCCCCTCCTTAGGGGCAGCCTCTGGATGCCTCTTTGAAACGAACCCTGGGGGCGGGAACGGTAAAATACCGGATGTATCCTGAATGAGGCGGGGAGTTCAAGTTCATAGGCCACCTGGGATGCGACCTCGCCTGCCCATCTGCTTGGCACGGTAGGAACCGTGACAGTTCCCCCCCCTTAAGTATGCCCCCCGAGAGCGAACAGACAGTTCGTCAAAAACATCCATACCACAAGAGCCAATAAGAGTGCCATAGAACTTCTCCTTAATCCCTTTGGGCTCTTTCTTTGTCTTTGCTGGGGAAACTTTTGTCGCTAGTAAAGCTCTTTCAAAAAACTCCAGATCCTGCTTACGGACCACGGTCCCATTTGAGGCATACGTGCAGTCAGGAGACAGAACTTCAAGCGGGGGCACAGAAACTTCAAGTGGGGACACAGGAACATGAACTTCAAGAGGGGACATAGGAACATGAACTGGGGACACAGGAACTTCGAGCGGGGACACGGGAACAGGAATTTCAAGCGGGCACACGGGAACAGGAACTTCAAGCGGGCACACGGGAACAGGAACTTCAAGCGGGCACACGGGAACAGGAACTTCAAGCGGGCACACGGGAACAGGAACTTCAAGTGGAGACACGGGAACAGGAACTTCAAGTGGAGACACGGGAACTTCAAGCTGGATAGCAGGCAGAGATTCATGGGTAGCAGGAAGGATCCTAATAGTACCCACTTGGAGAACCCTTGGCCGAGGTGGGCGAATTGGGCAGAGAGAGATAAGGTGCCCTCTCCCCCCACAGTAGAAACAAAGACCGCAGTCTCTTCTCCGCTCTCTTTCACCTTGAGATAGCTTGGGCCAGATGACCCCGATCTCCATGGGTTCCACATCATCCAGGGTAGGAGTGGTTAAAACCTCAGGAGCGTCTAGGCTTTGAGGGCTTAGAGCTTCATAGCTTGGCACAGACTGGGATGGCTTGGATTCATATCTGTACAGGGTATTCCCGTCCCTGGGTACCCGTAGGCCACGTGTACTAGGAGCAGACTTGGGAACACTGGTTTTCTTAGAAACTGGAATATAAGAGTCCAGAGCAAACATGAAAGTTTCCCAGCTGTCCAAGACTGTACTCTTCTCCTGTAATAGCTGAAAAGCCCATGTCTTGATTAGCCCAGTGAGCAGATTGATGGATGCGCGAATCTTTATAAAGTCAGAGGCATAGGTCCTAGGCTTAAGAGCAAACAACAGCTCGCAATCCATCCTAAAGTTCAAGAATGATGCACGATTCCCATTAAACTTCTCAGGCATCACAACAAAAGGTTCCGGACATACAGGTTCCAGGATTGGGCGTACTGTGTCTTTAAACGAGCGGACTTCTTGCTGCAACTCGGAAACTGTCTGGCCCAGGCTGGAGACTTGAAGGGCAAGGGAGGTGAGAGTCATTACTGTGGGTGTTGATGCAGAGGTTGCTGAGCCGGGAAGCCGGGAAGTCAGGGAAGCCTGATGAGTTGCAGAGCCTGGGGACATGGTTTCCACTCTCTGTTCCAGTTGATGATAGCCATCTCGCAGGCCCTGGACTGCCTGGGTAAGGGCCGACATCTGTTGGCACAGAGCTTCCAAAGGCGAGGCACCCCCTTCGGACTCCATTCGGCTGGATCGTACTATCACGTACCTTACAGCGGTGTCCGGATGCTGGGGATGGCCTCGTGCACGGTTCCGGTCCCAACACCCCTGGTGGTGGGAACAGGGAGTGCTGGGGCACGAAAGGGTGCAAGTGCCTGCGGCTGGTAGACTGGCGCTTGGAAGTACCGGTTCCTCTGGAGAGCTGGTGTATACGTTGGCATCCAAGACTGTACTCAGTAAAGGCCGAACAGGTGGATGTAGGCACTGCGAGATCAAGACGGGAAACAGGTCGGCAACTGGCTGGCAAACAAGGTACAAGCGGAAGGCAAGTTCGTGGTCAAAAGCAGGCAAAAGGTTGGCAACTGGCTGGCAAACAAGGTACAAAGCGGAAGGCAAGTTCGTGGTCAAAAGCAGGCAATAGGTTGGCAACAGGCAGGTGATAAGGTACCAAATTAGAGAGCAGAGACGTAGTCCAGGAATCCAAGCCGAGGTCAAACCAAAGGGAACAGTCAATAAGCGGGGTCAATCCAGGAAGGGTAACAGGGAAACCAGGTGAATCAGGAACAAGGTAGGCAGGAACTTCAGGCAGGTATTCAGGAGATAAGACTGAAGACGATCCAGCACTGACACCATGTAAAGGCCCTGTTTATATAGGGCGCCTTGTGCTGGGATTGGTGGAGGTGCGAGTCCGTGCGTGATTATGCACACACGTTCGTGCTGACGTGGGAGTGCGTGCCCTCGTTCGTATTGACAAACGAGGGCGCGCACAGGTCAGCGTTGGTACGTGGGTACGCCCGCACGTTCGGTTCCGTTGGGAAGGCTGCGCATGGGTATTGGCGCTTGCAGAGTGGGGATTCACCCCTACTGGACGAGGACGGGTATGGAAAGCGTGAGTTCTCTGACAGATGGGTATTCTCTGTGGGAGCAGTGGAGTGTTTTGGAGGTTTAGAAATGAGTTTCCTGTATACATAGCATATCCGCTTGTTGTTTGTTTGCCTCTCTCCACATATAGTACCTCATTGCGGGGTGGTTAAGCCCACGTGCATTCACGGATAGGCACTTGATGGTCATTGGTGGGTTATGTGATATCGTGCGATGGTGGCGTTGTGATACTCACTTTGTAGGCAGAGTCTTTCCCTGGGTCGATGATGGCTCCACTGATGTGTCCGGTGGGGGCTTTTCTGTTTTCTTATTGGCAGAAAGCTGGTAGTATAAATGCCAGTATGTGCATGCGTTGAGAGCAGTTCACTTCTGTGTCAAACATAAAGTAAAGAGAACAGCACAAAAACTAAGTTAATAACGAAACATTGCTATAATCATAAAAAAGATGGATCTCTTGGTAGATCCACCAGCAGGAATTTCTGCATGAAATATATGAGGGAACTGGAAGCAACACAGTGGTCTTACAATATGGGGGCTTTATTTTGTCCTTTCCTGGACTGAAGGTTTAAAGAGATGTTGAAGTTTCCTATAGTACGCTATAAAGTCAAAAGAATAGTGACTTTTAAGAATAACATTGAGTTAGATTTTTAGGCCACGTGTTGTTACAAGCTAAGCCCCCCCCCCCCCCCCCCCATTGATATGAAAATAAACCAGTTGGATAGGTTTTTGTAGCTGAGCAGAGGACAGGAAGTTCCCTGCAGGAAGAGATGTATGCAACAGGAAGTTGGGAGAGGAGTTTTCAGATTTTGAAACAAACATGTGGACACAAATGGGGTTGTGTTTGGAAGGACGATGGAGCAACACATGGCTGCCAGAAGCTGGATAACTTTGGAGACATTTTGATTGGACTGAGCAAGGAACCATGAAGGACATTACATCTTGACCCCTAAGTTGAGTAACTTTAGTTTAGTTTACTTCTTGCATCTATGAACTGTGTTGTATTGTGTATCCTACAGTTGTATGTGTAGCTTTCCTGTTTAGCAAAGCATTGATACACTACAGAAGTCTAAGCTTCCTTGGTTTCACCGCAATTACTTTAATAGATAAACGCAAAGAAAAACATTGGGTGCTCATGACCTGGATTTGCGCTAAAAATTTAACTGAAACAGACCTGTTTTCTGTGATGTATTTTGTTGCTTGTACTGGTAGAAAATGCTGCATACACTGTTTAGGAAGAGTAAGGCTGCAAAGGTTTCTGGTGTCCAGGAGGAGAAGGCGTGCACCCTTCCTACCTGAGCCAGAGATAGTCAGTGGATGTCTGTTGCAAGGGAACGGAGCTGGGGAGGATGGAGTTGCTGATCTTTCCTCAGATTTTAGTCTCAAAAGTTTTGGGTTCAGTAATAGAGAGATGCGAGCAGTTGTGTTTGGTTTGCACTTCCTGCATGCTCTACATATTGAATCTGAAAAGAAGGAAAAGGCTAAATTAGAAATAGATTTACTAAAGGAGCAGCTTGCAGTAGCATCAAAGTGTTTGGAAGAAACTGCAAGCAAGGCAAAAGATTTAGAAAGTAAGTCTGTTTTTGTACTGAATTTTGGTTCCAGTAGAATTACTTTGGTTTTTACATTTAATTCCAGTTGTTTTGCGGAGTTTTATACTGTAAGTCAGTTTTGGGTAGAGGCAGTCAAGGTTCTGTGACTAGACAGTAGGAGGCATACCCATTATTGCTTTAACATCTTGTTATAGATAGAAATAAGCCACGTGTTTAATTTTGAATAGCGGAGGATTTCATTGTGCTTTGTAGTTGTCTGGCGAAAACAATTTATAGGGCTGCCGATGCACGGTTGTATAGCATATAAATGTGAGGAGTAGATTCTAGCATACCGAGTAGACATGTGCGATTAGTTTCGTCCGAATTCGTAATTCGTATGAATTTTTCGAAATTCGTCCGAATTTACAAATCCGTAGTGCGAATTTTTTCGAACACGAATTCCGTACGGAATACGAAATTCCGTTTAGGAATTTCGTCGCCGAATTTATTCGAATCCGACTACCAAATATCGAATTTCAACTAATATGAAAGAAATTATTATAGCGGATATAACGAATGATTTGAATGAATTTGAATGAATTCGAATGACAAAGTGTCATTTTTGCAGGAAAAATTCCGTTTACGAATTTCAGCTCCAAATTATTCGAATCCAACTACCAATATCGAATTTCAACTAATTCGAAAGAAATTATTATAGCAGATATAACAAATGAATTCGAATGAATTCGAATGAATTTGAATGATTCGAATGACAAAGTGTCATTTTTGCAGAAAAAAAAGCTATTTTAAATCACTCGCGGCTATTGCCGGCAAATAAATTGTCGGCTCTGTAACACAGAGAACAGTCATTCATTGATATAAAAAAAAAAGCGTAGGGGTCCCCCCAAATTCAAAAACCAGGCCCTTCAGGTCTGGTATTGATATTAAGGGGGACCCCAGCCAAAAAAAAAATGGCGTAGGGTCCCCCCCAAATATCCATACCAGACCCTTCAGGTCTGGGATGGATTTTAAGGGGAACCCCAGCCAAAAAGACCTGTCAGCCGGAGCGAAGCCTCACACAGCGGGAGCCTCCCATTGCGAGGAGCGGCCCGCGAGAACAGACGCCGATGCCGGACGAGAAGACCGGAGCAAGAAGAAGCGGATCGGAGGAAGAAGAAGATGGAAGAAGATGGAAGAAGATGCCGGAAGGAGAAGATGAAGAAACCGAAGGATGAAGAAAGGAAGAAGGAAGAGCAGAAGAAAGAAGAAAAAGATTTTAATAAAGGAATTGTCAAAGACCGTCTCCTGTCATTTTTACAATTTTTGACACTTTTTTGGTGAAATGGTAGGGGTACATTTGTACCCCCTTACCATTTCACACGGGGGGGGGCGGGATCTGGGGGTCCCCTTGTTAAAGGGGGCTTCCAGATTCCGATAAGCCCCCCGCCCGCAGACCCCCACAACCACCGGCCAGGGTTGTGGGGATGAGGCCCTTGTCCTCATCAACATGGGGAAAAGGTGCTTTGGGGGGGACCCCAAAGCATCCTCCCAATGTTGAGGGCATGTGGCCTGGTATGGTTCAGGCGGGAGGGGGGGCCGCTCTCGTCCCCCCCTCTTTTCCTGCGGCCTGCCAGGTTGCGTGCTCGGATAAGGGTCTGGTATGGATTTTGAGGGGGGACCCCACGCCATTTTTTTTTTTTTTTTTTTTTTTTGACTGGGGTTCCCCTTTATATCCATACCAGACTTGAAGGGCCTGGTTTTTGAATTTGGGGGGACCCCCACGCTTTTTTTTTTTTTTTTATCAATGAATGACAGTTCTCTGTGTTACGGAGCTGACTTTTTATTAGCCGCAAGTGATTTTAAATAGCTTTTTTTCATGCAAAAATGACACTTTGTGCAGGAACAGTTCTCTATATTAGATATACTGAATCTCGAATTCATTCAAAGCATTCGAAGCATTCGTTATATCCGCTATTATAATTTCTTTCATATTAGTTGAAATTTGATATTTGTAGTTGGATTTACTAACGATTCGTAACTATTCGTAACGATTCGTAACGATTTGTAACTTGAAATTGAAATTCGATATTTGTAGTTGGATTCGAATTGTTCTCTGTGTTATGAGAACCGACAATTCATTAGCCGCGTTAACGATTCGTAACGATTCGTAACGATTCGTAACAATTCGTAACTTTACTAACGATTCGTAACGATTTGAAAAAAAATTACGATTCGTACGAAATTCGTATTTCGTACGAATTCTAACGGAATTTCGTACACGAATTACGATTTTTTTTATATACGAAACGGGACGAAACGAAACAAAACTAATTTTTTGACAGTTCCCATGTCTAATACCGAGAGGCCGTGTAAAATAGTCGGACAGCCGGGTGCCAGTACTGTAAAAATAGGCTCTAGGCAGTACTGCTCCAAAAGTTAGTGCAAGGGTGCCCTGGACGCAGGGAGACGTCATAAGCGATTCAAGTCATCATGGGTAATGTTGCCGTCCATGCTTTGGAGAAAAAAGTTTAGGCTCCCCACCAATCAGACAGCTGCGCAGCACATGAGGTCTGGGTCTGTGGCTCCGGACATGAGACCCAGTAAAGATTGGCATATATGGTCAGAGGGTACAGCAAGGTGTATTTCTTTCGAAGGTACTTTTGATGCCCGGAGGTCAAAACGAGACTCCAGAATAAAAATACCTTGGAAGTAGCTGATGAGTGAGTTGGATGAGTAAGACACGCTTGTCTGCTTAAAATTCTTCCGCCTGTTTTCCAACTTTGTGGGGGTGGCCCATGCATGGTTTGGAGCTGCTCTTGTGTTTTTCTTATTGTATTTGTTTCTATTGTTAAAAGAGTGAAGGCAGCATTCCGTCTGGTTTTTATTTATTTTTATTTTGTTTTTTAAGTAGCATGGAAACTATGAAATATCTCCTTCGCATTTGTATCTAAAATGTTTGTCTTATGTTTTATTCTTCTCATTGTTTTTTGTAGTAATATGTTATAGCCCACTGTGGTGGCCCTCCTACACGTCACGGCCATTGTATTTTTGTAGGAACGTGAAACTAAGAGTTACAGAAAATTTTGTTGTTGTTGGTTTTGAGAACTGTACAAGTTGTAATATTCCTATTTTGGTCAAAGTGGAAATTTAACTTGCAAGTAGATAAAAGTTTTGGTTCTTTCAGTAAAAGGATGAAACATTCTAAGGTATTCAACTGTGAAGGACTGGTGGTCAGTGAATCTGGAAGTTGGGGATTTTAATGTATTGGGTGTAGCAATTATTGGCAAAACACTACCAGTGTTTGCTATTTCTGTTTTCTGCCAAGAGGTCCCCTTTTCACTATTGTTTGTTCTATATTTACTGTCGCGTTTCAACCCTTCTAATTATTGGTCTTCTTCAAGGGAATTGTTGTCTATGCGAAAAAGAGAAATACAGATTATATTTTGGATGAGACATCTTTTTATATTATACATTACATTTCATCATGTGTAAGATGGTGTATATTTATCATTTCTGATGGGAGATCTACAGCTAGAAATATTTTAAAATCAAACTTCGATGCTTGTCTTCATACCTCTTGGGGCAATTCTTTCCTGGACTGCCCAGAGGGACAGGGTGGATGGAAAATGAGTAGGCACCTTTTAATATATTGTGACAGCCTTAATGATTGTTGTTATAAGGGATTCAAAAAAGTTTTAACTAAGATGATTTATCAAGCTGAGGTGCCACTAACAGACTAGAATGTGACTTATTAGTAACTATGTAGTTACAGTATCCCACAAAAGTGAGTACACCCCTCACATTTTTGTAAATATTTTATTATATCTTTTCATGTGACAACACTGAAGAAATTACACTTTGCTACAATGTAAAGTAGTAAGTGTACAGCTTGTATAACAGTGTAAATTTGCTGTCCACTCAAAATAACTCAAAGCCATTAATGTCTACAGAAAGTGAGTACACCCCTAACTGAAAATGTCCAAATTGGGCCCAAAGTGTCAATATTGTGTGGCAACCAATATTTTCCAGCACTGCCTTAACCCTCTTGGGCATGGAGTTCACCAGAGCTTCACAGGTTGCCACTGGATTCCTCTTCCACTTCTCCATGACAACATCACGGAGCTGGTGGATGTTAGAGACCTTGCGCTCCTCCACCTTCCACTTGAGAATGCCCCACAGATGCTCAATAGGGTTTAGGTGTGGAGACATGCTTGGCACCACATCACCTTTACCCTCAGCTTCTTTAGCAGTGGTCATCTTTGAGGTGTGTTTGGGTCATTATCATGTTGGAATACTGCCCTGTGGCCCAGTCTCCAAAGGGAGGGCATCATGCTTTGCTTCAGTATGTCACAGTACATGTTTGCATTCATGGTTCCCTCAATGAACTGTAGCTCCCCAGTGCCAGCAGCACTCATGCAGCCCCAGACCATGACACTCCAACCACCATGCTTGACTGTAGGCAAGACACACTTGTCTTTGTACTCCTCACCTGGTTGCTGCCACACACGCTTGACACCATCTGAACCAAATAAGTTTATCTTGGTCTCATCAGACCACAGGACATAGTTCCAGTAATCCATGTCCTTAATCTGCTTGTCTTCAGCAAACTGTTTGCAGGCTTTCTTGTGCATTATCTTTAGAAGAGGCTTCCTTCTGGGATGATAGTCATGCAGATCAATAAAATGCAGTGTGCAGCGTATGGTCTGAGCACTGACAGGCTGACCCCCCACCCCTTCAACCTCTGCAGAAATGCTGGCAGCACTCATATGTCTATTTCCCAAAGACAACCTCTGGATATGACGCTGAGCACGTACACTCAACTTATTTGGTCGACCATGGCAAGGCCTGTTCTGAGTGAAACCTGTCCTGTTAAACCGCTATATGGTCTTGGCCACTGTGCTGCAGCTCAGTTTCAGCATCTTGGCAATATTTTTATAGCCTAGGCCATCTTTATGTAGAGTAACAGTTCTTTTTTTCAGATACTCAGAGCGTTCTTTGCCATGAGGTGCCATATTGAACTTCCAGTGACCAGTATGACAGAGTGAGAGCGATAACACCAAATTTAACACACCTGCTCCTCATTCACACCTGAGACCTTGTAACACTAACGAGTCACATGACACCGGGAAGGGGAAATGGCTAACTGGGCCCAATTTGGACATTTTCATTTAGGGGTGTTCTCACTTTTCTTGCCAGCGGTTTAGACATTAATGGCTGTGTGTTGAGTTATTTTGAGGAGACAGCAAGTTCACACTGTTATACAAGCTGTACGCTCACTACTTTACATTCTAGCAAAGTGGAATTTCTTCAGTGTTGTCACATGAAAAGATATAATAAAATATTTACAAAAATAGGAGGGTTGTACTCACTTTTGTGAGATACTATATGTGACGGATCCTGTACTCAAGGTGTCCGCCGTAAATGCTTCCTAAGTCCTGGAACATGAGTCCAATGGATCTGGTTATAGGAACCCCCAAGAATTAGACGGCACTAGTTCTTGGAGTAAATCAGGAATGCTTTATTTGACATTTCACACACATATATAGCCAGATGACTAAAAGCTAACCTAATTAGCATGAGCTAATTATCTTAATCATTGCCCAGACTAGTTGACTGAGAGAAGACTTTTCAGGGTCAGACTTTAAGGCTCCTAGTTAATTGGAATGGCTATTCAACAGACATTAACATAAACAGTAACACAGGGCTAATTAGCACAACAACATTGTGTGGAATACACCTTACAAGCCAGACCAGCCTCATTTACACAATAGACAGGTGGCTTGAGTTCATGACATTAGAATGTGACAGCTTGTGTCCCATTCAGTCTATTTCTGAATAGGACAGTGTGTGTTTTGGGGGGCCCGTAATCAGCTGGCAGGAGGCTCGCATGTAGTCCTCTCAAAAAGCCTGTGTCCCGGCTAGGTCTGTCACATTTCTCCCCTTTCGGCAGGAGACTAACACAGGAGGAGACCCCAGACGGGTTGACTCCGAAGTTAGTCCATAGTTCCAGTCCTCTAATGCCGGTACCCACACAGTACCCCAAACAAATTGTTTCAAACAGAGCACTCACCCAGCCAACCTCTGCCTCTCTCAAAGAACATATCTGCCGCTGGGGAGAGGCCTGGACTGGCCCTTCTCCCTGGAGTCTTTTCAGCCGCTGGAGAGAAGACAGGGTGACTGGGCTCACTCCATCCTGCTGTTGGGGATCTGGGCCGACCGCCCAGCATCCCTGGGTTATACTGGTGGAGACTGCATTCCCATCCACCTTTACAGGGAATCTGTCCTGTTTTAGTTGCAGGCAGAGGCCAGCAGCGCTCTGTTCCGTTTCCAGCAGTTCAGCTGGGCGTATGAGCTTCCCTACATCATCTGCTCCAGCTAACTGTTGGGGAGAGAGGCCGACTGCCCCAGCTCCCTGGAACTCTGCAGCTGTTACCGGTGCTGGGCAGAGGTTGGTAGCACTCTGCCCCGTTGGCAGCATTTCTGCTGGTTTTCTGTTAGTGGAGACCACAGGCCCATCCACCGACACCAGATCAAGCTGTAGTTGTGAGGTGACAACTGCATTCTCTCCTTGAACCCTGATCTGAAACTCGTGATGGACTGCCACCTCCTCACCCTGGGCCTCAAGAATTGCTGTAGATGTGGGGCAAAGGGCTTGGACCCTTTGTTCAGTTACCAGATCTTCAGCTGGAGAAGTTTGTTGTAACTCCATAGATGCTGCTGGTAGGAAATCACATGTCCCTGTCAGTGTTGTGGGAGAAGGGCCAACTACCTCTTCACTCAAGAAGGCCGAAGCCACTGTTGGTGCTGGGCAGAAGTTAGCAGAACTCTGCCCAATTGTCAGCACTTTCGCTTTGGGGAAGACAATCTCCGGAGTTTCCACTGCCGATTCTCTGGCATGCTGCTGAACGTGTTCTAGCAGTTTCCTGTATGCCCTTTCCAGATGCTGTTCCTTCCTTAACAAATGGTCCAGATCATGTTTAAGCTCTGAGACACCTGCAAGACCGAGCATAGCCTCTCTATATTCTCGCAGGTCCTCAAGGGTAGGTTCCCCTTCATAGCCAAACACAAAATGATCTGTAAGGCTCTCCCACAGCAATCCAGGGCCTCCAAAGTCATATCCCTCCGGGGAGCATTCTGTTGTCTCCCCTAAATATCCCTGCTCTGCGTGCCATTGCAGAGCCCGATAACAATTGTCCAGCTCTATCTCCTGCTGGACCAGCCTGTCCAACTCAGTCACCCATTGCGAGCTGGAGGGCTCCAATCCACAGCTCCACCCGAATCTGCTGCCTGAGCTCCAGGTATTCCTCCTCAGACACAGTCCTTGTGTATGCTGCAAGGATGATCCGCAGCAGCCCTGGGAACTCTGATGCCAGATCCATATCTCCGCTGGGGTGACCGAAGTCTTCTATCCTGATCTTGGATCCCTGTGGAGGTTTGGATGTCCCAGACTGCAGGAAGCACGATCCCACTGCTTGCCAACAATGTGACGGATCCTGTACTCAAGGTGTCCGCCGTAAATGCTTCCTAAGTCCTGGAACATGAGTCCAATGGATCTGGTTATAGGAACCCCCAAGAATTAGACGGCACTAGTTCTTGGAGTAAATCAGGAATGCTTTATTTGACATTTCACACACATATATAGCCAGATGACTAAAAGCTAACCTAATTAGCATGAGCTAATTATCTTAATCATTGCCCAGACTAGTTGACTGAGAGAAGACTTTTCAGGGTCAGACTTTAAGGCTCCTAGTTAATTGGAATGGCTATTCAACAGACATTAACTTAAACAGTAACACAGGGCTAATTAGCACAACAACATTGTGTGGAATACACCTTACAAGCCAGACCAGCCTCATTTACACAATAGACAGGTGGCTTGAGTTCATGACATTAGAATGTGACAGCTTGTGTCCCATTCAGTCTATTTCTAATGCCAAATGCATATACAGAGTGTGTGTTTTGGGGGGCCCGTAATCAGCTGGCAGGAGGCTCGCATGTAGTCCTCTCAAAAAGCCTGTGTCCCGGCTAGGTCTGTCACACTATATATCCTGAGGCCTAAGTTTGTGTTTGAACTGATCCCTGTCACTGTGTGAAAAAAATAAAAATACACATCAGTAATGTGCTTCAGGAGCAACCACGGTGTCCAGCAGAGAACACACCATCCAACATACCCAGAATTGTTGGATAGAAGCAGAACCCTTTAAAACTCCTTAAAGTGGAAGTAAACTTCCTATGATTGTTTGTAACTTTAAGTAAGCCTATAATAAGGCTTACCTATAGGTACTGTAAATATCTCCTAAGCGTGCACCGTTTAGGAGATATTTACTGCATATGCAGCCGATGACATCATCAGTGCATGCACTTTGAAGAAACGGCCACCCATGCTGTTTCTTTAGAGCCCTGTGCTGTGACCAACGGCTCTTCCAGGGACTTCCTATGAGCACTCAGCAGGGGAAGGAGCCAGGAGCGATGGCGGGGAACCCCAGAGGAGGAGGATCGGGGCTGCTCTGCGCAAAACCATTGCACAGAGCAGGTACCATTCTAATTTATCCTAAAGGTGTAAAATAGATTTGAGGTCAGGGCTTTTTGCAAGCCACTCCAATTCTTCCACACCAAACTCATATGACATGTTTTTTATTTAAAAAAAAAAAAACCTTCAGAATCACTTAAATACTGAATATACTTCAGGGGAAAGAAACATTTGCTTAAAAACAAACCAGCTATCTTATTGGTTTAACTCACCCAATTTTTTTCCATGTATGCAAAGTGTATTAATGCTAAGTTTTTATTTAAATACAGAGCCGTCCACAGGAAACATTATCTGAGCAAAATCAGCACTAATCAACTTCAGACATGACACCTCTCCTGTGGTTACTTTCCATTGTGTCTCTAGTACAATGTGTGTTACTTTTCATTTAGTTTATTTATTTGAACTAAGCTTTAGGATGAAGTATGTAACACAATGTGATATATATTTGCAGGTGTCACATCACAAATCTCATTTGTGGAGTCTGGTCCTGGGACTGTGAAGCCATCAGAGACTCTGGAAATGACCTGTAAAGTTACCGGAGCCTCCCTCACTGACAGCGCTAACATGTATGGTGTGAACTGGGTCCGACAATCTGATAGGAAACCGTTGGTGTGGTTGGGGGTAATATTTCATGATGCAAGCACAGCATATGCCAGCTCTGTTCAGGGACGACTGACTCTGACCAGAGACACAAATAAAGGAGAAGTGTTTTTAAAACTCACTGGAATGAAACCTGAAGAATCTGCTACATATTATTGTGCAAGATACGCACAGCATATGATGTACTCTAACAACATGTACATAAACTGATTTACATTTGAAAAATACATGGTTATAGTAGAGCTTAAAGTATAACTAAAGGCAAAACTTTTTTTTTACTTTTGGATAGAATGCAGATGGTTCAGAACATGTATTATGTTATCATATTGCTGTCTGTGCCCCGTTAGGGAGAATTACCTTGTTTGAAAGTAAAAGTGAAAGTAAAAGAAAATCCCAAATTTTGGACTGTCCCCAAAAAAGTAATAGAGGGGAAATCTTCCATCGGGACACTAGTTCTGGTGGCCTGTTTGGTAACTTCCTGTTTGGCTATGGGATAGGAAGTGAAGGTAAAGCTCCCCAATGAGACACAGATGGCGGAAAAAAAATTTGACAGGGGTAATAACCCTCCCTTACACTATCCAAAATGGAAAAACAAATTGCCTATAGTTCCACTTTAATTAATAAAGGTGAGTTCATGCTATTACTGGGCATTAGTAGATGTATTCTATTTTTGATTCTCTGAAATTTGCATGTTGCATGTAATTGAAATAACTTGTAATCTACGAGGATGGTGAAAATTGGGGGAGGGAGGGTTGAGGTGGATAAGGCTGTCTTAAAGAATTTTAAAGGTTTTTAAATGGCTCCTTTAGTGTCTATTATGTATGTTCTGAGTATTCTGTATGTAAAAGGGGCACCTAAAATTGACCTACAGTATCTCACAAAAGTGAGTACACCCCTCACATTTTTGTAAATATTTTATTCTATCTTTTCATGTGACAACACTGAAGAAATTACATTTTGCTACAATGTAAAGTAGTGAGTGTACAGCTTGTATAACAGTGTAAATTTGCTGTCCCCTCAAAATAACTCAACACACAGCCATTAATTACTAAACCGCTGGCAACAAAAGTGAGTACACCCCTAAGTGAAAATGTCCAAATTGGGCCCAATTAGCCATTTTCTCTTCCCGGTGTCATGTGACTCATTAGTGTTACAAGGTCTCAGGTGTGAATGGGGAGCAGGTGTGTTAAACGTGGTATTATCGCTCACACTCTCTCATACTGGTCACTGGTAGTTCAACATGGCACCTCATGGAAAAGAACTCTCTGAGGATAAAGATGGCCTAGGCTATAAGAAGATTGCCAAGACCCTGAAACTGAGCTGCAGCATGGTGGCCAAGACCATACAGTGGTTTAACAGGACAGGTTCCAATAAAAAAAATGAAAAAAAATAAAAATAGAAATAGAAAAATTATCAAGGGGAGTGTAATGAGACAAAAATTACAATGAATTTATCTGAACGACTACCAGTCCAACAAGCAAATTTTACCAATTGGACAAGAAACAATTGCGATCCAATTCAATGTTTAGGCCCAACAGACTCATAGTGCCAAGCCTATGGATCCATTTGGTCTCGTTCTGTGAGACAGCTTTCTTGAGATTGGATCCTCTCCAGTGTCCCCACACCCTATTGATTCCACAAAAAGTCAGACCCCTTGGGTCTCTGTTGTGGAAAAACCTAAAGTGGTTAGATAAACTGCAGTGTTTGAATCCCTTCTTTATTCTATATACATGTTCCCTAGCTTCCTCATGGTCCTCCCCACATACTGGAGACCGCAGGGGCAGGAAAAAAGCTATGTAGCATGTGTGGTCCCACAGGTGATACATTTCTTAATTTCATAGGATCTAGCTTGAGAATGTGAAAAAAAATGAGTAGTTTTCCATTGTCTATATTTGGAAGTTCTACAAATTACACATTTGCCGCAACTAAAAAAAAACTGTTTGATCTAGAAAAGTAAATAGTTTTCTGGGGGGATTAATAACATTACGTGCCAGCTGTAGCCGGAGTGTGGGTGGTTTCGTATAAATGAACTGTGGTTTAGCCAGTAAGATGTTTTTTAAATCTCTATCTTTGAGCAACAGAGGCCAATGCTCTTTTAATATTTGTTCAAACTGTTTATTTTGCCGAGTATAATCTTTAACCACTTGACCACTGGGCACTTAAACCCCCTTAATAACTAGACTAATTTTCAGCTTTCGGTGCTCTCACATTTTGAATGACAATTACTCAGTCATGCAACACTGTACCTATTTGAAATTTGTGTCCTTTTTTTCACACAAATAGAGCTTTCTTTTGGTGGTATTTAATCACTGCTGGGTTTTTTTTGCGCTATAAAAGAAAAAAGACCAAAATTTCAACAAAAAAATGCATTTTTCTTCGTTTCTGTTATAAATTTTTGCAAATGAGTAATTTTTCTTCATATATTTTTTGGCCAAAATTTATACCACTACATATCTTTGGTAAAAATAACCCAAATCGGTGTATATTATTTGGTCCACAAGCTATGGTGCCATCAGTACTTCAGGTGTGATACATTTTCAGGGATTGGCACCATAGCTTGTGGACCAAATAATATACACCGATTTGGGTTATATTATTTGGTCCACAAGCTATGGTGCCAATCCCTGAAAATGTATCACACCTGTAGTACTGATGGCCTATCTCATTTCTTAAGACCCTAACAAGCCAGGTAATACCCCCCAAATGACCTCTTTTTGGAAAGTAGACAATCCAAGGTATTTAGTAAGATGCATAGTGAGTTTTTTTAAGTTGTAATTTTTTTTTTTCCCCAAATTCTTTGCAATATCAAGATTTTTTTTTTTTTTTTTCACACACAGCATATGCATAGCACAAAATACACCCCAAAACACATTCTACTACTCCTCCTGAGTATGGCGATACCACACGTGTGAGACTTTTACACAGCGTGGCCACATACAGAGGCCCAACATGCAGGGAGCGCCATCAGGCATTCTTGGAGCATAAATTACACATATAATTTCTTGACTACCTCTTACACTTTTGAAGGCCCTGAAGAACCAGGACAATGGAAACGCCCCAAAAATGACCCCATTTTGGAAAGGAAACAACCCAATGTAAAATCTATGAGGCATATAGAGTCTTTTGAACATGTCATTTTTTTCTACAAGTTTTTTGAAAATGTGTAAAGAAAATGAAAACACATTTTTTTTACACAACATTGTCCATTTACACAATATTTCTAACACATTACATGTACATGGCAAAAATTACACCCCCAAATAGATTTTCCTACTCCTCCTGAGTACGACGATACCACATGTGTGAGACTTTTTCATAGCGTGACCACATACAGAGGACCAATATGCAGGGAGCACTGTCAGGTGTTCTAGGTACATAAGTTTTAAATCTAATTTGACTACCTATTACACTTTTGTGAGGCACTGTAGTGGCATGGATGCGGCATGGATGAGCATGAATGGGGATAGATGAGCATGAATGGGGATGGATGAGCCATGGATGGGGATGGCTGAGCATGAATGAGTATGGCTGGGTACGGCTGAGTATGGATGGGTATAGATGGGATGGCTGGGTACGGCTGATTATGGCTGGGTATGACTGAGTACGATTAAGTATGGCTGGGTATGGCTGAGTATGGCTGGGTATGACTGAGTACGATTGGGTATGGCTGGGTATGGCTGGGTATGGCTGGGTATGGCTGAGTATGGCTGGGTATGGCTGGGTACGGCTGATTATGGCTTGGTATGACTGAGTACGATTGAGTATGGCTAGGTATGGCTGAGTATGGCTGGGTATGACTGAGTACGATTGGGTATGGCTAGGTATGGCTGAGTATGGCTGAGTATGGCTGGGTATGGCTGAGTACAGCTGGGTATGGCTGAGTACGGTTGGGTATGGCTGGGTACGGCTGAGTATGGATGGGTATGGCTAATTATGGATGGGGGTGGATGGGATGGCTGAGCATGGATGGATGGATGAGTATTGCTGAGGATGGATGGATGAATAAGTATGCCGAGTATGGATGAGTATGGATGGATGGGTATGCAGAGTATGGATGGATGTGTATGCAGAGTATGGATGGATGGGTATGCAGAGTATGGATGGATGGGTATGCAGAGTATGCAGAGTATGGCTGGGTATGCAGAGTATGGCTGGGTATGCAGAGTATGGCTGGGTATGGCTGGGTATGCAGAGTATGGCTGGGTATTCAGAATATGGCTGGGTATGCAGAAGATGGCTGGGTATGCAGAGGTTGGCTGGGTATGCAGATTATGGCTGGGTATGCAGAGTATGGCTGGTTATGGCTGGGTATGCAGAGTATGGCTGGGTATGCAGAGTATGGCTGGGTATGGCTGGGTATGCAGAGTATGGCTGGGTATGCAGAGTATAGCTGGGTATGGCTGGGTATGCAGAGTATGTCTGGGTATGGCTGGGTATGCAGAGTATGGCTGGGTATGCAGAGTATGGATAGGTGAGCATGGATGGATGGATGGATCTGTCACTATGCATCGCTGTTGGCACTACACATGCAGCCCACAGCGCTGCTGCCACCAATCTCTCCCCTCTCCGCTCACACTGGACGGAACCGGAGGTAGGGAGGAACCGGAAATCATGCCGGTTTGTTTACATGTGATCGCTCCGTCATTTGAAGGAGCGATCACGTGGTAAACGGCCGCGATCAGCGGCCATTCACCATGATCTGTGATGCACGGAAGTTGCACGGAAGTTCTCGAGTGCAGGGGATGCGTGAGAGTGGAATTCTGTGAGGACGTCACTGTACGCCCTCCCAGAGTTAACAAACCGCCCTGTAGCTGTCATTCGGCTATGGGCCGGTTATTAAGTGGTTAAAGAAAGAAACACCGTAATCTATCTTCTTCTCTTTTTTTCTTAAATAAAGACTCTCTATCCATGTTTCTTATTATTTCTTTTGTTTTCTTTAAATCTCTCCAGTCATAACCCCTTTTTAGGAATCTTTCTAGAATTATTTCAGCCTTGATGTCATAATCTTCTACTTTATCACAATTTCTTCACACCCTAATCATCTGGCTCTTAGGAAACCCACCTAGCCATCTAGGATGGTGGCAACTTCATAGTGGGATATACCTATTTTGGTCAACTTCCTTGAAAAAGGTCCGGGTCAACAATTTCCCATTTTCTTTATATATATATGACTAGATCAAGGAAGTTGACCGCTTCCTGACTGAAAGTTTCTGAAAAGGTGATGCTGAAGGAATTATCCTCCATCTTCTTGAGAAAATTACAAAAAGATTCCTGTGATCCTGCCCACACTATTAAGATATCATCAATATATTTTTATAGAATCTCAATAACCCACTTATTTATTAGTTTATGTTAATTTGTTTTGATTTTGTTTTTTGTATAATTTGTGCTACTGTGGATTATTATTATGCCTTGTACACACGATTTTTTCCGACGGATTTTGTCCGAAACTTGTGTTGTACACACACGGTCGGACAAAGTTGCCGGAAAATCTAAACGTTTCGAACAAGGTGATGTACAAAACGTACGATGGAACTACGTAGAGGCCAGTAGCCAATAGCTTTCATCTCCAAATTTCTTCTGAGCATGCATGGCACTTTGTGCGTCGGAATTCTCTACACACGATCGGAAAAAGTCCGATCGGATTTTGTTGTCGGAAAATTTTAGATCCTGCTCTCAAAGTTTTTCCATCGGAAATTCCGGCGGAAAAAAGCCACACACGATCGGATTTTCCGACAACATAATCCGATCTGACTTTTTCCATCAGAATATCCGACCGTGTGTACGGGGCATTAGAGTATCACTAATGATATTTCACCTTTTTTAGAAAAAATTGTTCTGTTTACCACTTAATGATCATATCGAAATATCTACTTTCTTACTTACAATCAGATTTCCCATCCAGACTGATCTGAATAATTTTGATAAAATCAATCAGTTTTGCTTGAGATCAATTGATGACACAGTGGGGGTTATTTCTGAAAAGCAAATCCACTTTGCAATACTAGTGGAAACTACAAGTGCAAAGTGCACTTGAAAGTGCACTTGAAAGTGCACTGAAAGTGCACTTGAAAGTGCAGTCGCTGTAGAACCGAGGGGGACATGCAAGGAAAATAAAAAACAGCATTTTATCTTGCACATGATTGGATGATAAAATCAGCAGAGCTTCCCCTCATTTCATATTTCATTCCCCTCAGATTTACAGCAACTTCACTTCCAAGTGCACTTTCAGTGAAATTGCAAGTGCACTTTGCACTTGTAGTCTGCACTTATAGTGCAAAGTGGATTTGCCGTTCGGAAATAACCCCCAGTATGTGTCATTTTGATAATTCATAGATGCAATAATAAAAGCTTTTTGTGTGAAGAATCGTTTGATCAGATCATTGAGTGTGTGGCCACCATAACATATTCTACTTCTGTGGCTTCACTTGGCCTTAGATAAACTCAGCAATTTCAGTTTATAGAAAATATATTTCTATAAAATTCTGTTTAAATGCAGAATGTCCTGCAGGAAAAAATATTGCCACGTACACACGATCAGAATTTCCGACAACAAATGTTCGATGTGAGCTTGTTTTCGGAAATTCTGACCTTGTGTAGTCTCCATCTGGCATTTTCTGTCGGTATTTCCAACAAAATCCATTGTCGGAAATTCTGAGCGTGTGTAGATAATTCCACATATCCCCTGGATTAATTACGTGATGGAAGTGATCGGTCTGGTAAAACTAGCATTCAAAATGGAGATAGCACATTCACGCTGCAAGGTTTTTAATCTTTTAATGCAGCACATTCTCTTCTTCTTTATAATGCTAGAATAATTAAGTTGTTTTGCTGCTGATATTCACACATATTCTGACAAACTGATTTCTTTATTATTTTTCGGGATCGCCTGAATAATATTTTTTTTTTTTTGTCACCAGACCTCCATAATAATGTTTATATTTTTTTTCTAGTGATCTACTTTTTTTTTGGTCAAGATCTCCTGATTTATTTATTTTTTCTAGTGATCTCCATAATATTATTATTTTTTTTTTTAAGTCTTAAAATGTTTATTAAAAATAAATTGCATGACATGAGATGGCATTCGTAATAAAGAAGACAAAAAAGTGTCAAATTCTCATAGATCGTTGTCCTTCTATAAAAATATCACGCTGCAAGGTATTGGCAAGACATTGTTACAAAAAGGTAAATGTAATCTAATAACTGGAATATAAGTCTCAACTGTTGATAAGGCATCACGTTGGTCCGTCACTCAAGACACCATTAGTCGGTTCACACTGTGTCATGAGTCGGCTGCCAAGGGTAAGAGGGACTGGTGCCTTCTGTAGTATTACCTGAACAAGCAACTTGGAAATGACTGTAGTTTCCAGAGATGCTGTGAGATCTAACGGAGCGTATCCCAGCCGGGGAAGGAACATTCCATTGATGGCAGTGGGTTTCTAGTAACATAACCAATGGCAATTCTCAACCGCCTGCTGTTGAAATGTCAATAACAGGTGGAAGACAACCATAATTAAAACTTGTTTTTTGTCAACAATAACTTCACATAGAAGCGAAGAAGAGAAAGGAAAGAGGAGAGAAAGAAGAGAAGAAAAGGAGGTGAGGGAGGAGAGACAGATTCCTGGGGTGGCACCTATTTCGTGTTAATTAGGTTCCAGGAATGAGTGGAATTCCCATATATCTGGCCCAGGGTTCCCATGTTGCTTGGAATGAATTGGTGCTGTTCAAAATGGAGCTAACCATTTTTTCTTGGGTTATGATCCATATTTTATTTTTCGCAGCATGAAAGAAGACCATAGGTAGTTTCCAAGCTTTGGCAATTGTTATCTTTGCCTCCAGAAGGATAAAGAAAATTCCTTTTTGAGTGTGTTTGGGGGTTAGCGGGAAAATTCAGGAGTGCCACTTGGGCAGACTTTGGAACTGAGTGTCCCGATACCTTCCTGATAAGGTTAAACATTTTGTTCCAAAATCCTAAAATTTTCGGCCATTCCCACCATACGTGGATCATGGAACCAAGGGTGAGACATTCCCTGAAAAACAGTGGAGAGGCTGAGGGGAGCATAATGGCCAGTCTAGTGGGAACCATGTACCATCTGGTGATTACCTTCAAATTGGCTTCTACTAGGGAGACGTTCATTATACCTTTATAGGCTCTTGATACTGCGCTTGGTGCCATTCCTCCAGGTCCCAGGTCTCTTGTAGGTCACTTTCCCATGCTTCCATGTATGGAAACCTGGAGGAGGGTTTGGATAGTGCTGTGTAGATTATTGATATCCTAATGGTCTTACAACAGCCTGCGTCTTTTGCCAGACCAGAACGAACCCAGGCCATCACTCTCAAGACTTCCTTGCATGCTTCCTTCCATGCTTTCTTCCAGGCTGTGGCTCTGGTGTTGGAGTTGTGGAAGGAGGGGGAGGAGGTAGAGGAGGAGGAGGGTGGTCCAACTCACACAGGTGGATTTTGCTTGTGAGTTTGCCCCTTAACCCCTTATTTAGGGGCAGGTAGATCACTTCCTCACACCTCCCACCTCCATTTCCTGCATTTTGCTGGCTAACATGCAGGCATAGGCCTCTTGAATATTGGGGGTGGTTCTCAGGGCCGCAGTAGCCTCCCGAATCAAAGAAAGCACTGACTCCTCCACGTTCCTCCCCTTCCTGGTACTTTTTGTTGGAAATCGGAGGGGAGGAACCTGGGATTCGGCCATGCTACTGGGCACGGCCACCTTCTGGCTGCCACTTACCCCGCCTCCTCCTGGCTGAGACTTTCACGACCTCCTCCTGACTGTGACTTTCCATGGCCTCCTCCTGGCTGAGACTTTCCACAGCCTCCTCCTGGCTGAGACTTTCCTGTGTATGAAAATGGGACATAGTTTTTGGTCATCAATCACACACAATTTCGAGCTCATGACTGTTGCAAATTGAATGTTAACAAATAGAAAAGAGTATCATTCTGACTCCAGCATTTTTCATTCTTGTCCCAATCATTTTTGGCTACTATTGTCTATTGATATGTAAATCACTTTGTTAATTCCAAAATTAGTGATCAATACGAACATCTAGTTAACATCATTCAATTTTTGGACAAGAAATATGTTGAACAATGTTATACCTGGCTCAAGCTGGGCTCCTCCACATCTTTCTGGGTGGAAGGCCCAGATTGTACGTCAGAATCCTCATCTAATGTGGAAGGAAGAGTGGAAGGAAGAGGGAAAGGAAGGGTTGAGAGTGATGGCCTGATTTCAGTCTGGTCTGACAAAAAACGCAGTCTGTCGTAGTACCAGAGCCTGTGGACATAAATGTCATCTGCTGCTGCTCATGATCTCATGGAATCCTGGACATTTTTGCGCTCCCTATTATATGTGCTCCTCCAATTTTGCCCTTCAAGGCCACCAATTTTGCCCTTCAAATAGGGGATGGTTGCTGTGGCTTCACCAATTCCAGCAATTGATCCAGCACTGCCTTCCTCTTTATTTTATTATTATAAAAATAGTGTTTCACCTGCCACAGACAGGGCAGCTCCCTGTATTTATTAATGAAGTTGGGGAGGAAGTCATGATCATTGAATCTATCCATTTTATCTGCAAAACACAACACAAGACAAACCTTAAGTTCAGGCAAAACTCTCCTAATTTTGTCCCAATATAGGCCTCAATCTATAAGCAGTATAGGCTTTTAGTACTTTTGTACATAACATTGCAAGCAGATTAGACACAAACATTCTTGGCCAACATCACTATAACATTTATTTTAAGGAGTATTTAAAGACAAAAATATAAGGTCCACTTATCAAATTCCTCACCCCTCTGATGGCCCAGTTAAAAATTTTAGGGGGGGGGGGGTAGATGTTTTCTACAGATAACCCTCTCCACTTCATTGAGAGCTGAATGCATACATAATGTGTGTTACTTTGGCCCGGCCCTCCTTACTTACACTATTGGCAGCCCACTGGGCAGGTAAGAAGTGTCATAATTCAAAAATATGAATACACACTGTACAAATCGAAGCACAATTTTACATTCTGCAATTACCTTTTAAGATAATAGGAGAACAAAACTTGAAACAGTACCATTTTAAAGTATTCAGGCAGGCCCTTGCACTACATGCTTTGGTGAATTCATCCATACATCTGACCACAAAAGAGGTAGGTATAGTGTGTATGGGTTTGGCAAAGTCAGCAGATAGAGGATTGGCATCAGTTAACTTAGCGATTGGGGCGAGGGAGAGTTCCAAATAAGTTTGGGACCCCCTAAAAAAGGCTCTTGCACTCTGCCTGAATTTAAGGCCAAAAATCTAATTTGTACACATTTTAGGGGGTGTTTAGCGTAAAGCACTATAGTGGAGTTGACAAAATACATTGTTAAGTGACTAGGCTAGGTGTGTATGGACCCAGGATAGCATGCTGGGGAGGTTAGTGAAGACAAATATGCATGAAGGACAAAAAAGGAACTTTAAAAACTTCCACCATGCATGAGGACAAAGAGGACATTCACAGCATATTACAATAATGGTAATTATGGAATGATAAAATAAATACAATACATTAGCAAACATTAAATACATAGAATGTGATGTTAAATGAGAAAACTTACCCTAATATAGTCCTTCTGCAGGACCTGTATGATGGCAGAACAGGTCTCTGGAATAATGATCCCCAGAGCCTGGGTGTAGATGCATGTCGAGAACTTGATGTCCTGCAGACTTCTCCCCATCACCAAGTACCACAAGGTGGCAACTAGCCTTTGCTTGGGAGTGATGGCTTGCCGCATGCAGGTGTCCTGCTTCGTAATATAAGGGGACAGCAAAGCCAACAAACAATGAAAAACGGGGCCCGTCATCCGGAGATAATTCCTGAAATCATTAGGATTATTCTCACAGATCTCCCGCAACAAAGGCATGTGCGAGAATTGTCACGCTGGAGTAACCAATTCTTCGTCCATGAACTCCTCCTTTCCCTGTTCATGGACTGGGATTGGGTCAAAGTAAGAACCCCAACACCAAGCCCCCATATAGCTCGAACTCTACGATGAGTACGTACCCGCAACATGGCTAGAAAACTGTCGGATGGTCAGAACGAACTAACAGAACGCACTGAAAATCAGAAAGGCCTGAGAAGTGCGACCTGAAAATCAGAAACGAGTGGACATGAACGCACTGAAAAACAGATACGAACTAGAAAGAAAGCACTGAAAAACAGATACGAACTGACTACACGCACTGAAAAACAGATACGAACCCATAAGCACAAGGCTGAAAATCGCGAATCGTCTCTCACCAAACTTCTACTAACATGAGATAAACACGAGATTAGCAGAAGGAGCCCAAAGGGTGGTTACTGAACTTCCTTTTTCTAGTCCCGTCATACGTGTTGTACATCAGCGCGTTCTTGCCGATTGAAATTTCTGAAAACATTTGTGCGACCGTGTGTATGCAAGACAAATTTCAGCCAACGTCCATCGGAAATAAATCCACGGTTTGGTTTTCAGAAATTCCGATCGTCTGTACGCGGCATAACAGTTTTGCTTTAAAACAAATTGTCCATATCATCCGTTCCACTCACCCAATCATTTCAGTTTATGCAAAAGATATTCATAGAAAATTTCTGCCTAAATACTGAGCGTTATATAGGAAAAGTTAAATGATCAGAATCAGTGCAACCGAATACAAAGCACAACTTCAGACATGACACATCTCCTGTGGTTACTCCTTATTGTGTCTTCAGTACAATGTGTTTATTTTTATTTAGATTACTTGTTTAAAAGTTTCTAAGTGATCTGAGATACAAGATATGTAATATGTAATCAAATATAATATATCTTTTTCAGATGTCACATCACAAATCTCAATGATGGAGTCTGGTCCTGGGACTGTGAAGCCATCAGAGACTCTGGAACTGACCTGTAAAGTGACCGGAGCCTCCCTCACTGATGGCACAAACATGCACTGTGTGGACTGGATCCGGCAATCTGAAAGGAAACCGGTGGAATGGTTGGGGGTAATATGTCATAATGCTAACATATATTATGCCAGCTCTGTTCAGGGACGACTGACTCTTTCTAGAGACACAAATAAAGGAGAAGTGTATTTAAAACTCACTGGAATGAAACCTGAAGAATCCGCCACATATTATTGTGCAAGACAGGCACAATGTAACAAGATAACTAACAGCATGTACATGAACTGCTTTACAGGAAAACATTGGAAGTGGAGGCATCTTAGTAAATCTATCAAGAATCAAAGCTTTATAAACAGTGAAAAATGCAATCAATATACCTGTGCAGTGATTGGTGAGACGCAGTGGCGTATCATCCATGGGTGCATGGAGGGGGGGGGGGGGGGGCATTGTGCTCTGACACACACTGCAACCATGGATGATCAGTGCCTGGTTTACAGTCAGGAATGATCGGTGTGGTGGCACATACCTCCCAACTTTCAAACTTGAGAATGATGGACACTTGAGGGAGGTAAAAGCATGTGTTAGAATGTGGGGAAGAGTTGGTGACCGATATATACTGGGGGAGGGGTGCTTGAGGAGGGGAAATGACTTGTGCTAGTGCAAGCAGTACTCTCCCCCAATTTACCCTTTCAGCAAAAATATACACTCCTCTCTGTGAAATCCAGCACTAATCTGCTCACTAATCCCGCACAGAACAAATCTTCTTCCCCCAATCCCCCCCTCCCAGCACAAATCCTCTCCCACCTTCTACCATGGGATCTTCTCTATCCCAATCCCCCAACATGAATCCATTTACCCTCCCAGCACAACCCCCCCCCCCCCACAAATACAACTCCTGGTATAAATTCCCCCAAAATCATCCCCACAGCACAAATACCCCCCCCATCTCTCCTTTTAGCACAATTTCTTTTATCCCCCCTGACCTAAATTCCCCTCCCCGTACAAATCCCACCCCAAATCTCCCCATTCCAGTATAAAGCTTCTTCCCCCTCAAATACCTCCCTCTAGAACAAATCTTACCTCCCCAAATCCCCCCTCACAGCAAAATTCCTCAGCCCCATGCCCCCCCTTATAACACAAATCCCCCTTCTCAGCACAAAATGCCACCATATCCCTCCTTGCAGCATAAATCCCCCAAACTTCTTATACAAATTCTCTTTTCCCACATCTCCCCCCTCCCAGCACAGATCCCTCATCTCAGCACAAATCCTCCCATATCCCTCCTATCAGCATAAATCCTCCTCAAATCCCTCCTTCTTGCACAAATTATCTTACCCCCCCCCCCCCCCAATCTCCCCTCTGAGCACAAATCCTCACCCCAATATACCCTTTCTAGCATAAATCCAAACCTCTCTTCTTACACAAATTCTCTTATCCCCCCCAAGCCCCCCCCCCCACACACAAATCTCTTATTTAACCCCCCCCCCACCAATCCCCTTGAAAAATGGACCCCACCCCCAATACAAATGTACTCACCTACAAATTTTTTTGGCGCCTCTTTTTTCTGCTCCAAACACAGACTTTAGTTGCACAGACTCCTCAGACCTCAGTGCCAGGAGATCTCCTTCCCAGGCTCCTCCTCCTGTCCGGTCAGAACACATGTCAGAGCTGAGTACGAACCTGTGGGAAACTTCACTTGGTGCTCTGACACTTTAGCTGCTGTAAACATGCAGCCGGCTGGGAGAGATACCAGATGATACGGTGGTGGCGATCACAGTGCTGGAAACCTGGGGACACCGTGCAAGAGACATAGGCAAATGCTTGGTGCTAGTAAATGCCAACACTCCCTCCCCCCGCCTAGTTCCAGCCCTGGTGATACCACACACCGCAATGTAGTCTATGTATTGCAGCGGACATCTCCCCGCCGGCTTTCTGTCACTGTAACTTACTGTGACAAGCAGCGGGCAGGGAGATGTTGGCTGCAATAAAGAGACTGGATCATGGTGTGTAGTACCCCATACATTCTGCACAAGCTGCTAGGCAGAGGCAACCAGTGCCCATGTTAGTGCGCTCCCGCTGGACAAGCCCTTAGAACCAGCTTGGGCTCAACTCTGGGACTCAGTCTTGATTTGCCGGGACTTGCATCAAATCCTGGGACGGTTGGGAGGTTTGGGGGAAGTTACAGGCACCTCCTGGTATAGCTTTCAATGAAGCATCTGACAGTAATGGAAGGGAGAGGAGGAGAAGCAGAGAGGGAGGAGCTTCCCCTCCTCTCCCTCCTGCAGCTTTCAGCTGCCACATTGCATGCTATACATGGAGATCGGTGCCTGTAACTGCCCCCACCACCACACTGATCACCCCAGACTGTCACCCTGTGTACTCCCCTGCCCCCTGCGTCCTCCTCCAGCCCTCCTGTGCCCTCCTCCAACCCCCTGTGTCCTCCTGTACTCTCCTCCGGTCCCTGCGTCCTCCCCCTGTGCTCCTCAGCCCCCCTTATTCCCCCACAGCACTGCTGACTTCCCTCCCCTCCCGCTGACTGCTGATGAAACTGTTAGAATGGAGAGCAGAGGAAGGGGCCAGTAAATATGTAAATTACCAGCCGCTTCCTTTTCTGACTGAACAGGGTCAGTGATCACTGTGTTTATGATTCTTTATTTTATAAATGAATAGGGTTGAGCGACCCGAACTGTAAAGTTCGGGTCCGTACCGGACTTTTGGGTGTCCGGGGCCCGGACCCGAACCCGAACTATTGGCTGTAAGTTCGGGTCCGGTGTTCGGCGATGTATTGGCGCCTTTTTAACAGCTGCAATCGATGCTAGTTTCACTAGTGTGCCCTTAGAAGCCATCACAGCCATGCCTACTAATGGCATGGCTGTGATTGGGCAGTGCAGCATGTGACCCAGCCTCTATATATAGTCCAGACACACAGCACACAGCGTCATTCTGCTATAGACAGGTTCCTGTGCTGCTGAGAGAGAGGATTTTAGGAGTTAGTGTGATAAAGTCAGTCAGTCAGTCCACATTCCTTTAATTTTCTTCTAATTAGTTAGATCAGTGAGCGATCTAGATAGCTAGAGTAGAGTAGGGAGTTTCTTTATTAAGCAAAAGAAAGAGGCAGAGAGAATTATTGAAGAGATTCTTAAATCAATTGTACCCTGGCTGGGGTGCAGTGCACAGTCTTTTAACAGTGCCATGAGGCCAGTGCCAGACAAAATATAAAAGTTTTACCTGCAAGCTCAGTGCACCATTAGGACCAACACTGCATATACTAAGAGATACACCATAGTCTGTGTGTATTCTGCTATTGGAAAAACATTGCAAAAAAATGTAATTTTGCTGTGTTTTTTTTTTCCAATAGCATTTTCTGCGTGTTCATACATACACGCTGTAGACACTATCCGTGTATTCTGATATTGGAAAAACATTGCAAAAAAATTAAATTTTGCTGTGTTTTTTTTTTCCCAATAGCATTTTCTGCGTGTTCATACATACACGCTGTAGACACTATCCGTGTATTCTGATATTGGAAAAACATTCCAAAAAAATTTAATTTTGCAGTGTTTTTTTTCTTCCCAATAGCATTTTCTGCGTTTTCATAAACGCTTTAGACACTATCCGTGTATTCTGATATTGGAAAAACATTGCAAAAAATAAAAAATAAAAAAAAATAAAAAAATGTAAAAAAAAAAATGTAAAAGAAAATTAAAAAAAAAAAATGTAAAAAAAATTTTGCGGTGTTTTTTTTCTTCCCAATAGCATTTTCTGTGTTTTCATAAACGCTTTAGACACTATCCGTTTATTCTGATATTGGAAAAACATTGCAAAAATTTTTAATTTTGCAGTGTTTTTTTTCTTCCCAATAGCATTTTCTGCGTTTTCATAAACGCTTTAGACACTATCCGTTTATTCTGATATTGGAAAAACATTGCAAAAAAATGTAATTTTGCAGTGTTTTTTTTCTTCCCAATAGCATTTTCTGCGTTTTCATAAACACTTTAGACACTATCCGTGTATTCTGATATTGCAAAAACAATTACAAAAAAATGTAATTTTGCAGTGTTTTTTTTTTCCCCAATAGCATTTTCTGCGTTTTCATAAACGCTTTAGACACTATCCGTGTATTCTGATATTGGAAAAACATTGCAAAAAAATTTAATTTTGCAGTGTTTTTTTTCTTCCCAATAGCATTTTCTGCGTTTTCATAAACGCTTTAGACACTATCCGTGTATTCTGATATTGGAAAAACAGTGCAAAAAAATTTAATTTTGCGGTGTATTTTTTCTTCCCAATAGCATTTTCTGCGTTTTCATAAACGCTTTAGACACTGTACGTGTATTCTGCTATAGCCAAAAACACTCATTTAGGGCGAGATCATAAATTTTGAAAATATGAGGAGATCATCAAAAAGGGGACGTGGCCCGGGTCGTGGTGCTGTTGATGGCGCTCCTGTTGCAGGGAGAGGACGTGGTCGATCTGTGCCAGCTACACGCACTAGTGAAACACCTTCCTCAGGTGCGAGTAGGCGACAGAGCCTGCAGCGGTATTTTGGCGCGCCTAATGAGGCTGTACGAATGTTGAGGCCAGGACAAGTACAGGCGATAGTAGATTGGGTTGCTGACAGTGCCTCCGGTTCCTTCACATTGTCTCCCACCCAGTCTCCTGATGAAAGTTCAGAGTTGGCACCTGCAGCCGATGTCCATCAGTCTTTCACCTCACCCCCTTGCAAATCAGCCAATCAGTCTGAGCCCCAAATCATGCAGCAGTCTCTTCTGCTTTTTGATGACTCTGTTAGCAGGGTTTCCCAGGGCCATCCACCTAGCCCTGCCCCAGAAGTGGAAGAGATTGTGTGCACCGATGCCCAACCACTTATGTTTCATGATGAGTACATGGGAGGACCATCGCAGCATGTCTCGGATGATGACGAAACACAGGTGCCAACTGCTGCTGCTTTCGCCATTGTGCAGACCGACAAGGAGGGCAGGGGTGAAGACTGGGTGGAAGATGATGTGGAGGACGATGAGGTCCTTGACCCCACATGGAATCAATGTCATGCAGGTGACCAGTGTAGTTCAGAGGAAGAGGTGGTGGTCGCACAGAGCCACCAGCACAGCAGAAGAGGGAGCAGGGTGCAAAAGCGGAGCGTCTGTCCCCTAGACAGTACGTCTGCTACTGCCCAACGCAGCAAGGGACCGAGCACACCAAAGCCAGGTCCAAGGAGTTCCCTAGCGTGGCAGTTCTTCAGACAATGTGCTGATGACAAGACACGAGTGGTTTGCACGCTGTGCAATCAGAGCTTGAAGCGAGGCATAAACGTTCTCAACCTGAGCACAACCTGCATGACCAGGCATCTAAGTGCAAAGCACGAGATGCAGTGGAGTAGACACCGCAAAAACCAAGAAAGGTCTCTGGCTCCTCCTGCTTCCTCTTCTGCTGCAGTCTTGGCCTCTTCATTCACCTCTGTAGTGTCAGTGACACCTGCCAACCCGCAAACAGAGGATCTGCCAGCAACACTACCACCTGGGTCACCAACCATCTCCACAATGTCCCATGGAAGCTTTCAGCTCTCTATTTCCAAAACACTGGAGCGGAAGAGGAAGTACACCCCTAGCCACCCACGATCCCAGGCCCTGAATGCCAGCATTTCAAAATTCCTCGCCTTTGAAATGCTGTCATTACGTCTGGTGGAGACGCAGAGTTTTAAAAGGCTGATGTCATTGGCTGTCCCACAGTACGTCGTGCCCAGCCGCCACTACTTTTCCAGACGAGCTATCCCTTCCCTGCACAACCAAAATCATGTGTGCACTGAGCAACGCCATCTGTGGCAAGGTCCACCTAGCTACGGATGCGTGGACCAGTAAGCACGGTCAGGGACGTTATATCTCCCTAACAGCACACTGAGTAAATGTAGTGGCGGCTGGGCCTGAGGCGGATAGCACTTTGGTGCATGTCCTTCCACCACTGAACTTGGTGGTCCAGAGGTTCCTTAAGAATTAAATAAAAGTGGTAAAGGGATGATGGCGCTCCCTAATGCAAAAATGTGTATGTGACCACACTACCTAACACACTTAATATGCTATAAATGATATTGGGAATAGATAAGTATGTGAAAGAAATGTGAATATAAAAACCAATAATAAAGTGATTAAGAGATTAGCACTCCATACCAATCATAGCCATCCAGCCTGGGGACACTCAAAATTAGGTGTGGTACCAGAGGAGAAGCAAATGGGGCTGATCACTTAAATTGATGCAAAAAACAGAGGCAAATCTATAATGTGATAAATTGGAATAAGATGTGTCCACCGACTGCCATCTCACACCACCCTAAATAAAATCAATACATGTGTCACACATATAGTGAAAGGTAAATGTATCTAACTGTAAGTGATTCCGGCAATAAGCATAAGATATAATATTTGAAGTGAAAAAGTACATAACATGGGCCACATAGAAAAAGTGTGTGAACCCCGTGAAAAAGTATATATGTATATATATATACACGTAGAAAGTCCTCCCCGGGTTGGGTGCTCCAAAGGGTATACAAAAATGAAAAAAAGGAAAAGAAGGTATACAAATGTTCAATAATCAGTGACTGTAGTGACTTCGCTGTTGTAGGTAAGGTGACTTCGTGCTGCCCATATGGTCCCACACTCACCGGAAAATACCACCCCTGCAGGGGTAAAAGGTATAGATGGAAATCCGTCAGTGATCCCTCTGCCAGCAATGGATCGATATCCAGCTCCTACGTATCCACAGGAATAGTCACAGGATCTAGGTACTGTTATCCAGCATCAGCACTCCATTAAATTCAGAAAAAATGCCCCTCCATGGCAAAAGATAAAAAGAAAAATAGGGGACTCATAGCGCAAAATGTAAAAGCAATTACACTTTATTAAAGTAAAACCAAAAAATAAAAGCAAAAATTAGGGTTAAAAAGTATATAACAAAGTCCCGGCGGGCTTGCGTAGGGCTTTAAAGCCTAATTGCCCTCTATTACAAACAATGCACAGTGGCCGCTCCGCAGCTTGCGTCCCAGCAGCGTTCCAAGCCTCCTGCGCTAACCGGAAGTGAGGTAAGTACGCCTTACGCACGTTTCGTCATGTGACTTTCTCAAAAGCGATACCATCTCACTCCACTTCCTGCTATTTGAGACGAACGGAGATACTTGGCACGCCCCATATTCAAAATACTTGGGCTAAGCGCCCTATCAGGACCCTCCCGCATAGTGGACATCCCTCCCCAAATAAACTCCTAGGGGAGTGGTTTGCAAGTAAGGGTGAAGTGCGCAGCTAAATTAGATTAGCTAATAAAGCCCCAATCAGTAAAGTTAGGCTATAGCCTCATATCTCCGCAGGTTTTACACAAACACTAGAAATCCCAACTTGGCACAAAATGTTACACAGAAGATTTTTTACATAGCATGCCAGGCAGCCAGCTGCCTGAACTAAACGACAGCACTCCATTGCTAAATAAATAAAATGTAATATTACACAGTGGGAAAAAAAAAAAAAAACGACACCACTCTGTTGCGCTCCCTCATTGGGGCAAACCCAGCTACTATCTAGTAAAACTAGTTGCGGTGGCCTCCGCTTACACCAAAATGGACGGGGGCCCTTGGGGCAGCCCGTGAGTTAACAGTCCCACTATGCATAATAGAGAGAACTCTTTAAGGAGGACGGGAAGTATTAGATATAATTGTAAGGGTAAGGGAAAAAAAAAAAAAAAAACTGTATAAGATGGGATTAATTATGTATAAAAAAGGGAAGGTTATCTCATGTCAGGGAAGTTAATTTTAACTGCACAATAGATCCATAATATCCTAGCTAGTAAGTATAATCCACCAAAAAGATGGAATATATATTGTTAGTATACCGATAGCATGTCAGGCTTTGGTAGGAAGTCAAGGTATATATGTATAAAGTATATGAGCATATATACCATCAATACGGTTTAAACAAGGCAATGTCCTTACAAGGTACTGTGGTGGGTTAGGCAGCTGGCTCGCGAGTTTACATGTTACAAGTAGCCCTAAACATAGGTCAAACCCAGCTATTACCCTGTAACCTTAAGGACCTTTATTCAAGCAATAGAACGATAAACCAGAAAATCTGAGGATCTGTGAGTGATGGCATATATCCCCCCATGCTTTAGATAAAATGGAGGGAGGTGAGTGAAAGAAGGGGGAAAGAAATTATTTCCAAATGTTGAGAATATACCACAGGTACATGTGGAAACTAATTGTTAATGAAACGGACACCTACATTAAATGGTAAAGTAGGTAGGTATATCTACCGGTGAATCTCCAATGGGGATAACGGAGCCTAAGTTGAAATACCATACCCTGTAACATCTAGACCCCAGAAGTGTAGGAATGGGACAAGGGACCCTTTGGTACCTACACAGATGGCCCCATAGGCAAAGGATGGGGAGGTAAATATATATCATAAGGGTACATATCCTCAAGGGAAGTGGGCAGAGTTCCACTGAGCTAGGCACCCCACAATAGAGTTGAAAAATAAGAAATAAGATGTCAGAAGGGGGGCCTGAGAGAAACATCAGGGGTTAGCTATAAAGCAGTTAAGGTCGATATCTAGGTTGAGGCCCCTAGGGGCAAGCGACCCCAACCTATATATCCAGCTAGTCTCGTTCCTCGAGATAAGGGTGCACTTGTTACCCCCTCTCCAGTGGTCGTCTATATGATCAATGCCATAGAATATAATGCCCGAAGGGTCTCTCCGGTGCACTTCATCGAAGTGCCTTGAGAGATTGTGTTTTGGATACCCTTTCCGGATGTTGTTAATGTGTTCTCTAATCCTTACAAATAGGGGACGGGTGGTCCTCCCTATATACTGCAAGTGACAAGGGCACTCTATGACATATGTCACATGCGTACTATGACAGGTTATCAACTGCTTAATTGGATACTCTTTGTGGTCTACTGTGGACTTGAATGCCTCTCGTTTCCTTGGCTGTCTTCTGGTGACTCTACATGGTAGGCATCGTTGGCATCTGTAGAATCCCTTCATTTGTTCAAATATTTTTGTTCGTTTTGGAGGGTCGATGACATTATGTACAATATGCGTTCGAAGGTTGGGTGCTCTCCTGTAGATGAATCGCGGTTTGTTCGGGAGAATTTTGGATAGGGTACGGTCCTCTTTGAGGATAGGCCAATACTTGGTGATGATCTTTTCAACCTGCCTGTACTGGTTGTTGAAGCCTGTTATAAAGGTAGTTTTCATTCCATCATCCTTTATCTTTTGTTTATTTGCAAGTAGGGATCTCCTATCTATACCCCCAATCTCTGCTTTCAATTTCATCAGTTTGTCTCGTTGGTATCCTTTCTCTTCAAACCGCTGGATTAAGATTTCTGATTGCACCTCATAGTCTTCAAGTTTCTGACAGTTTCTCCGAATCCTCAAAAGCTGGCCCTTGGGGATATTATTCTTCCATTTGGGGTGGTGGCAGCTTGAGATTGGGATATACCCATTCCTGTCTGTACTTTTGAAGAAAGTACGTGTGCATAAACCATCGCCCTCTTTGAAGATCTCCAGATCTAGGTATTCTACTCTTTGGTGGTCCCACTTCCCTGTGAAGGTGATGCCATACATGTTGATGTTTAGGTCAGCAAGGAATTTGGTAAGGGTGTCAGGGGTTCCGTCCCATAAAATAATCAGGTCGTCTATGTACCTCCGGTACAACCTGATTTCAGGGATGTTCTTAGAGTAGACATGCTCTTCCTCCCACATATCCATGAAAAGGTTTGCTACACTTGGGGCGTAACGAGCCCCCATAGCAACCCCTTTTGTTTGTACGTAGTACTCTTTCCCATACCAGAAATAATTGCATCCCATCGCTAATTTGAGCCCCTCAAGGATATAGTTGATTTGTTGTTGCTTCATGTTGGTATTTTCATGCAGCGCTTTCTCTACACCTGATATCCCATCTCGTTGTACTATGCTGGTATAGAGTGAGTTGACGTCTACTGTCACAAGTATCCAGTTTGCAGCTCCCCTGATATCTTGCAGTTCCTGTATAAGCTGTAAGCTGTCTCTTAAGTGTGATCTGCCCTGCTTCACCAGTGGTTTCAAGAACGTGTCAAGATATTCACCTAATCTGGAGAATATGGAATTGATCCCACTTATGATAGGTCTTCCAGGGGGTTTTACTATTCTTTTATGGATCTTAGGTGTGTAATAAATGACCGGAGTTTTTGTGGAATTTGAGACTAGGTATGCTGATTCCTTATTGTTAAGGATACCAGTCTTCTTTCCCTTCTTCACATATGCAATCAGTTTTGTTTCAAATTTCTTTTTGGGGTTCCCCTTTAGTTTCTTGTAAGTGTTTTCAACTGCAAGAATGTTGCCCATCTCCTCTTTGTACTCTTCTTTACTCAATATGACCAGCCCTCCCCCCTTGTCTGCCGGTCTGATGATGACTTCATGCCGTTTACTGAGATCTTTAATTGCTTTCCATATGTTCTTACTCTTTCTGTTTACCTTACTCTCCATGTGTCTCAGGTCATCTTCAACCATTTTTTGAAACGCTCCTAGGCACTGACTCCCTGGAGTCTTAGGATTAAAAGTGGAGTTGTTCTTCAAATTAGATTGGGCATATTCTGGGGTATCCTTAGTTCTGGTATCAGTGTTCAGGGCAAAGTGCTTTCTCAGATTAAGCTTTCTCATAAACTTTTGAAGGTCTATATACACCTCAAATTTGTCCAAGTTCTTGTCCGGGGCAAATTTAAGCCCCAGGTCAAGAACTCTCAATTCCTCAGTAGTAAACTCAATATCGGTTAGATTAAAGATGCCTTTCCCTAGTTTTCCCGTCTTCTTTTTCTTCCTGCCAGCTCTCCTTCCTCTTGCCTTCCTCCTCTTTCCTGGTTTCTCATTGCTGTTCCGGTATCTCTTCCCTGCCCTTGGTTCCAGCTGCTGTTGGTGTTCAGTCTTCCTCCAGTTCTCTCGTTCATAGGTGGTCCTAGATAGTCCCTTGTATGGTGTTGGCCACCTCTCTGTGTGCCCCCTCTGTTCCCATTTAGGTTTCTCCACCCAGTATTCCTGTAGGGGACTCGAGCTTTCCATCTGCCAGGCGGTCTGTCTCTTGGCCCACCTCTCCGAAAATCCCCATCTTCTCTCCCATAGCTCCTACGTGGTGAGTGGGGTCTCGGTGAGTAGTCCCTCCTCAGAGGTGAGTACCTATTCCGTGTGGGGGCATTATATCTATTGGTATTAGGGGTGTTTAAGCCATCACAGGTGCGTGGCTGGGGGGATACAGAGGACACAGATGATACACCTCCCACAGAGGACAGATTTTCCTTGCCTCTGGGCAGCCTGGCACACATGAGCGATTACATGCTGCAGTGTCTCCGCAACAACCGCCGAGTTGCCCACATTTTAACTGGTGCTGATTATTGGGTGGCCACCCTGCTGGATCCCCGTTACAAGGACAACGTGCCGTCCTTAATTACCTCACTGGAGCGTGATCGTAAGATGCGCGAGTACAAGCGCACTCTGGTAGACGCGCTGCTGGTGGCATTCCCACTTGGAAGTGGGGGTACGGTGGAAGCACAAGGAGAAGGCAGAGGAGGAGGAAGAGGTCGCCAACGCAGCCGGGGCACCGCCAGCACCTTGTAAGGCAGGGTTAGCATGGCCGGAATGTGGAAAAGCTTTGTCAGCACGCCACAACAACCAGCACCACCAGCTGAGATGGAACGTCTTAGCAGGAGGCAGAATTTCACACGCCTACACGTACTGCATGACGGGTCTGCCCCCTTCAACTTCTGGGTCTCCAAATTGGGCACATGGCCATGGCCTCACAGACAAGCGCAGCCGCCTGTCCAGAGCCAATGTGGACAAGCTCACGTTCATTAAAATGAACCAGGCATGGATCCCACAGGACTTGGCCGTACCTTGTGCAGAATAGACACATATACCGGTGTTCTGATGAAAACTGTCTTGCTATCGGATAGTGTCCGGCCACTTACTGCGCAGGTGCAGTGCTTGCACAGTACGGAGGACAAGGAGATTCACAAAATCTCCAAAGATGAACGTCGCCTGCGCAGGTTCAAGCCCGACCATCCAAGTGGTAGCACATAGTAACAGGGCCCCTCACGGGCTCGCTTGGCTAGGCTTCAACCTCGGATGATGTGGCTTGAACCTGGAGTGACCACGCATCGTCTTCGGAGAGTTTTTAAAATCCCCTTGTCCTACGTACTGAGCAAGCAAGGTACAGGGCGGACACTATGCGACGGGGGACAGAATTCGACACATCATTCACCACTAGCCTTACCCAGCCATTGTTGTATTTTTGAACCAGTGTTGGCTACCTTGTCCTCCTCCACCGCCGCTTCCACCTACACCGCCACATCCACCGCCACCTCAACCTCCTACTCCATTTGAATTTCGTCCTCCTAGGTCAAGATTATAATTTTTTCATTTTTTTAAATTTTCAAGTATTTTATTTACCCACTATCTTACCCATTAAATTGAATAATTTTTTCCAGAAAGTGCGTATTCTGGGATATTCCCACCATATGTGCGGCATCGTGCCGTTGAGTTTCTGAGGTTCTTAATGACTTCCTGTACCTCTTCTTCTGAGAAGGGGGCCTCCAGCATTTTATTTTTATTTTAAATTTTTTTATGTTATTTTAAGTTATTTCCCTATCCACATTTGTTTGCAGATCACTTGGAATGCTCTTAACAACATTTTTTTGCCATTTGCAGCCCTCTAGCCCTTTCCATGACTTTTTTACAGCCATTTTAGTGTTCAAAAGTCCGGGTCCCCATTGACTTCAATGGGGTTCGGAGTTCGGGGTCAAGTTCGGGTCAAGTTCGGTCCCGAACCCAGACTTTTTTCCGAAGTTCAGCTGAACCCGCCGAACCCGAACATCCAGGTGTCCGCTCAACTCTATAAATGAACAGAAGCCTCTGTCTCCTGTTCATTTATCTTCAGTGCAGCTGAGGCTGCAGAGAAAGGGACTGGTGAATTTCGGTCATCAGTCCCTTTCTCAAAGGGGAGATGTCAAGGGTCTGTTTAGACCCCTGATATATCACCAAAGCCCCCCAACAGGGCTAATAATAAAAAAATGAATTACAATAAATATTAAAAAATGTAATTGTAAAAAAATAATAATATAATAAAATTGTAAAAAATAATATAAAATAAAAAAGAATAACTGACACTGTACACTCCCCACCACCCTCCTCAAAAAATAAATTAAAAAAACAGGATTGTGAAAAATATAATAACAAAATAAATTGTAATAAATAATTAAAAAAATTGTAAAGAAAATATTAAATAAAAATAAAAAAAACTACTGACACCATTCACTGCTCTACTGGCACTGTCCACTGCCCTACTGACACCATCCACTGGCCCCCAAAAAGCATTCTGAAAAAATAAAAATAAATTAATTATAAAAAATAATTAAAAAATTAAATAAAGAGCCACTGACACTGTCCACTGCCTTACTGACACCATCCTGCACATACTATCCACTGCCATGCACTTTGCACTCCTCACCAGCACATACTACCCACCACCATACACTCCACACTCCTCTCCTGAACATACTACCCACCTCCATACACTCTGTACTCCTCTCCTGCACATACTACCCACCGCCATACAATTCATATTCCTCTTCTGCACATACTACCCACCGCCTTACACTTCGCACTCCTCTCCTGCACATACTACCCACCGCTGTACATTCCCTATTTAACATTACCACATTCTACGCTATGTATGTCATCTCAGACTCTATGTAACCATGTTACCATGTAGTGTACAGAGTACACTATGGTGGGGACAGAGGACACTATAGTGGGGACAAAGGAGACTATGAGAGTACAGAGGACACTATGGGGGTTACAGAGGACACTATGGTGGGTACAGAGGACACTATGGGGGGTACAAAGGACACCATGGTGGGGACAGAGGACACTATGGGGGTACATAGGACACTATGTTGGGGACAATGGACACTATGGGGGGTACAGAGGACACTTTAGTGGGGACAGAGGACACTATGGGGGGTACAGAGGACACTATGGTTGGGACAGAGGACACTATGGGGGGTACAGAGGACACTATGGTTGGGACAGAGGACACTATTGGGGGTACAGAGGCCACTATGGTGGGAACAGAGGACACTTTGGTGGGAACAGAGGACACTATGGTGGGAACAGAGGACACTATGGTGGGGACAGAGGACACTATGGAGGTACAGGGGACACTATTGTGGGGACTGAAGACACTTTGGTGGGGACAGAGGACACTATGGTGGGGACAGAGGACACTTTGGTCGGGACAGAGAACACTGCGTTGGGGGCACAGGAAACTTACTATGGGAGGAGTGGGGGCAGACGACACTATGGGAGCAATGTGAAGGGGGACAGAGCACACTGCTATGGGGTACAGAAAACACTGCAATAGGGGGGCACCCTATTAGGGACCCCATCACCCCTGAGGACAGGGTCCACATCACACCTGGGGACCGGGATCCCTTCTCACCTGGAGACAGGGACCCCATCACACCTGGGGACAGGGACCCTATTTCCACTGGGGACAGGGACCCCTTCACCCCTGGGGACAGGGACCCCATCACACCTGGGGACCAGGACCCCTTCTCACCTGGGGACAGTGACTCCATTACCCCTGAGGACAGGTTCCCCTTCTCCCCTGGGAAAAGGGACCCCATCACACCTGGGGACAGGAACCAATTTTCACCTAGGGACATGGGCCTCATAATCTCTGGGGACAGGGACCCCATCACCTCTAGGGACAGGAACCCCATCTCCAGACCATGCTGGCTGGCAGGGCTGGCGTCAGCCACCCTTGGGTGCCAAGATGGGGGAGGGGGAAGTAAAATCCGAATCCCCAGCCACATGCTCCCTCAGGGTGAACTGGCTTTGTATTAGTGAAGCACCTTAACCGCTTCCCGACCGCCTCATGTAGATATACGTCAACACAATGGCACGGGCAGGCAAAAGCACGTACCTGTACGTCCCCTTTAATTTGCCTGCCCGGGGGGCGCGCGCGCGCCGACCCGGTCGGGAGCTCCGTGACCACGGCCGCGGGACCAGCGGACCCGATCGCCGCTGGTATCCCACGATCGGGTTACGGAGCTGAAGAACGGGGTCTATGTAAACAAACCTCTCCCCGCGCTTCCTACACTGACTGTCAGTGATCGGCGGTTCCCTGTCATCGGGAACGCCGATCAATGACGTCAGACGTACAGCCACGCCCCCCTACTGTAAAAAAAAAACACAACACGTCACACTGACTCCTCCCCGCCCCCTAGTGGTTAACCCCCTAACTTCAACTGTCATTTACATAGGAATCAGTGCTATTTAAATAGCAGTGATTGCTGTATAAATGACAAATGTCCCAAAAATGTGTCAAAAATGTCCGATGTGTCCGCCAAAATGTCGCAGTCACAATAAAAATCGCTGATCGCCGCCATTACTAATAAAAAAAAAAAAAATATTAATAAAAATGCTATAAAACTATCCCCTATTTTGTAAACGCTATAACTTTTGCGCAAACTAATCAATAATCGCTAATTGCGATTTTTTTTACCAAAAATATGTAGAAGAATACGTATCGGCCTAAACTGAGGAAAAAAAAATGTTTTTATATATATTTTTTGGGGATATTTATTATAGCAAAAAGTAAAAAATATTGCATTTTTTTCAAAATTGTCGCTCTATTTTTGTTTATAGCGCAAAAAATAAAAACCGCAGGGGCGATCAAATACCACCAAAAGAAAGCTCTATTTGTGGGAAAAAAAGGACGCCAATTTTGTTTTGGAGCCACGTCGCATGACCGCGCAATTGTTAGTTAAAGCGATGCAGTGCCGAATTGCAAAAAGGGGCCTGGTCCTTTGGCTGCCAATTGGTCCGGGGCTGAAGTGGTTAAAGTGAGGTAAACCTGTACTGTTATTATTACTATGTTAGGATTATTATCTTCATTTATAACAGGTGAATGCGGCACTCCATGCATTCACATACATTGAATCCGGCCCGGAAAAAGTTGTCTGTTTTAAAGAGTAATTTCAGACAACAAAATAAGCTACTAATGAATTTCATCAAACTTCAACTGTGCAAAAACAAAATGTTTTATTCAGTTCACCGCCTGGGCCTTTTTTTAGAATTTTTGCACACATGTTTAACTACTTCCTGCCTGGCATATTGTAACAATACAGCCGGACTGGTGTTCTCCTATCTTGGGAGGTAAAAATAGCAGACTCACAGCGCAATGTCTTCCAAGAATCATCACAAGCAGGTCCATCGGACAGCTCCAGACAAGCAGTATACCTCGGGCTGCTATTGGGGACAAATCATTCAGTCTTTGGAGCAGATGCTTTGTCCCCAATAGCAGACCGAGGTATACAGCTTGTCTGGAGTTATCATTCAGACCTGCTTAAAGTGGTGAGCCATGGGAGACATCCCTCTGTGTATCTGCTGTTTTGCCTCTTGTTATTGTTTACAATGTAAGTGCAGTTTCAATAATAAATATTAAGATTTAATAGTATTATAGGGAGAGCACTATTTTCATCCCTTTTGTGTCTTTTTTATGGCTGGTTAGATGACTGATTTGGAGTGAAGTGTTTGGAGCCCTCATCATAGCTGACCCCCGCTCATAAAAGGGAACAAGTGTGACCAGTCCTTTTATAATCTTATGTGAGGAGGTGAAAGTCTGTATATAGGTCTCCGTGGTGGTGAAGATTACATGAACATCACGATTTATACTGTTTTTGGAAAGATGAACTTTTAGGATTTTTCTCGGAATGATTTATGACCTTTTCATGTTTTTATCCACATATGTCATTTTGGAATATTTATAAAACACCCGTGGCACTCTGGATTATGCTAATTTAGATAAGCATCACATTTCACATTCATGTCTGCTGAATACTCAGCAACTTATTATTTTCATTTAGCGCAGCACACGCTAATTATATATTTATCAGAAAGTTTATTCTTATGCCTCATGCACACTGGAAGTTTTTACAGCTGCTCTTTTTTGTTTCAGGCGTTTTTTTTTCTGCAGCCAGTAAACTCCCCAGCATTTTATGTTATGTGTCCATGCACACATAGGCTGTTATCAGCATTGGCAGGGGCGTTTTCTGGCTGGAAAAACCCCCAGAACTAGTGGGATTTAAGAGGAATTTTTCAGCTGTAAATGCCGTACACACAATCGGTTTTGCTGTCAGAATAAACTCTGAAGGTTTCTCCTACGGAATTCCAACAGAATTCCACTCAAGCGGTCTTGCCTACACACGGTCACACCAAAGTCCGACCGTCTCGAATGCGGGGACATACGACACGTACGACTGGACTAGAAAAAGGAAGTGCAGTAGCCAATAGCTGCCGTCTTGTACTTGTTCAGAGCATGCGTCGTTTTTGGTACGTCGGAACAGCATACAGACGAGCGGTTTTCCCGATAGGATATGGTTCCGTCGGAAAAATTTAGAACATGTTCTCTTTCTAGGTCCGTCAGAATTTTCAACGTAAAAAGTCCGATGGGGCATAGACAATTGCTAGAAAATTACATAGAACCCCAAAGCATTATATATATATTTTTAGCAAAGACCCTACAGAATACAATGGCAGTCATTGCAACTTTTTATCTCGCACGGTATTTGCGCAGCAATTTTTCAAACACTTTTTTTGGGAAAAAAACTGTTTCATGCTTAAAAAAAAAAAACATTAAAGTTAGCCCAATTTTTTTGCATAATGTGAAATATGAAGTTACGCAGAGTAAATAGATACCTAACATGTCACGCTTCAAAACTGCACATGCTCATGGAATGGCGCCAAACTTCGGTACTTAAAAATCTCCATAGGCGACACTTTAAAATGTTTTACTGGCTACATGTTTTGAGTTACAGAGGAGGTCTAGGGCTAGAATGATTGCTCTCCATCTAACGTTTGCGGCGATACTTCACATGTGTGGTTTAAACACCATTTTCATATATGGGGGCGGGACTTACATATGCATTCACTTCTTTGTGCGCGCACACGGGGACAGGGGCTCTTTACATTTGTTTATTTTTTTAATGTTAATTTTACTTTAATTTTTTTTTTAGTTTGACACTTTTTTTCCAATTACAAGGAATGTTAACATCGCTAGTAATTGAAATATGGCACGATAGGTCCTCTTTACAGTGAGATATGTGGTCAATAAGACCCCACATCTCACCTCTAGGCTAGGAAGCCCGAAATAAAAAATAAGAATAAAACGATCTTGGTTTCCCAGCCGAGGCGGCGCCATTCGTTTGAATGGAGAGGCTGTAGAAACAGGCATCATTCAGATATACCCTCGCAAATTCAAGGACATCATATGATGTACCTTGGGTGGAAAGTAGTTAAAAGAAGCAGCCACTGTTTGGCTCCAGTAATGGGCATGTTGCTCTGACATTTGGGGTGATACTCAACATGCTTCCCCAGCACCACCTTCACAGACATCTCGTTGGCCCAATTCTCTACCAGGTTGTTGGCCTCCTGCTGGTCTAGAGCGGTCCCATATCCAGCCGATCTCTCCCCCGTCCCCAGTTCTTCTTCCCCCCATGCTCGTTCCCATGTCCACCGCCTCCTCCTCTGGACGAGTGCCCGTGGCTGGCCCTGGCACTGTCCAAGAACACACACAGGTCGATGAGGTTATTGAGCAGCCCGCCAGCCCCAACCCCATCACCATCAACGGTTGCTCGATGGCCAGTGGCTCGGTGAAGCACTCGATGGCCTCCAGGAGGCCCGGACTCACCCTCTGAAGCTCTCTTGTAAGGACATGTGGCCCAGCGGCCCTATGACCAGTCCAGGCCTGCTTACCAATGAACACTTAACTTTTTAACCCTGTGTATTCATTTGTGATTGATTAATGTTCTTGTATTGTATTTTTACACAAGTGCTGGATAATTATCATTTGTTTAGTTTTTTTGTTTTCTGAATAGTGCTGCATTAGTTCATACAGACCATGCACTCTAAATACAACAAAATCAACTATCATATTATAATTATAATCCCCCCATTACATCAAGGCAGAAGTCATCTCCCACCCTTAATCAAAGTATATCCCAGACTCCATCCTGGGGATTATATCTATATATTCCTGAAGTGTATAGTTCTCTCTATATTTACAAACAAAAACAAAATAAAACTCCCCTCCTCCTCTCTCCCCCGTCCAGCCTCCTCCCTTACCAAGAATCTACTAGCCGCATCTTTTATTTTCAGTCATTGGGATTTACATCTATAAGGGTTTTACCCTCTTCTGTATTAATGAAAAGATTCCATGGAGACCATGTTTTCAGATATGTCCCTCGTTTTTGCTGGGGTGTCCAAACCAAATCCTCCATAAGGTTCAATTGTTCTACTCTTTTAAGCCACAAGCCTACCGTTGGTGGTTGTGTCTGCTTCCAGGTGTGTGGAATACATGCTTTGGCTGCATTCAACAGGTGACATAGAATAGATTGCTTATATGATTTAACTGGGATTTTAGTATCTTGTAATAGGAAGCAAGATGGATCCTCCGGAATCTCCTGATCGCTAAATTTTTGAGCAATTCTCCGGACTTCCTTCCAAAAGTTCTCTATTTTAGGGCAGGACCAGAAAATGTGCTGTAACGTCCCCTCCTTCCCCTTGCAGCGCCAGCAATTATCTGATACCTCCGGGTAGCATCTATTTAGAAATGCCGGGGTGCGATACCACCGAGATAGAATCTTAAAATTTGTCTCCTGCATTCTTATGCAGATTAACGACTCAAATGTATTGTGTATTATATTAGTACACTGCTCTTCTGTAAAGGTCTGGTACAGCTAGTCTACCCTTTTGTTTGGGTATAGTCAACAGGGTTCTGATAATCCTTGGGGGTTTATTTGCCCAAATAAATATAGCAAGAAGGGAGTGTATCTGTTTGAAATAATATTTAGGTATAGGTAGTGCTTGAAATAAATACAGAAATTTCGGCAGAATATTCATTTTAATAATATTACACCTCCCAAACCAGGAGTAGAACCCTCTCTGCCATCTCTCCAAAAGAACACGCACTTTATGTAATATTGGTGAAAAATTTACATTGTATGTATGGGAAAGGTTTGCTGGGATAAAAGTTCCCAGGTATTTCAAAGCTTGATCTGACCATTTAAATTTATAACTTGCCTTCAGTGTTCCTAATATGTCATTAGATATCCCAACTCCCATTGCTTCCGATTTTGATAAGTTGCTTTCATATGTTTTATTTAATATTTTTATTTTTTCTCATAAAAAAATAATAATGAACAGACAGAAAAAACAAAACGATACAGAGCATATATTAACATTCATATATGGGATATCGTTGGAATCAAGCTTCAAAAAAAAAATGAAAAAACGATAACAGAAAAAAAAAATGGGAAGGACTAAAAAAAAAAAAAAGTATGAGTATCTTATGGTCTAGAATATGAGATGAGCATAATGATAGAAGAACACTGTACAAAATGTCTATGTAAAAGTTATATATGAATATGAACATTGACCCTGGACCGTAACTAATGACTGTGGGATCATGCCTCCAGACCACTTTACCACCCCAAATGGGTTCAAACTGTGGTAAAGTGGGGGCAATTGGGAAAAGTAGATATTTTATCGATCCAGGTTGTAGATATAACCTTAAGATAAAGAAAATTCATAGCTCAACGTTTACAGTGCTCATTTGCAGATAAGTAAGCAGTCTAATAAACAATCATACTTATTATTGAGAAGAAAAATTAGATAACAAAGAGAGAAAGTCCCAAATACATATTTCACATAAAAGGAAAAAAAAAAAAAAGGGGAGAGAGAAAGAGAGAAGAGAAAAGGGGGAGAGAGAAGGAGTCCCTCCAGGTGGTGTTCTGGATGGTAAGTATCTTACTGAAGTTAAGTATGAAAATAAGTGGTTCATTATTGAGGTAACAGTAATGACTGGTCAAAATCGGGAGAAAAATAGTGTTTTACCCATGGTTGCCAGATCCGCGTAAATTTATCAATCCTATTATCCTCTATAGCCGACATTTTAGCATGGATCAAAGCTCTATTCATTCTGTGTTTGGCTTCTGCTACTATTAAGGTTTTGGACTTCCAGGCTTTGGCTATGGTTTGTTTGGCTGCGGTACTAAGCTGGAGGAATAATTTAAATTGAGATTGGTTCAGTGAAGATGATTTCAAGTTGAGAAGAGCCATAGCTGGGTCCGGAGGAATAGAGCATTCCAGGGCTTTGGAAGCCATATCAAAAATATTTACCCAGAACTCTTGAACCACTGGACACTGCCACCATATATGGAAGTGGGTACCTGGAGTAGGGCATCCTCTAAAGCAATTATTAGGATATGTCGGGATAAATTTAGCGATTCTAGCAGGCACCAGATACCATCTTGCTAGGACTTTAAAGTTAGTTTCCAAAGCAAAGCAATTAGGAGAGGAACTTTTAGTAGCAAGCCATATATTAGACCAGTCATTAGAGTCAAAAACACGATTCATATCTGTGGCCCATTTGGCAGTATAAGAAGGTAATTCATCATTAGGAAGAGTAGTAAGTTGATGATATAACAAAGATATTAAACCTCTGATATGAGGATCACTCTTGCAAATACGTTCAAATTGAGTCATTTGATTGAGCGCTGTACCAGTCTGGAGAAGAGGAGTATAGAAATTTTTAATTTGTAGATAGCGGAAGATTTCAGATCTTGGAAGCCCATAGTCATCACAAAGCAATGAAAATTCTAGAATATTGGAGTTATTACATATTTGATGAAATCGGGTTAAATGTGAGGCAGACCAGGCAGAGAATGATTTTGGATATTTCCAGGCCGGGTAGAAATCAGGATTACCTAGGAATGAAAGGAGAGGGTTGTGTGTAGATTGAAGGTTGGAAGATCTACCAAATTTATCCCAGATAAATAAGGAGTGCTTCGTAATGGGGTTTGAAATATGTGATCTATCTTTGGGATGAATCCAAAGGATATTGGCAACAGATATAGGATCACAATCAACAGATTCGATTATCACCCAAAGGGGTGTTTCAGCTGTTGAATGGTATTTTGGAAGAAGTGAGAGCTGTGCAGCAGAATAATAGGAAGCAAAGTTTGGTAAGCCTAATCCACCCTTCAATTTACTTAGGTATAACGTGGCTTTTGGTATCCGTGGTTTAGTTTTACCCCAGATAAAGGCTAGGACTCTGCGTTGTATGATTCTGAGGAAGTATGCAGGTAATGGGATGGGTAGAACCCTGAATAAGTATAAGAATTTCGGTAAAAGTGACATTTTTATAGCATTAATTCGTCCCAACCAAGATAACGGGAGGGAAGACCATTGCTTCATGTAATTGGTGACTTGTTTAAGTAAAGGGAGATAGTTAGCCCTAAATAAGTCTTTGATTGATGTTGTGAGCTGAACACCTAAATAAGGTAATTGGGTAGGAACCCAATGAAACGGTAGGGTAGATTGGAGATGTATGAGATCGCTCTTATCTAAGGAAATATTAAGTATATTCGATTTTGTGGGGTTAACTTTGAGTCCAGAGACTGTAGCAAATTTATCCAAGATATTTAACAAATTTGGAGCGGATATGTGTGGGTGGGATAAGAAAATTAGGATATCATCAGCAAAAAGGCATAATTTATGATGGTAACCACCTAGTTCGATACCTTTGATATCTAAATTGGATCTGATTAGTTGTGCCAATGGTTCAATAAGGAGAGCAAAAAGTAGGGGAGATAAGGGACAGCCCTGTCTTGTACCTCTACAAATATTCATCATAGCGGATTTATAACCAGCGTACTTAATGTATGCTTTAGGATGGTCATACAATGAGGAGATCCATTTTAAAAAATGATTCCCAAATCCCCATTTTTGTAGCATGTATTGCATATATGGCCAAGTGACAGAATCAAACGCCTTCCTAATGTCTAAGGATACGAGACATGATGGGATACGTCTAGTCTTAGCTGCTTGCATGAGTAAGAGAGCGCGTCTGATGTTGTCACCTGCCTGTCTTTTTGGCATGAAGCCAGTTTGATCTCGGTGTATTAATTGACCTATAATGTTATTGAGGCGAGTAGCCAAGATTTTTGCTAATAACTTGATATCTAGGTTGAGGAGGGATATAGGACGAAAGTTTGTCCAGGAAGTAACATCTGAATGGGGTTTGGGAATCATCACTATAATAGACGTAAGCGTTTCAGTCCGAAAGGATTGATTTGTAAGGATAGAATTAAAGGCTCTGGTCAGAATAGGTGCTAAAATATGTGAAAACTGTTTGTAATACATTGCCGAAAACCCATCGGGGCCCGGCCTTTTATGGGGTTTTAATTGTTTTATAGCATTCAGAACTTCATGGTTTGTTATAGGGCTCTCAAGATTATCTTGCTGTGTCTGATCTAGGGTTGGAAGCTTAATGCTAGAAAACAAGGTGTCCGCTTTTAATGTGTCAAACTCTTGGCTAGGGGAGTATAGTTTGGTTAAATTGGAGTGAAATACATCAAGTATTTTTACCGGGTTACTGGTATAGCCATCACGGGTAATCTTCAGTCTGAAGGAAGACTGTACTTTTTGTAGTGTTTTCAAACTACGTGCCATGGGCGTGTCGGGTTTGTTGGCCTTGAGAAACTGGGTATGTTGGCGTTTACGTATTAATTTATCAACGGAGTCTGATAGGAAAAGATCTAGTTCTAAGCGTGCTTTATCTAACTTTGTATGATTAATGGCGGTCGGAGTAGATTAATAGGTAGAATGACATGCATTAAAAGCAGATTCCAGTTTTGCGAACATTAGTTTACGCTCTCTCTTAAGTGTTGATGCTAATTGGATTAGATTTCCACGAATTACAGATTTATGAGCCTCCCATAAAGTTAGGGGAGAAAAGTCATCTGTATCGTTAAAGGAGATATATTCAGACAACGCTTGCTCTATTGAATATTTATGAGAAGGGTTAATAAGGAGTCATTGATGCTCCAATTAGTATCATGAGATCTGGGTACCGTTGAGGCAATGGTGGTAAAAACAGCACAATGGTCTGACCATGGAAGTGGAATAATTTTAGATGAGACAATTTCAGGTAGCATACTTGATGGGACCAGGATATGGTCGATACGAGAGAATGATTTGTGTGGGTATGAGTAGTGTGTATAACGTCTGTTAGTAGGGTTAAGTTCCCTCCACGTATCTACTAGTTTATGTACTGACAATAAGGGCTGTAGGGTTACTTTATTAGTGTTAGTATTGGGGCCGATTGGGGATTTGTCAAGAAAGGGGTAAACCGTAGCATTGGAATCACCACAAAGGATTACCGTACCAAATTTATGCGTATCAACCATTTGAAAAAGATGGGCCAAGAAAGCTAGTGGTCGTTTATTAGGTGCATAATAAGAGACAACAGTAATAGGGGCATCAGAAAGGTAACCAGTGAGCAAAATGTATCTACCCTCTGGGTCATTTAGTTGGGAGAGAAGGGTGAATGGGGTATTACGATGGAAGCCTATTAGAGTACCCCGTTGTTTAACTGAAGCTGAGGAAACATAAAATTGTGGGTATGTTGACGAGAGAAATTTGGGATGGGCGTCTACTTTAAAATGAGTTTCCTGCAAACAAATAATATGGGCCTTTTTAGCATGAAAGGTGCGCATAGCTTTTGAACGTTTGTGGGGGATATTGAACCCTTGTACATTTAAGGATAAAACATTTATGGGGGCCATGACTGTATAACAAGTAATACTATAACATAGAGAGCATAACTTACTTCAAGTTTCATAATCACCACCTGGAGAGAGAGAAGAGTAAAGAAAATAGAAGGGAAAAGAATAAAACAAGAAAAAAAAAATAGATCAACCCTATTATAATAACAGAATACCAATAAAGATGGGTAATAAAACAGGGTGTGGGAACGTCTACAGAGCATACTCAAAAAGCTCTGAGAGGTTCCAAATCCATCAACAGGGACCCGCATATCCTATCGGGTATCTGGAGATGGTACAGGGGGCAGCAAGAAATTCCTGGGAGGAGAAGAGCCCCGGAGGACCACGTCTAAAAGAAAAATATTTCACCACAATCCACTATAAGCAGAGGCCTAAACATTAAAAAGAATATATGCAACTGTATATGGAGATATATCAGTTAGTTTACTGGTAAAAATATGTTTTAGAACAAAGAGAGAGAAAAAAAAAAAAAAAGCGTTGTGGAGTAGTAATATTATAGGCCCTTGATGGTGATGGGAAAAAAAATAAAAAAGGTGAAGAAAGAGATTCAGTTAGACAGTGGGCAACCTGGTGAAAAACAGGTAAATGGAGTAGAGATTACTTTCGACCAGCAGATATTGCTGGGATCAGGTACAAGCTAAACAGTTTACATTTTTGTGTCAGTCCATTGAATCTTCATTGGCGGGGGCTGGGTTTTCAAACCTTCCACGTTTATGATTATGCTGACTAGAAGATGGAGAGACTTTTCCAGAATTCGTCACAATATTTTGCTGAGGAGATCTTGAAGCTGAGCGTCTGCGGGAATGATCAGTAGATATGGGTTTGTCGGCGATGCCCATTTCAATCAGGGCAGATTGCAGGTCTTCTGGGGATCTGCAAACGAATTTTGTTTCTAGGTGTGTAAAGCTTAGGGAAAAGGGGAATCCCCAATGATAGATGATTTGATGCTGTTGCAGAATTTGTAATTGGGGTTTGAGTGCACGTCGTTTAGCAACCGTGAGAGGGGAGATATCGGCAAAAAGTTGGTATGTGTAGCCCTGAAATTGCAGGGAATCTTTATCCCTGGCAGCCGCCAATAATTGCTCTTTAGATCTATAATAGTGAAATTTAGCTATTATGTCTCTAGGGGGGCCATTTGTCTTGCGAGGGGCTAAAGCTCTGTGCACTCTGTCAAGTTCCAATCTTTCCACTGGTATACCAGGCAGTAATTCCTGAAATAACGCTGTTATAGTAGCTTGGAGATCTAGGACAGTCTCTGGAATTCCTCTAATTCTCAAGTTCGATCGTCTGTCCCTATTTTCCTGGTCTTCTAAACGTGACTGTAATAAAAGATTTTCTTCCTTTAAATTGTCAATTTCTGAGGTGTTTTGCTGTGTATGGCAATTTAGGTCATCCACTCTAATTTCAAGCTCAGCAGTTCTCTGGCCCAGTTCTCTAATTTCCTTAGTTAATTTATCTGTAATTTGGTCAGACGTTTTCTTTAATGCTTTTTGTAGCATTTTTTCAAATTTATTAAACATATTATCATGGATATTAAGTTGAGATTCCTCAGCCTCAGATTCAGAGCCTGCAGTGTCCTCTGGAAGCTGAGGGGGCGCTTTCTTAGAGCGCTGTGTGTAAGTCTGTGAGGAAACAGCCGCCGCCATCTTAGATGACACTCTGGCCGGCGCTGTTTTAGGTAAGGACACTTTATATTTAGATTTTTGGCCCCGCAGGACCATACTTTTGTCACCTGGGGTCTCTGTGCGGCTGATGCTGTGGATATGTACCGTTCGCGGTACCGCTGGGACCCGTAGTCCTCCGGTCTGTTCTCCCCTCGGAGCGGAGCTCTAAGCAAGCACTACCGCTCGCTCAGGCATCCGCGCATGCGCCGTAAGTCGTCGTCCACGAGATTACAAAAGGGAAGTTCAGCACCACGTCAGGCACCCGTTGGGCTCCTTCTGCTGATCCCGTGTTTATCGAGAGTTAGTGGAAGTTTGGTGACTTAAGATTCGCGCTTCTCAGTTTTCTGACTCAGATCGTTACTGCTCTTCAGTTTGTGCTTGTCGTGCGTATCTGTTTATTAGTGCGTGTAGTCAGTTTGCATTTGTTGGTCATTGCGGCCTATATCTTGATATAGGACGCTTTGATTTGCACTGCTTATTGTCTGCTCGTTGCTGGTATTCACTTCGTTCTTTCAGGCCTTGCTGTTTATCGGTGCTTTCTGTTTGTCCGTTCTGACCAGCCGACCTTTTGTGACCTTCTGAGCGATGTTTCCCGTGCGTACTCGTCGCCGAGTTCGTGCTGTACGCGGAATTGGTGTCGGGCTTTTAGCTTTGACCCAAGACCCGTCCATGAACAGAGTGACGAGGAGTATGTGGACCAAGAATTGGTTGCTTCAGCGTGACCAGTTCTCGCACATGCCTTTGCTTCGTGAGATCCGGGAGAATAATCCTGATGATTTCAGGAACTTTCTCAGGATGACGGACCCCGATTTTCACCGTCTTTTGGCTTTGCTGACCCCCTTTATCAGCCGGCAGGATACCTGCATGAGACAAGCCATTACTCCGGAGCAGAGGCTTGTTGCCACGTTGAGGTACTTGGCGACAGGGAGAAGTCTTCAGGATTTGAAGTTCTCTTCAGGTATCTCTCCCCAGGCCCTGGGAATCATTATTCCAGAGACCTGTTCTGCCATCATTCAGGTCCTGCAGGAGGACTATATTAAGGTAACATTTCTACTTTACTATTCCCTTCTATGTATGCTCTGTTTGCTAATGACTTGTATTTTTGACCTCCTTCCCTAATTACCATGATTGCAATATGTTCTAATATGCTGTGCCCCTTTTCTCCTTCATGCATTTTTCCCTTCACTTACCTCACCAGCATGCTCTTCTGCCCCAATAGACACCTATGGCCTAGTCACTTAAGCAATGTCTTTTGTCTGCTGCATAGTATTGATTGCCCCAAAACACCCCCTAAAATATGCACAAATGTTTGCTGTGTGGTTTACTTCATGTAGAGCCCCCTTTTTTTGTTCTTTTGTTGGGGGGGGGGGGGCAAACTCATTAGGAACCCCCTCCCCCAACTGCTCTGTCAGATGGTACCAATCCTTTATCTGCTGGCTTTCCCAAGGTCCATACACACTATATACCTACCTCTTTATAGTGCGCATCTTTAGGGATGAATTCAGCAAAGCATGTAGTGCAAGGGACTGCCTCCATACATTCCATTTCCTATTTTTTTGTCTTCTTTCCCTCCTATTAGCTTGCTTGGTAATTTAATAATGTCACACTGTGCCTGCCTTTTTTTGGGGGGGGGGGGGGGGGGTTGAAATGTTTTTTGATATTTCCTGTGGCCTGCCAATAGTGTTAAGTACAGAGGGTCTGGCCAAACTAGCCCACATTATTGAGCCATTTGCCAATCAATGAAGTGCAGAGGGTTAGCTGTCCACCACCCCCCCCCCCAAAACCCCTAGTTATTGCCAATGGCCCATCAGAAGTGGGGGGATTGATGGGGGGGGGAGTAATCTGTGAAGGGGAGCCTCTACTTTTCTGTGCAAATACTTTCCAGCCTCCAATTTTAGACAATGCTCTTGTTCCAAGATGTTGATTGTCTAATCTGCTTGCAATGTTTAGGTGCAAAGTGACTAATTTTTTTTTTCTTGTTTCACTCCACAGTTCCCTTCCACGCCACAGGAATGGCAGACTGTGGCCTCCCACTTTGCCAGCCGTTGGGACTTTCCTAACTGCGGAGGGGCAATTGATGGGAAACACGTCCGCATCGTCCCACCGCCCAACTCGGGGTCCTACTATTATAATTATAAAGGGTTTAATAGTGTAGTGATGTTGGCGGTGGTGTCGGCAACATACGAGTTTATGTATGTGGACGTGGGGATGAACGGCCGGATATCGGATGGTGGGGCCATTACGCACACGGAGTTCTACTGGCGTCTCCAAAGTGGCAGTCTGTGCTTGCCACCTCCAGAGGAGAATGCCGAAGGACTCCCCTTCGTCTTTGTCGCAGATGAAGCGTTTGCGTTGACTCCCCATGTGATGAGGCCGTTCCCGATGAGGACCCTCACCCCGGACCAGAGGGTCTTCAACTACAGGCTGTCCAGAGCCAGAAGAGTTGTGGAGAACGCTTTTGGCATCCTGGCCAGCCGCTTCCGCCTGTTCCTGACGGCATTTAACTTGGCGGAATACAAACTGAACCACATAGTTCTTGCCTGTTGCATATTGCACAACTTCCTCAAAAGACATAACAGGAACTATGTGGTGCCCGTTGGCCCAGATGTGGAGGGCCCTCCAAATGCCGAACTCACAGCCCTTCGAGTGGCACGTCCAGGCTTGCCCCCTCTAAATGCCCGTGTGGTCCGGGACCAATATATGCAGTACTTTGTGGGTAGGGGGGCCATTGCTCTGCCTGACGATGTGTGAGAGGCATTTTTTAATAAATCTGATATTTTAACCAACCTATGATTTCATGTCATTTCAGTCTTCTTTTTAGCTTATTTTACTTTGACATTTTTTCCCTTTGCCTTCGACAGTGGGAATGCACTTTCTGGGCAAAAGGAGGTAACAGTCTCTTCTTCCCAAAAAGATTATTCTCATGTTGTGTGTTTGCTACCTAATCTTTGGTCTAGAGAAGGTTTGTACTGCATAACTGACACCCAAAATACTCCTTTTCATCACCAGGTCTGACATGTGTGTATTCTCCAAAATGCTGTGCTCCGTGTTTTCGTACAAAGCACTGTGGGTGTCATTTACATAAGTCAAATCCGCTATGCTCTACAAGTGCATTGAAAAAGTTCCCCGGGAAAGAAAATTGGAGTGCAAAGTGGATTTGCCTTTAGTAAATAACACCCATTGCCCCCCATATCCTTTTCATTTTACATACATAATGCATTGTGTTTTTTAAATAAGGAAGCCACACATTTAGAAAAATAAAAGTTTACTAGGAAAACATTCACAAGTGCGTTTACAATCTTCACGCCAAAACTGACAACATCTTGGTTATTTACAACATTGTTTACAAACATTCCGCAATTGGTAAAACCAGGCATGGAGCAAAACATAACCTAGGAACTTGGAAAGTTCAACTTTGTAAAGTGAAGACAAGATCAGACATGACTATATGTTCAAAGTGTGTTTGATCTTGCCTTCATCACATGGGGGGGTCACCCCCGAAAAGTGGAAATTTGGAACATGCACACAATTTGGGACTGAAAATGGTCATTAGATGGTAAAACACATGCCTAGAAGCTTCAAAAGTGCCATTTTCCATCATGGGGATGAATGGACGTTTTTTGGGGGTGCAACCCCTTCACCACAACCACTTTCGTAGTTCGTAAAGTGTTTGCACCCCCAAAAAAACGTTGCCATTCATCCACCATGGTGGGAGCTAGCACATGTGGACACAATGTGTGCATGTTCCAAATTTCAGACAGTTTTTAAGTTGCAAATGTGTTCTGAAGCTGGCACAAATGTGTGTTAATTACTTGGTGCGTTTTCATATTTTTCCTAAAACATCAATGATGTTCTTCAATTTTTTGTTGAACATCATTGATGTTTTGCTTTATGTAATCTAGATCTCTATTGCAGACCATTATCTCTCCGATGAGTACGTGGGCACTCTCTGTGGTAAAGTGCGATTTTTCTTCCACAACATCCACGTCACCTAAAAAAAACACAAACAAACAAAAATGGGGTGTTGGAAATGAGGCAGCCATACATGGATTAGCTTACCAGTAGCTGTGTTCTCCCACACTCACCTGTTGTGGTGACAATTTCTCCAAGTTCGATGATCTCTCCTTCCTCCTCCTCCTCCTCCTCTGCTTCTGCTCTTTCCCCTTTTTTGGTAGGTGTTGGTTTGGGGGTTTCCTCAGACGGCCCAAGTTTTCGCTCCCCCTATGAGAATGTCCAAAAGGAAGATTTAGCAACACAAGCTATTGAGGGCAGAAATAGGAAATGACAAACATTGCTTGAAAGTGACGGACACTATTTTAGTTTGGCCAGTTACAAATGTCAACTACATGAATGAAGTCACTTTGTAAAGGTGCTAAACTGACTAGCTTTTTGGTAGAAGTTTGTGTGATGGAGACCCCCCTCTAGTATCCACTGGAGCACATGTGTGGAAAAGCATAATAAAAAGGGGGTTTGGGTGTCCCAGCACTAGTGCTCTAGAGTCCAGATGGGTAAACAGCTACTGAGTGACCTCTCCTTTACATTGAATAAATTGGCTTTACATTCTTGATGACATTTCTAGTGAGAACAAACTTCCTTTCCCCAAAAAAACACCAAACATCGTATTATAAGTGGCCGAACGATCGAGGTTGCGTACGATCGAATGCACACACACACGACCATGACAGTGGCAGAAAGATCGAGGCTGAGTACGATCGAATGCACAGACGAACCTGAAAGTGGCCATTTTGGAATGTACAACTTGGTAAAAATCAAAACACAATGGAGCAGTATGCAAGCAAGAAATCAAACACAAAACACAACTACTTACTTTTTTGAAGAATTCTCTTGATCTTTCTGTACTGATCGGCCTCCCTCAGTTTCAGGTCTGACCAGCGTTTCCTGAGTTGCTCCTTGGATCGTTGTACCCCAAAATTATTGTACAGCCTTCTCACAACTTTAGACATGATCTTGGCCTTGCGGACATTGGGGTTGAGGTAAGGCCCATACTTCCCATCATAGTCGCTCCTCTTTAATATGTCCACCATCTCCAACATTTCTCCAAATGACATATTGGAGGCCTTGAATTTCAGGTTCCGGGATCGGGACGTTTCTGCCTCCGGACTTTCCTCGTCCTCCTCGTTGGTGGGATATTTGTGGCGCACCTGCTGTGTCCCCGCCATGTGCTCTCCCCACTACGCCGTAAAGAGAAGGGGTGGGGAATAGACGAGAAAGATCGTCAGGGGCGGGCGGAGTTTGAAGCATGCGCAGTGTATATAAAACGTCACACGCCTGTGTCGTAGCCACGATCTGGGAGACGAGGGGAGAGAAAACTCACACGAGACGATCGCTACAAACGAAGGTACAATTTAACGTTGGTACATAACTAGCCTAGACTGATTTGAACTTGAGGCTTCTTTATGGAGAAGATTAGGAGAGTTTAGCCTGACAAAATTTATAGGGTTTGGTGTGTTGTTGTGTCTTGCAGAGATTGATATGAAGGGATTCAACGACATGAGTTTTCTCCCCCTCTTCATTGCCAAATACAGGGATTTTCCCATATTGTGGCAGGGTATACACCCACATTACACCAACAAACCAAAGAGGCACGCAGCCCTGGAGGAACTTGTGGAATTTGTCAAGCCAAGGTTCCCCACGGCAACTGTTGATGATATTAGAAAGAAAATTGGCAGCCTGAGGAGTGCGTATATCAGGGAGAGGAAGAAGGTCGTGAAGTCTGAGGAAACTGCAACTTCAGCAGATGAGGTCTATGTCCCCAAGCTCTGGTACTATCAGAGTCTCCATTTTCTGAAGGACCAGGCTGATGTCACGGAGCCAACCTCAACTCCTCCTTCCACGCTTCCTTGCGCACAGCCCACCCCTGATGAGGCTTCCGAGGAGCAACCTGGGCCTTCCAGTCTGGAAGAGGTGGAGGAGCCCAGCTTGTTCCAGGTATAGTAGTTTTGTTACCATTTATGGGAATAATGAATGATGTTCACTTAATTCAGGATCGCCAATTGCTTAGTTCCTAACGTGTTTGACATATCAACAGACAGTGGTGTGGGAGACATTTGGGGCCAGAATCTAAACTGCTGGGCTGAGAATTGTATGGTTTTCTATTTGTAAACATTTTGCACCAGTCACTAGATGAGAATTGTGTGTGTTTGATGAACAAATAACTGAAACTATGTCCCTTTTTCCTACACAGGAAGACCTCAGCCAGGAGGTGGCTGTGGAAGGTGGCAGTCAGGAGGAGGCAGGGGTTAGTGGCAGCCACCAGCTGGGTAGTGGCAGCCAAGAGGGGGCTAGGCCGCGGAGCCTGACTGACTCCCAAATCCCTCTCCTCCGCCTTCCCTACAAAAGGGCGAGAAGGGGGGGTTATGCGGCACAGTCAGCGCTCCGCATGATAAGAGAGGCTTCAGCCTCCCTACATGCCACACCCGCCGACGAGGAGACCTTTGGCTCGGTGGTTGTCACAAAAATGATGGGTATGGAGGTGGGGCAACGCAACATGTGTGAGGGGCTCATCCTCCATGTCCTAAATAAGGGTAGGGCTGGGGAGATGACCCCAGTCACACATGTTTGCCATAGTTACCATGCTCCGCCTCCTCCTCCTCCTCCTCCTCCTTCTGCCACCCCACCAGCACGACAGCCACAGCGTGGAAGGAAGCGTGGAAGGAAGACCTGAGAGTGACGACCTGCAATCAGTCTGGTGTGAGAGAAGATGGAGCCTCTTGTAGTACCAGAGCCTGGGGACCTAGATGGCATCTGCTGCAGTTCCGGATACTTTGGACTTCACGACCAGATTGCACTCCCCTTAATATACGTACTCCTCAGGCCCCCAATTTTCTACGCTTGGACAATGATGGTTGCCGTGGGGGGCCAAGACTTTGCAAATTCCCCAAGTTTCACCATGGCTGCGTTCCTCTTTGGTTTGTTGGTGTGACCTAAATAAAGGTTTTTTTGATTTGAAATAATCATTGACTATTGTGTTTTACTTTGCTACAATGACAGTTTTTCTTTGAGTAGGCTGGTACATTTCACTAATCCTAAAGTAGAATTAACAAGGGGCAACAACAACAAACAACCTCCTAGTAAATTTAAGCAAGAAATACAAATGTAAATAATGTGTTTTTGGTAATTTGAGACACACAACCCCCCTCCAAAAAAAAAAAAAAAAAAAACATTCAAATATGTATTCCCCAAAACAAAAAAAAAAAAAAAACAAATCATGGTAAAAAAATAACAAAGATTCTTTTCCGTTCAGAGTAAAAATAAACATGTAGTGTATAAATGCTGCAAAGTAATAAAGAAGTAAGTTTGTGAGAAGTGCGGGTGAATAGGAGCAGCTAAAACATGTCATTCTTGTTGCATTGTAAAGAAAAAGAGAATGCGCTGCATTAAAGACATTTTAACATTGCAGCGTGACGAATGTGCTGTGTCGATTAGGAAAGGTAGTTTTACCTGACCGAGCGCTTCCGTCACAGAATTTCTTCTGAGCATGCGTAGCACTTTGTCCGTCGGACAAGCGTACACACGCTCGGATTTGGTGTGATCGGACCGGGTTGACGCGAAATCTTTCCAGCAGGAGATAAGACTTTGTCCGACGGACAAACCGACGAACACTGTCCGATGGTGCATACACACGGTCTGATTTTTCAACAACCTTGTCCGATCGGACCAAATTGATGAAAAAGTCCGACCGTGTGTATGGGGCTTAATATATAATCAAATATAATATATATTTTTCAGATGTCACATCACAAATCACAATGGTGGAGTCTGGTCCTGGGACTGTGAAGCCATCAGAGACCCTGGAAATGACCTGTAAAGTGACCGGAGCCTCCCTCACTGACAGCACTAACATGAACTGTGTGGACTGGATACGACAATCTGAAAGGAAACCGCTGGTGTGGTTGGGGAGAATATGTTATAATGCAGGCACAGCGTATGCCAGTTCTCTTCAGGGACGACTGACTCTGACCAGAGACACAAATAAAGGAGAAGTGTTTTTAAAACTCACTGGAATGAAACCTGAAGAATCCGCCACATATTATTGTGCAAGATACGCACAGCGTAACAAGATTACTAACAGCATGTACATGAACTGCTTTATAAAAAAAAACAATGGAAGTGGAGGCATCTTAGTAAACCTAGCGAAAACCATAGCTTTGTAAATAGTGAAAATTGTAATTCTGATCAATATACAGTACCCATGCAGAGATTAATGAGACACCAGCATTTAAAAAATAATGAAAATAAATAAATATACCCATCATCCAATATGTAGACATGAGGAAATAATGTCTCTCTGAAGTGAAATAAAAAGATTGTAATTGGGTCTTAGGAACTTTTAGCAATAATGTGCTAGTATATACAGCATATTAGCATGGCAGACTTACCTGGCTAGTGATCCCCTCCAGTGCTGTGGTGTCAGTGCTCCCATTAGTCACAGATGCTGTCATTACATAAAAGTACACTGATCTGCACATACACAGTTCAGTTTACACAAACACTAACAGACAAGGAGAAGGGTTTATGACAGAAGAGACCCTCTTGGATTTTTTATTTTGTTTTACATCTAATTCCTCTTTAACAGCCTTTTTGTTGTTATGACAAGATCCTGAAACATTTACAGTGGCACTTCTTCAGAACAACTGCCATATGGTGGGCACAGGCAAGGCATTTTGGGGAAGCAAGGCATTAGGGTTGATTATTTTGAAGCCCCAGGCTACAAAAAGGTGTCACAAAGAAGGAGTCAACAAAACCACAAAAGAGCTAAATATATTCTAAATATATTCATGTCAAAAACACTGAAGAACGTGGCTATTCTGCGTTTTTCAGCAATAAGCTTTTATGGGAGTATAGTTTTTAAAAAAAAAAGCTAAAAAGCGCTATAGCTAAAAAAACGCTGAAAAACGCTACTGCAAAACTCAATCTATAGCTACAGCTTTCTACAGTGAATGCTACTGATGTTTTTATAATGTCCAATGTGCATGAGGCCTTGAGTGCTGCAGCTGATCACTTCACATTATACTGTATACATAGGCGTGCGCACAGGATGTGCCAGGGCACACCCTAATCACCCATTTAGTAGTATTGGGGGATGGTTAACAATCTGCTAGTTGGATGAACTGATGGGGTTTTTGCTCATAAGTGTGTGATGCTTCTGTACAGTCCCGGCCCCACCCCAGCATTTTGGTAGGCAGTGAGGAGGAATTGTATCACCTCCACACCCCCTGCTTTTCTGGCCGCTTGTCATTCACACAGTATCTTCCCAGCAAGCGTGCCAGATACGGGGTCAATATGTATAAGCTCTGTGACAGGGCCACAGGCTATACATATAGTTTTATGGTTTACCAGGGAAGAGACAGTTACGTAGAGCCGGAGAACTGCCCTGACTACATAGGGAGCGCTGGTAAGATTGTGGGACTCGGTGTCACACTTATTTGGAAAGGGGTACCACTTGCACAATTGTCAGTTAAATCGACGCAGTGCCGAAGAGCAAAAAATGCTCTGGTCTTTAGCCAGCCAAATGGTCCGGGGCTTAAGTGGTTAAAAAAATTGCGTTTAAAAAATCGCTGCCCAAAATACTGTGAAAAAAAAATTGCAACACCCACCATTTTAATCTGTAGGGCCTTTGCTTTGAAAAAATATATAATGTTTGGGGGTTCAAAGTAATTTTCTACCTATCACAGTTTTGAAGGCCATAAAATGCCAAGATAGCACAAAATCCCTCCCAAATTATTCCATTTTGAAAAGTAAACACCCCAAGCTATTGGATGAGAGGCATGTTGAGTCCATGGAACATTTTATATTTTGCCACAAGTTGCGGGAAAATTACAATATCTGGACATTTCAGGGCCTCTGTAACTGTAATAGGTAGTGAGGAGTAAAATCACAATTTTACGCCATTAGGCCCCTTTCACACTGGGGCGTTTTTCAGGAGCTACAGCGCAAAAAATAGCGCCTGTGTAGCTCCTGAAAAAAGCCGGTCCTTTCACTCCAGTGTGAAATTCCACATATAACCATGCCGTGTTTGAACAATATATCATTTAGGGACAATGTTGTGTAAAAAAATAAAATAAATGTAATATTCCCACAACTTGTGGCAAAATATAAAATATTCCATGGACTCAACATGCCTCTCAGCACATAGCTTGGGGTGTCTACTTTCCAAAATGGGGTCATTTGTGGGGGTTTTGTGCTATCTTGTCATTTCATGGCCTCTGAAACTGTGACAGGTAGTGAGGAAGTGAAATCACCATTTTACGCCCTTAGAAAGCCTGAAGGCGGTGATTGGTTTTCGGGGTCCTGTACTAGAGCTGCACGATTCTGAATAAAATGAGAATGACAATTTTTTTTCTTAGAATAAAGATCACAAATCACTTACAATTCTGGGGGTAACATCATCTTTCACATTATACAAAAAATATTGGGCTAACTTTACTGTTTAGTTTTTTTTTAATTCAAGTGTATTTTTTCCCAAAAAATAGCATTTCAAAGACCGCTGCGCAAATACAGTGTGACATAAAATATTGAAACGACTGCCATTTTATTCTCAAGGGTCTCTGATAATAATATATATATAACGTATGGGGGTTCTAAATACTTTTCTAGCAAAATATAATTTAACTTGTAAGCAACAAGTGTCAGAAAAAGGCTTACACACGATGGAAACAGTCCGATGGGAGCTTTTCAACGGATTTTCCGACCGTGTGTATGCCCATCGGTCTTTTTCTGTCGGAATTTCCGACAGACTTTGGATTGAGAACCTGTTCTCAATTTTTCCGACGGAAAACCTGTCTATCGGATTTTCTGATCGTGTGTATGCAATTCCGACACGCAAAATTCCGACGCATGCTCGGATACAATTCGACGCATGCTCGGAAGCATGAAACTTCCCTTTTATAGTGCTGTCGAACGTGTTTTATGCCGCTGTGTTACTGACCGTCGGAATTTGGTGTGACCGTGTGTAGGCAAGACAGTTTGAGCGAAATTCCATCAGAATTCCGACGGGAAAACCATCAGAGCTTTTTCCGACGAGAATTCCGACCTTTAGAAGAAGTAAATGGTTTTATTTCTTTCTTTTATTTCCCCCCAATTATACTTACCTAGGTGAATGCAGCACCAGTGCGATGCTGCATCTGTCCCCCGGTGCCTTTTCACTGAGAACTGAGCGATCGAACATTGCCGATCACTCGGTTCTGACAGCTCCCAGAGCAGAGAGCTGCTGACTGTCAATCAGCAGCTCTCAGCTCTGCCTCCTCCACGCTCATTGGAGCGCTGAGCTGTGGAAGGGTGGGGAGTGGCCATCTCAGAATCTCAGTGGCTCACTGAGAGGCTGATCGGGGTGTCAGTCTGTAACATTAGCAGAGAGCAGACTTCAGCCCGCTCTCTGCTGAAAATAGGTCACAGAAGTGCAAAATGAATTGCACTCCTGTGATCCATAGGAGAAGTACAGCCAAATGAGCTTTGGCTATACTTCTCCTTTAACCACCTGATTACTGGGAACTTAAACCCCCCTCCTGTCCAGACCAATTTTCAGCTTTCAGCACTTTCAGCACTTTGAATGACAATTGCGCGGTCATACAACACTGTACCCAAATTACATTTTTATAATTTTTTTCCCACAAATAGAGCTTTCTTTTGGTGGTATTTAATCACAGCTGGGGTTTTTATTTTTTGCTAAAGAAACAAAAAAAATGGAAAATAAAAAAAATTAAAAATCATGTTTAATAATTTGTTATAAAATTTTGCAAACAGGTAATTTTTCTGGTTCATTGATATGCGCTAATGAGGCTGCACTGGTGGGCACTGATAGGCTGCACTGTTGGGCACAGATAAGGTGGCACTGGTGGGGACAGATAAGTCGGTACTGCTGGGCACAGAAAAGATGGCACGGATGGGTGGCACGGATGGGTGGCACAGATGGGTGGCACGGATGGGCACTGATAGATGGCATTGATGGGCACTGATAGATGGCACTGATGGGCACTGATAGATGGCACTGATAGGTGGCACTGATAGGTGGCACTGATGGGCACTGATAGGGGACACTGATGGGCACTGGTAGGTGACACTGATGAGCACTGGTAGGTGACACTGATGAGCACTGGTAGGTGACACTGATGTGCAGCACTGTAAAGGCACATTGTGGGCACTGACAGATGGCACTGTGGGCACTGACAGGTGGAGCTAGTGGGCACTGGGAGGGGGCATTTTTATAGGGCACAGGTGGGCACCATGGACCCTGGGCACATTGCAGTGAGAGGGACTGATGTCCCTCTCACTGCCGCCGGTGATCGCCTTTTTTTTTTCTCCTCGCGCTGTCAGGAAAAAAAGCTGATTATCACATGTTATTATCACATGATCAGCTGTCATTGGCTGACAGCTGATCACGTGGTAAGGGTCGGGATTGATCCAGCGAGTCTCAGAGAGTCTCTCAACGTCAATAGACATCGTCCCGGCATCTTAGATCCGCGCTGTAGCCGTCATTTGGCTATAGCGCAGATCTCAGGTAGTTAAGTGGTTAAACTGCCCTCATTTGTAGAGCGAAGGTCATCCCTTTGATCTAAAAGAACCAAATGATAACATTTTTATTTTTATCTCTCAGCACTGAGCAATGTTGTGATAAACTTTGGCGGAGGCTATTTTTTTTGACAGCTCTGAGCAGAGAATGAAGGGTCTAAGCAATATGCTGGACCAACATGGGATAGCTCAAAGGGGGGTCCGCAGTCTGCTGTGCTTTATCTATTTTACAGGTTGCTATTGGTCACTGCAGTTTCCCTGGGCAGCAACAGCCATGGGATTGGTTAAGATATTGGAGCAGCTGATTGGTGCAATTTGGCGGTTTTACTGTAACCTGAACTGAGGAAGCCTATAAGAGGGCCTGAAGCTGTGTCTCCTCAGACCATTTGGACCGGACCTCAGCGCCCACCCACCCTCCCGTTTTTCAGCGAAGTCATGTTGTTGTCCTAGTGGGGGAATAGTCGTCCAGCATTGGCTGGATGGACACCACTTAATTTTGTTTTAAATATATTTTAGCCGAGATGGCCTTTTATATTTATATTTATTAAATTTATAATCTCAAAGTATTACCCCCCTTATGGATAACACCGTGGCCAAATATTTCCAATAAACAAATATTTTGAATGATAAATGGTGTTGTTTCTTTGTTATTACGGAATACCTTTGTGCTAGCCCATGGCTTTGCACTTGTTACATGAATCGTGGAAATGCTGGATTAGGATCATGAGGGGGTTGAATGGAGATCGCAATTTTTTAATGATTAATCGTGCAGCTCTATCCTGTAAACGGCTAGGCTCCCAAAAAGTCTCACACATGTGGTATCCCTGTACTCAGGAGAAGCAGCAGAGTGTATCTTGGGGTGTCATTCCACATATGCCCATGACATGTTTGAGCAATATGTGTTAAGGCTGGCCGAAGGGCCAGCCTGTATTTGTGGGAGGAGTCGGAGAGACTATTTAAGCCTCCTCCTCTTCTAGGGCCTGGGTCGTCGGCGTTCTAGGTTCTGAGCGGCGGTCGGCTGCAGGATTCATCCCTGGCCAGCATTCATCCCCTCATCACCCCCGGGTTGCTCCAGCTTGTGGGGGTGCCCTGACATCCTTCCGTGCAGCCCATGTTCCAGCGGCGGGGGGTGCATCCTTTCCCCACGCTTCCATCTGGCCAGCGCCACCCTGCCTGTTCTCCCTTGCAGCCATCTCCCCTCAGCTCCAGCGTCCATGCCAGGAGGAGCGGGGGGCGCCCGTCCTTCCGCCGTCCTCCTTCCCCACTCTCCCCACAGCAGGCAGCCTGCCCTCCCTCCCGGCGCCATGCCGGGGGAGCGGGGGGCGTCCGTCCTTCCATGTTCTCCCCCCACAGCCGCCTTCTGTCCATGCGGCGCACATGGCGGGGGGAGGGGCGTCCGTCCTTTCCACCCTCCACTTCTCCCCACTGCGTGCGGCATGTCCGCTCTGCCCGGAGCCATGGGGGAGGGGGTGTCCGCTCCTCCATCCTCCTCCCAAGCACTTCCCCAGGGCTCTGTCTGGCCGGGCTGCCGCCCGCCCGCTAGCCTGGGGGGGGGGGGGTCGGCCGCCCGCCGACTCCTCTCCCCATTTACGGTACACACCGTCTGGTTAGGGGGGGTGGTGGTCGGCCGCTCGCCGACTCCTCTCCCCCTACACGTCCAGGAGGGAGCCGCCAGTTCCTTTCTCCCTGCTGGTCTGTCTGCACTGGGGGATCACTCCTGTTTCTCCAGGTGCAGATGGGGGGGGGTGTTCCTCTCTCCCCATACAGGTCGTCAGTCCATGGGGGGGGGTGATGGGCGGCCACCTCCACTCTTCCACAACTGCCATCTCTGCAGCAGTGAGGTGCGCCATGCGGGGGGGGGGGGGGTCCGTTCTGTCCTTCCATTCCCCCTCAGCTCCATCTGACCAGTGTGTGAGACCGCCCGCTTCTCCAGGGCTCCGTCTGGCCATGGTGCTGCCCGCCCGCTTCCCACGGGGTGTGCGTTCCGCCCCTGCATTTCTGTCATAGCGTTTTCTGCCCGGCAAATATTTCTGTCATAGCGTTTTCTGCCTGTCATTTCTGTCATAGCGTTTTCTGCCCGTCATTTCTGTCATAGCGTTTTCTGCCCGTCATTTCTGTCATAGCGTTTCTGCCCGTCATTTCTGTCATAGCGTTTTCTGCCCGTCATTTCTGTCATAGCGTTTTCTGCCCATCATTTCTGTCATAGCGTTTCTGCCCATCATTTCTGTCATAGCGTTTCTGCCCGTCATTTCTGTCATAGCGTTTTCTGCCCGTCATTTCTGTCATAGCGTTTTCTGCCCGTCATTTCTGTCATAGCGTTTTCTGCCCGTCATTTCTGTCATAGCGTTTTCTGCCCGTCATTTCTGTCATAGCGTTTTCTGCCCGTCATTTCTGTCATAGCGTTCCGCTCCTGGATTCCTGTCATTGCGTTCCGCTCCTGGATTCCTGTCATTACGTTCTGCCCCTGCATTTTTTCTGTCATTGCGTTCTGCCCCTGCATCTTCTGTCATTTCGTTCCTTCCCCTGGATTGCTGTCATTTCGTTCCTGCCCCTGGATTGCTGTCATTTCGTTCCTGCCCCTGGATTGCTGTCATTTCGTTCCTGCCTCTGCGATTGCTGTCATTTCGTTCCTGCCCCTGCGATTGCTGTCATTTCGTTCCTGCCCCTGCGATTGCTGTCATTTCGTTCCTGCCCCTGCGATTGCTGTCATTTCGTTCCTGCCCCTGCGATTGCTGTCATTTCATTCCTGCCCCTGGATTGCTGTCATTTTGTTCCTGCCCCTGGATTGCTGTCATTGCGGTTCTGCCCCTGGATTGCTGTCATTGCGGTTCTGCCCCTGGATTGCTGTCATTTCGTTTCTGCCCCTGGATTGCTGTCATTTCGTTTCTGCCCCTGGATTGCTGTCATTTTGTTTCTGCCCCATGGATTGCTGTCATTGCGTTTCTGCCCCATGGATTTCTGTCATTGCGTTTCTGCCCCATGGATTTCTGTCATTGCGTTTCTGCCCCATGGATTTCTGTCATTGCGTTTCTGCCCCATGGATTTCTGTCATTGCATTTCTGCCCCATGGATTTCTGTCATTGCGTTTCTGCCCCATGGATTTCTGTCATTGCGTTTCTGCCCCTGGATTTCTGTCATTGCGTTTCTGCCCCTGGATTTCTGTCATTGCGTTTCTGCCCCTGGATTTCTGTCATTGCGTTTCTGCCCCTGGATTTCTGTCATTGCGTTTCTGCCCCTGGATTTCTGTCATTGCGTTTCTGCCCCTGGAGTTCTGTCATTGCGTTTCTGCCCCTGGAGTTCTGTCATTGCGTTTCTGCCCCTGGAGTTCTGTCATTGCGTTTCTGCCCCTGGATGTCTGTCATTTCATCTCTGCCTCAGTGTTCAGTCTCAGCGTATTTTTCTGTCATTTGCGTTTTGTCACAGCATTTCTGCATCAGCTTTCTGTCATAGCAGTCTGCCCCAGGATTGCTGTCATTGCATTTCAGTCTCAGCTTTTGTCATCGTGTCCCTGCCCCAGGTTTTCTGTCATGGCATTTCTGCCTCAGCGCTTCTGTCATTACATTTCTGCCTCAACGTTCTGTCATAGCTTTGCCCAGGATTCTGTCATTGCGTTCTGCCCCTGGATCCATGTCATTGCGTTTCTGCCCCTGGATTCATGTCATTGCGTTTCTGCCCCTGGATTCATGTCATTGCGTTTCTGCCCCTGGATTCATGTCATTGCGTTTCTGCCTCGGGGTTCATGCCATTGCGTTTCTGCCCCTGGATTCATGTCATTGCGTTTCTGCCCCTGGATTCATGTCATTGCGTTTCTGCCCCTGGATTCATGTCATTGCGTTTCTGCCCCTGGATTCATGTCATTGCGTTTCTGCCCCTGGATTCATGTCATTGCGTTTCTGCCCCTGGATTCATGTCATTGCGTTTCTGCCCCTGGATTCATGTCATTGCGTCTCTGCCCCTGGATTCTTGTCATTGCGTTTCTGCCTCAACATTCAGCTTCAGCATTCTGTCATAGCGATGCTGTCATCACGTTTCTGCCTTAAGCATTTGTCACCACGTTTCTGCCTCAGCATTTCTGTCACCATGCTTGCCTCAGCAGCAGTTCTGTCATCACGTTTCTGCCTCACCATTTACGTCATTTCATTTCCGTCATTTAGTTTCTGTCATTTCATTGCCGCCCTGGCATTTCTGTCATTGTGTTTCAGCCTCAGTGTTTCTCAGCCTCTGCGTTTCTCAGAGGGGCGTTGTTCACCCAGGGCATACTCCGGTAGCTGTTTTGTTTGTTGGTTGTCATGTCTCATCGTATCTGTGTCCATGTTGTATCTGGGTCAGTTAGTTAGGGCTCACACGTCAGGATCTGTCACGTCTACAGATCCATACGGGCTGAGGTTTCGTTTGATAAATTGATCTTCTCGCCCGTATACCACACGTCATACGATGCATGTTCATTCACCACACTCATACGACTACCCACCACGGTCCGTGGGTACACCAGCCCTGAGTTCTTTAGTCAATTACCTGTCTCTGCGCTGCAGGTTACTCGGGCTCATACACCACTCACACGAGGAGGGGGGGGGTCCATCGTCAGTTTCATCACGCACAGTGGTCTCGACATTTCTGCTCACGTTTCTCATTCGTAGGTAGGCACAGAGGGGTGTTGTTGTTCTCATGTCTGGTTGTCTGTCATTTCTCCAGGTTGTGTTCTCAGGTTGGGCCGTCTTGGCTGCAGCACGACGTGTTCGTATCAGGTAGGACCAGTGTTTTGTGTCTGGCATGGTTGCTCCATGTTGGCGATGCTCATTGCCATAGCGCCTACCCCATCACATCCATCAGGCATCCAGGTTTTTGCACTCCTGTCAGGGGTATTTTTGCCCTCTATTTCTCACATTCTCATACCATAGTAGGGGTAGGCCAGGGGTTGGGGGGGGGCATTTCACTGAGCTACTTCGCTGGTGTCCATGCTTCTCGGCCATCATTTTGCAGGGGTTCCTCGGGCCAGCCCTTGCTTCCTTTTCCCTACGTATCCTCTCATGCACAAGCAGTTAATTCGCATGTCTGGGTTGTCTTGGGCATCAGGCTCATTCCATCCTTCACAGGACGTTCAGGTGGGTTCTGCGTAGCTTCGCAGGTTCTTCAGGGGGTTCCTTTTCATAACCAAGTCAGGAGTCAGTGGGTTCTTCTGTCACAACGGATACTTACCGGTTACTCACTGTTGCCATCCGGGTGCACGTTAGTCTACATGTTGGATCATTACCTTCCCTTCTTCACCTAAATCTTGTGTCTTTTTGCCCTCTTTTCAGGCATACCGACCAGCCAGGCCATGGCACACCTCAGGCCTTGGTTCTTAGGAATATCGCATTTCCCACTTGAAGACTCCGATTACAAGTGTTAAGGCTGGCCTGTATTTGTGGGAGGAGTCGGAGAGACTTTTTAAGCCTCCTCCTCTTCTAGGGTCGTCGGCGTTCTAGGTTCCCACCCTCCCATTCCCCCAGCCTTTCATACTTGTAGTACTTCTCATTCTTACATCAAGGGTATGCCCTCTTTTCAGGCATACCGACCAGCCAGGCCATGGCACACCTCAGGCCTTGGTTCTTAGGAATATTGCATTTCCCACTTGAAGACTCCGATTACAAATCATTTAGTGTCAACTTTGTGCAACAAAAAAAAATATATATATATTTTCCTGCAACTTGTGGCAAAATATAAAATATTCCATGGACTCAACATGCCTATCAGCAAATAGGGGTCATTTGGGGGGGGGAGGGTTGTGCTATATTGGAATGTTATGGCCTTCGAAACTGGAATCCTGAAGGCGGTGCTTTGTTTTCGGGGTCCTGTACACAGCTAGGCTCCCAAAAAGTCTCACACATGTGGTATCCCCATACTCGGGAGAAGCAGCAGAATGCATTTTCGGGGTGTAATTCCACATATAAATATGGCATGTGTGAGCAATATATCATTTAGTGACAACTTTGTGTAATTTTTTCTTTTTTTCACTTGTGACAAAAAAATGCAATATTAAATGGGCTCAACATGCCTCTCAGCAGTTTCCTTGGGGTGTCCACTTTCCAAAATGGGGTCACTTGGGGGGGGGGGGGTGTACTGCCCTGCCATTTTAGCAAATCAAGAAATGAGATAGGTATTCATAACCTAAAAGCTGCGTAAATTCCAGAAAATGTACCCTAGTTTGTAGAAGCTATAACTTTTGCTCAAACCAATAAATATACGCTTATTGACTTATTTTCTACCAAAGACATGTGGCTGAATACATTTTGACTAAAATTTAGTTTATTACATTTTTTTATAACAAAAATCAGAAAATATTTTTTTACTTTCAAAATAACATCAGTACATTTAAAAGAAGCAGCCACTTTGTGGCCCCAGTAACGGGCATGTTGCTCTGACATTTGGGGTGATCCTCAACATGCTTTACAACATTGCATGACAGCGCAATTACCAGTTAAAGCAGCGCAGTGCCAATTTGTAAAAAGTGCGGCAGCCCGTTGGCTCAGTTCTCTATTAGGTCGTTGGTCTCCTGCCCGTCTAGAGCAGCCCCCTCTCCAGCCGATCTCTCCTCCGTCCCCAGTTCTTCTTCCCCCCATGCTCGTTCCCATGTCCACCACCTCCTCCTCTGGGCGAGTGCCCGTGGCTGGCCCTGGCGCTGTCCCAGAACACACACAGGGCAATGAGATTAATGAGCAGCCCGCCAGCCACGACCCATTCCCACCAGCGGCTGCTCGATGGCCAGCGGCTCGGTGAAGCACTCGATGGCCTCCAGGAGGCCCAGATTCACCCTCTGGAGCACTCTTGTAAGGACATGTGGCCCGGCGACCCTATGACCAGTCCAGGCCTGCTTACCATCGAACACTTAACTTTTTAACCCTGTGTATTCATTTGTGATTGATTAATATTCTTGTATTGTATTTTTACTGTGCTGGATAATTAATCTAAATAGCACTGCATTAGTTCATACAGTATATTGGTCTGAATTGTTTTATCAGTGATAAGTGCATGGAATAACAAATATATTAAAATAGCAGTAAATTAAAACTGAGTGCAATTATTGTCCAGTTTACCTGCAGATTTTAATATTTCTTATGTTGTATTTACTAAACACTATTTGTACTGTTTAACTTATTGGATATTTTGTGGGTGTTTTTGGCACACCTAATTACAGCTGCATTTAGTGTTTATAGCACAAAAATACATATTTATATACCAAATTATTTACTTTCCTACAATCTGATTTTCCATCCACAATGATCATAATAATTTTGATTAAATCGATCAGTTTTGTCAAAATCAATCGATGACATAGTATTTGTCTTTTCAATAACTCATAGATCTGATCATATTATCTTATTTTGTGAAGAATTGTTTAAACAGATCAATAAATGTATGGCCACCATAAAATATTCTACTTGTGCGGCTTCACTTGTCCTTTTAGATAAATTCAGCTTTTTCAGTCGGTGCAAATTATTTTTCTGTAAACATTTTATTTAAAAGAAGAACTTTCTGCAGTATAAATGAACAGTTTTGTTTTAAAACAAATTGACCATAACATCGGTTCCCCTCACCCAATCATTTCAGTTTATGCAAAACATATTCATGGTAAATTTCTGTTTAAATACAGAGAGTTATATAGGAAAAGTTAACTGAGCGGAATCAGTGCAACCGAATCCAAAACACAACTTCAGACATGACACATCTCCTGTGGTTACTTTTTATTGTGTCTTCAGTACAATGTGTGTGTTTTTTTTTTAATTTAGATTACGCATTTAAAGTTTCTAAGTCATCTGAGATACTAGAAATGTAATATATAATCAAATATAATATATATTTTTCAGATGTCACATCACAAATCACAATGATGGAGTCTGGTCCTGGGACTGTGAAGCCATCAGAGACTCTGGAAATGACCTGTAAAGTGACCAGAGCCTCCCTCACTGACAGCACTAACATGCACTGTGTGGACTGGATCCGGCAATCTGAAAGGAAACCGCTGGTGTGGTTGGGGAGAATATGTTATGATGCAAGCACATATTATGCCAGCTCTCTTCAGTGACGACTGACTCTGACCAGAGACACAAATAAAGGAGAAGTGTATTTAAAACTCACTGGAATGAAACCTGAAGAATCCGCCACATATTATTGTGCAAGAAGGGCCACAGTGTAACAAGATTACTAACAGCATGTACATGAACTGCTTTATAAAAAAACAATGGAAGTTGAGGCATCTTAGTAAACCTAGCGAAAACCATAGCTTTGTAAATTGTGAAAATTGTCATTCTGATCAATATACAGTACCCATGCAGAGATTAATGAGACACCAGCATTTAAAAAATAATGAAGAAAAAAATATACCCATCACCCAATATGTAGACATGAAGAAATAATGTCTCTCTGAAGTGAAATAAAAAAAATTGTAATTGGGTCTTAGGAGCTTTTAGCAACAATGTGCTAATATATACAGCATATTTGCATGGCAGACTTACCTGGCTAGTGATCCCCTCCAGTGCTGTGGTGTCAGTGCTCCCATTAGTCACAGATTCTGTCATTACATAAAAGTACACTGATCTGCACATACACAGTTCAGTTTACACAAACACTAACAGGCAGGGAGAAGGGTTTATGACAGAAGAGACCCTCTTGGATTTTTTATTTTGTTTTACATCTAATTCCAATTTAACAGCCTTTTTGTTGTTATGACAAGCTCCTGAAACATTTACAGTGGCACTTCCTCAGAACAACTGCCATAGGGTTGGCACAGGCAAAGCATTTTGGGGAAGCAAGGCATTAGGGTTGATTATTTTGATGCCGTAGGCTAAAAAAAGGTGTCACAAAGAAGGAGTCAACAAACATCACAAAAGAGCTAAATATATTCTAAATATTTTCATGTCGAAAACACTGAAAATCTTGGCTATTCTGCATTTTTGCGCGTTTTTGATCCATAAGCTTTTGGGAGTATAGTTTTGCAAAAAAAAAGCTAAAAAGCACTATAGCTAAAAAACACTGAAAAACGCTACTGCAAAGCTTAATCTACAGCTACAGCTTTCTACAGCGAATGCTACTGATGTTTTTATAATACCCAGTGTGAATGAGGCCTTAACTTTGAGTGCTGCAGCTGATCACATCACATTATACTGTATACATAGGCGTGCATACAGGGTGTGCCAGGGCACACCCTCATCACCCATTTAGTACTATTGGGGGAAGGTTAACAATCTGCTAGTTGGATAAACTGATGGGGTTCTTGCTCGTAAGTGTATGATGCTTCTGTTTTAACCCCTTCCTGCACAGCCCCAGCCCCATTCCAGCATTTGGCAGGCAGTGAGGAGGCATTGTATCACCTCCACACCACCTTATTGAACCCCTAGAACTCTGCACTAGCATAATGCAACCACCTGCATTGCACACAGTTGAGGGGTGTTTGTAGAGCAGCCTCAATCGCTTGAATAGGTCACATTCAGCAGGCACTGTGCCCACAGAAAGCAACTGAGGTTTCAATTCCTGTCAGGGTCATGAAACAAAGCCTCACAGTGGCAGCATGTGTACCCCCCAGCCTTGTGTTCCCAATTATCTATACATTTACAGATGGTTTGTAAAAAACAGGCACTTTTCTCTTGTCCATAAATGTCAGTGGACAACCATGTGTTTGAGCTTTGGGGAAGAAAACACAAAAAAAACTCTCCTGCGCTCTGGTGTCTAGTTCCTCAATGCGTAATGTAGTCAGCTTCATACAGTAATGCCTGACGTCTTGCAGCCCTCCTCAGAATAATGGGTATTCATACACTAAAGAAAAAAAGAAAAGAAGGAGGGCGCACCGACCTAGTGCATTACTACTGATAAAGCTTTATTCGAATGTAAAACAGCAGAATATATACTCACAAACAAGTATTGATAGAAGGCATATACAGTAAAGCAAGTCCACTATTCTGAACATCGACAAGCCAGGACCTGACGTTGAGTGGATCGAACGATACCTCAAGATGGCTGATGCTTTTCAGGGGCGAACCCCTTTCCTCAGAGCCTAAACGGGCAATGGTTTCTCTCCTATGAACTCCTCTATATATGTATGTGTGGTAGTGCACCCCAGACTCCACCCCACCCTCAGGTCACACCCACTCATATTGTATGGGTGTACCCGATCGACAGCATGATCACCATGTGACGGGGCAAATTATGACAAACGTCAACATTTGTGAAGTGGCAAATTATGAAATCTCGAAATGCAGCGCATATTTTCTTTTTCTTTAATGGGATAATAATGAAGCTGCTTTGCTGGTGATACTGATGGAGTTATTGCAAACAAATTTTCAAAGGCTTTTTTTTCTAGTGATATCAAGAATAACATTATTATGCTTTTTTTATTTTTATTTTGGCAAGTTAACACATTATGCCATAGTTTTTAGGCCCCTTCCACACTGACGGACCATTCAGGTCCGCCTGTCAGTTTTGACGGCGGACCTGAACGGGCGCTCCATGCTGGTCTATGGAGCGACGGATGTCAGCGGTGACATGTCTGCTGACATCCGACCCGGTCCGATCCGCCAAAAGCAGACAGATGACCCTACATCCAGATCCGTCACTGGCGGATCGGATCGGGTGAGATCTGATGAAAACGTTTTCATCCGATCTCTCCATAGCAAGCAGCGGCGCTCGACAAGCCCCTCCCCACTCAGTGAGCAGAGAGGGACCTGTTATCCGCCAGCTCAGAGGAGATCAAAGGAGAGATCTTCCCCTGAGCCGGCGGACAGAGGCGGACTCCGTGGAAGCGGATCCGCCCCGTGTGAAAGGGGCCTTAAGATCAAATATACAACTATGTTGGTGTCCCTTGTTAATTTTACATTGTATTTTTTAAAATGTAACTGCCTACTCCCAAAATGTCTTTTCAAGTAAAACACATAGCCAAGTATTATTCTACACAATTTTTTTATTGTGCATTAAAAAAATAAAAAAAATAAAAATGTACATGCTATCTGTCAATAGAACTTAACAAAAAGTGCATTCTATGCATCCAAAAATATAGAAATTCTACCAAATCAAATCATTATTCAGCCAAAAAAATAATGTCAAAGCAATAACTCCAAGGCCAATAATTAATAACACGTTATCTCCTCCGATTCTGCAACATGTCTGGTTGACGAGTGGCTGTTCAGAAGCGAACTGAAAAGCACGAAAATGAAAAACGCGAACTGAAAAGCGCTAAATGAAAAGCATGAAACGAAAAGAGCGAATCAGCACTCACCAAACTTATACTAACACCAAATTAGCAGAAGGAGCCCAAAGGGTGGCATTAACCACTTGCTTACCGGGCACTTAAACCCCCCTCCTATCCAGACCAATTTTCAGCTTTTGGTGCTCTCACATTTTGAATGACAATTACTCAGTCATGCAACACTGTACTTAAATTAATTTTTTGTCCTTTTTTCCCACAAATAGAGCTTTCTTTTGGTGGTATTTGATCACCTCTGGGTTTTTGTTTTTTTTTTTGCTATAAATGAAAAAAGACCGAAAATTTTGAAAAAAAAAAAAAACGCATTTTTCTTTGTTTCTGTGATAAAATTTAGGAAATTATTAATTTTTCTTCATAAATTTTGGCCACAATTTATACTGCCACATATCGTTGGTAAAAATAACCCAAATTAGTGGATATTATTTGGTCTTTGGGAAAGTTAGAGAGTCCACAAACTGTGGTGCAAATTATACAAAATTGATCACATCTGATGTACTGGTGACCTAATTTCTTGTGACCCGAACAAGCCAGGAAAGAACAAATACCCCCCAAATTACTGATAACAGATGGCACGTGACACTGACAGGTGGCACTGATGACAGATGGCACTGATACGTGGCACTGATGACAGATGGCACTAATATGTGGCACTGATGACATGTGACACTTATATGGCACTGATGACAGATGGCACTATGTGGCACTGATGACACGTGGCACTGATGTGGCACTGATGACAGATGGCACTGATACGTGGCACTGATGACAGATGGCACTAATATGTGGCACTGATGACACGTGACACTGATATGGCACTGATGACAGATGGCACTATGTGGCACTGATGACACGTGGCACTGATGTGGCACTGATGACAGATGGCACTTATACATGGCACTGGGGACAGGTGGCACTGGGGACAGGTAGCACTGGGGACAAATGGCACTGGGGACAGGTGGCACTGACAGATGGCACTGGGAACAGATGGCACTGGGGACAAATGGCACTGGCAGATGGCACTGGGGACAGATGGCACTCGTGCCCGCACACAGGGAGCGAGGAAAGGGGAGGACGCCATATGACGTCCTCCCGGGAATGGACATCTGCTCCGAAGCCGTCATTCGCTTAGGCCGGATGTCAAGTGGTTAAAGAGCTAAAAAAACAACATAGTACGTCACTACATTCGTATTTGTTGGCCAACAATTGTGTGGCCATGTGTATGCAAAACAAGTTTGCGCCAATGCCCTTCAGACAAAATTCCACGGTTTTGTTGGCCAACAATCCGATTGTGTGTATGAGGCTTTAAGCTCTGGTAAGCAGGTCTGTGTGGTGAAGGTTGAAGCATCACACCACAACACACTACACAAATTGTGCAATTAAAAACAACGATTGTGCTAATATCATGTGACATAAAAAAATTGAAACTATCACTATTTTATTCTCTAGTACGTCTGCTTTCAGAAAATATGTTTGGGGTTTTATGTAATCCTTGGGCCTAAAATGACTTTTTAAGCAAAAAAATACCCAGCATCGGACACGGTCACTAAACCCAAAAAATAAGCTTCAGAAAGAAAGTTAAGATTAGCTTCTATACAGATAGGGAAGGGCAGATTCACAAATTAGATTTTAAGTAGACACAAAAAAAAGGTCACTGGGTGTCAAAAGTGCCAATAGCTGATTAGTGATTTTTTAGTTGCTTATCTGGAGGGACATGTAGTGATAGTCAGAAAATGCCAACATCAGTACATTTAAAAGAAGCAGCCACTTTGTGGCTCCAGTAACAGGCATGTTGCTCTGGCATTTGGGGTGATCCTCAACATGCTATCCCAAGAACCACATTCACAGACAGCTCATTGGCCCAATTTTCTACCAGGTTGTTCGTCTCCTGCCGGTCTAGACTGGCCCCCTCTCCAGTTGATCTCTCCCGTCCCCAGTTCTTCTTCCCCCATGCTCGTTCCCATGTCCACCACCTCCTCCTCTGGACGAGTGCCTGTCACTGGTCCTGGCACTGTCCCAGGACACACACAGGCCGATGAGGTTAATGAGCAGCCGCCAGCCCCGACCCCATCTGCAGCCTCACTGTGCCCATTCTTAGCCTCGCTGGGCCCATTTGCAGCCTCACTGTGCCCATCTGCAGCCTCACTGTGCCCATATGCAGCCTCATTGTGTCCATCTGCAGCCTTATTGTGCCCATCTGCAGCCTCACTGTGCCCATTTGCAGCCTCATTGTGCCCATCTGCAGTTGTACCTTTGATTACTAAAACAGCGGTGCCTCCCACTGTGTCATGCAGTCTGTTCTGCGGCCATCCATTGTAACTACTATATCCTCCACAGTTCCCAGATCACACGACACCACTTGGTGTATTAATGACTAATTTAACTCATCCAACCCACCACATTGATATTGAGAAAACGCTCACTGATTACCTTTTATCTAACGATACAGAAGACATCTCTGCCCTCACCGTATGGGAGGCTCATAAAACTGTCATTAGGGGTAGATTGATACAACAAGCTACAATACTTAAGAGAGAACGCAAACTATTGTTTGTAAAGCTTGAGAATGCCTTTAATACATGTCATTTAGCATTTCAAACTTCCCAGACTGCCATTAACAATTCTAAATTGGAAAAGGCCCGTCTTGATCTTTATCTTTTTTTGACTGATTCAGCAGATAAACTCAACATAAGGCAACATATCCAATATCTTAAGGCCAATAAACCTGATACCCCCATGGCTAGAAGTTTAAAGTTTAAAGTTCACACAACAGACACCCATCAGACACCCATCAGACCCATCAAACGTCTCGTGAAGCATATACTAGTAACCCAGTAAAGATACTAGAGATTTTTCATTCTAACTTGACCAAATTATACTCCTCTGATCAGAATTTCGATAATACAAAAGCAGACACTTTCCAATATCACGCTTCCTACTTTAGATCAAGAACAGCGAGATATTCTTGAATGCCCTATTACAGATACAGAAGTTTTAAATTCTATAAAATCCTTAAAACTCCATAAGAGACCAGGTCCAGATGGGTTCTCCGTAGCTTATTATAAATAGTTTGCACACATTTTAACGCCAGTCTTGACCAGAGCCTTTAACTCGATCCTGACTGGACATTCATTTAGAACCGAGACACTGACCTCTATCATTGCTATGATCCCTAAACCACATTCAGACTCTACTTCCTGGGCTAACTATCGTCCTATATCACTCCTCAATCTGGATATTAAATTAATAGCTAAAATTCTCGCCACTAGATTGAATAAAATTATCGGCTGTCTAATTCATAGGGACCACACAGGTTTTATGCCAAAACGTCAGGCAGGCGATAATATTAGGCATGCTCTCTTACTCATTCATGCAGCTAAAACTAGGCGCATCCCGGCTTGCCTTGTGTCTCTAGACATAAGGAAGGCATTCGACTCTGTCACTTGGCCATATATGCAATATACCCTTCAAAAATGGGGTTTCGGAAATCATTTCCTGACTTGGATCTCCTCTTTGTATAATAACCCAAGAGCATATTAAATATGCTGGCTACAAGTCAACAATGCTAGATATCAGACGAGGTACTAGACAAGGTTGCCTTCTTTCCTTGTTACTATTTTCCCTACTAATAGAACACCTAGTCACGTCCCCATATATCTGCCCCAAATTTACTTACTTTTTTAGATAAATTTGCCCAAATCTCAAGACTTCATGTTAACCCCACTAAATCAAACACGTTAAACATCTCTTTATCCCAATCAGATCTGCAACTCACTCAAACTTCCTTACCTTTCAATTGGGTTCAAAAACAACTTCCATATTTAGGAGTTCAACTCACAATTTCCCTTAAAGATCTATTTGCGGCTAACTATCTGCCTCTCCTGAAACAAACTTCTGGTTTAATGAAGCTATGGACTCCTCTCCCATTGTCATGGATGGGAAGGATCAACGCCATTAAGATGTCAATACTGCCAAAATTTTTATATTTATTTAGGGTACTTCCCATTTCATTGCCATCTTATTTTTTAAGACTTACTCTACGTAGAGTTATGTCCTTTATTTGGTGTACCACTAATGCCGCGTACACACGAAGGGACTTTTCCCGCCGGACCTAGTCCGGCGGACAATCCGCCGGACTTTCCAGCGGGGCTTCGCCGGACTTTCCGAGCGTGTGACTTGCCCACACACACCCGGACTTCTCCGGCGGACAATCCGCTGGACAAAGTCCGCGGGACTTTTGAAAATGAACGGACTTGCCCACACACTGAGCAGTCTGTTCATTTAGAACGTAACTTCAGGTACGTAGCTAGCGTAGGCAGTAAATGACGGCGCGCTAGCTCCGTCACCTGGCATGGATTTAAAGGGAGTCCCCCCAAATCCATCTCAGACCCTTATCCGAGCACGCAGCCCGGCAGGCCAGGAAAGGGGTGGGGACGAGCGAGCGCCCCCTCCTCCTGAGCCGTACCAGGCCGCGTGCCCTCAACATGGGGGGTGCCCTGGGGAAAGGGGGGCCGTGCGGCCCCCCACCCCAAAGCACCTTGTCCCTTGCGACGTGTCAACATCGGAAGAAGAAGAAGAAGAAGAAGGCGGAAGAAGAAGAAGAAGGCGGCGCAGAAAGTGACGACAGCGGCAAGAACAGAAGAGACCCCGTAAGACCCCCGAAGGCGGATCGAGACCCCCAGACGACGGCGGCGACGACGAAGAAGGTAGCCGGACTTCTCCGCTCGGTAAAAGAGCTAGGTAAATGGCAGAGGAGTCCGGCGAGAAGACCCCCAAGACGGAAGAAGACCCCCGGAGCAGTGCAATAAAATATTTTTTCAAAAGTGTGGTTTTTTTACTTTACATTTTACACCTTAGGTGAATGGGTAGGGGTACATCGTACCCCATACTCATTCACATAGGGTGGGGGGCAGGGATCTGGGGGCCCCCTTATAAAAGGAGGCTCCCAGATTCCGATAAGCCCCCCGCCCGCAGACCCCGACAACCAATGGCCAGGGTTGTCGGGAAGAGGCCCTTGTCCTCATCAACATGGGGACAAGGTGCTTTGGGGTAAGGGGGCCGCACGGCCCCCCTTTCCCCAGGGCACCCCCCATGTTGAGGGCACGCGGCCTGGTACGGCTCAGGAGGGGGGGGGCACTCGCTCGTCCCCACCCCTTTCCTGGCCTGCCGGGCTGCGTGCTCGGATAAGGGTCTGAGATGGATTTGGGGGGGACCCCCACGCCGTTTTTCGGCGTGGGGACTCCCTTTAAATCCATGCCAGGTGACGGAGCTAGCGCGTCGGCATTTACTGCCTACGCTAGCTACGTACCTGAAGTCACGTGCTAAATGAACGGACTTTCCAATGAGCGGCAAGTCCGTTCATTTCAAAAGTCCGGCGGACTAGACTACTAACGGCGGGATTGTCCGCTGGACTGCCAAGTCCAGAGGATAATTTTAAAACAAAACTTAAAACTTTAGTCCGCCGGACTTTTTGAAAAAAAGTCAGTCGAAGGCCCACACACGAGGGGATTATCCCCTGGACTTGAGGCCAGGGGATAATCCCGCGGGATAGTCCCTTCGTGTGTACGCGGCATAAGCCTCGCATATTCAAATCTACACTCTACCTTCTTAAAATGGGAGGTGGATTAGGACTACCCAACTTCTCCTCTTATTTCAACGCTGCACAAATCGCAATTCTCCCCAAGTATCATGCTACGGTTGAAACACCCTTATGGGTTGCTATTGTATCGGTGGATAGTGACCCTATTTCGATGGCCAATGTGTTATGGCTCAGACCCGCTGATAGATCTCATCTCTCTAACCCCATAATGAAACAAACTTTAGCTATTTGGGATAAATTTAAAAGCTCTCATAACCTAAAATCCCCACATAACCCCCTGCTTTCATTCCTTAGTAATCCTGCCTTTTATCCTGCCTGGAAATATTCAAAATAATTTTCTGCATGGTCTTCTACAAATATGATTCGTTTATATATAAACTAACATCTGCTACCAATATTCACGCCTTTCCTGTACTATGTGAATCTTTTGGGCTTTCTAGAACTGAAATTTTACGCTATTTACAAATTTAAAAATGTTACGAACCATTTCTACATACAGGTTCATCACTTAATCTCAATTTGAGAGGATATGTATAAGCGACCCACATGTGAGAGGACTAATTCCAATCTTATACCAACTACTTAATATGAATCCAGATGAAACATTACCCTCGTACACAACTAAATGGGCACAAGACATGAATCGAGTATTTGATAACACAGATTGGTCTAGTATATGGTTAGCCACAAAAAATTCCTCTCCAAATTGTTTTGCTGTAGAGACAAATTATAAGGTTCTAGCACGTTGGTACCTAGTACCAGCCAGAATAGCAAACTTTGTTCCCACATATTCACCAAATTGTTTTAGTGGTTGCGACACACCAGGCACACATTTCCACATATGGTTGCAATGTCCGGTTGTCCAAGAATTCTGGAAAAATATATTTTTAATGGCATCTAAAGCTTTAGAAACCTCCATTCTTCCAGATCCTGCCTTAGCACTTCTAAACCTTAAGCAAACTACACTTACCCACACTCAGTTTCAATTGCTTATTCATCTTAATACTGCAGTCAAACAAACTATTGCTAAAGCTTGGAAATCACAATCTCTAATCTTAGCGGAAGCTAAACAGCTAAAAATTTGGCAACCTTGGGTGAAACACTACTTTCCCACAGACTTTGACCAGTCTCTGTTGTTACCACACTAGGATATATAGATTACTTATCACGTTAAATATATATGTTTGTCGCGAGCCAGACCACCACCCTGGGTGATTATTATTTTTTTTATCTTTTCCTTTCCCTTTCTTTATTATTTTTTAGTCTTGTTTATTAAATTCCATTCCCTGTAATTTTTTTTTTTAACAGTTAACGTTTTTTATTTAGAAAATGACGAATACATACGTTGCATAAACAGAGTCACAGATACATACATACAGGTAGTCATATTTACAAAGGCACAGTCAACTGGTTCCCACATGCAAGACTCGATGGATACATAGCAAACAAAAACAAATGCTGCAGTGCGCTATACCTCGTTAAAGAGGTGAATCAGGGTACGTAGAGGGAGCAAATTAACTTTGGGGGGGGCGGTGCTGTGGAAAACGGGTACTAAGGAAGGAGGAAAATGGGGGGGGAAGGAGGGGGAAAAAGGATTGGAGGGAGGAAGAGGGGGGTTGGGAAGAGGGGGGAGGAGAGGGGGGGAGAGGGAGGGGGCGAGACGGGCAGAGGGGGGGAGGGAAGGCGATAAGGACAACAAACATATGGAACATCATGCACCCTTCAAGTACCCAGGAGCCCTAGACCAATTCTGCATCTGTAGGGTCGGCCATACCACCGTCCATCCAAGTGGACCATATTTTATCGAATTTGGCCGGGCAGTTCCCACTTTCATACGTAACTTTGTAAAGTGGTAGCACCCTGTTAAGGGTATTTTCACAGGCAGTTCTAGTAGGAGTCTCTTCCCCTCTCCACCTCAGTAGGATTTCCCTTCTGGCATAAATTAGGAGGAAGGTCATAGATAATTTAGTATATCTGTCCCCCTCGATTTCTCCCAGGTAGCTGAGGAGAAAAAGAAGGGGGTCTAAAGTCAGTGTCGTTCCACAGATCCCATCCAGAGTCCCCGCCACCTCCCGCCAGTAGGGCTGGATTTTCGGGCAGGTCCAGACCATATATATATAAACGTGCCCCTTTCCTGTTTACATCTCGTGCATGTTGGGCTCAGGGAGGGATAGATGTTAGCCAGACGTTGCGGAGTGTAGTATGCTCTGTGGAGGAACTTTAGTTGTATAAAGCGGTCTCTGGATGCAATAATGGAGGGGATATATGAGGAGACCAGGTCCTCCCAAACTTCCTCAGTGAGGTCAGGGATGTCTGCCTTCCACTTATTGAGGAGGTTTGTTGTGTTTGTGTCATGTGTCACAGTAAGGTAGAGGTACAGAGAGGATAGGGGTCTCCCCATCACTCCTGAGGTAAGTAGTCTCTCTATCGAAATCTGACTCTAGGGTAATCGTATTCGGAAACTGCGAATTAACTGCGTGTTTGAGCTGCCAGTATCTAAATAGGAAGGACTGGGGGAGATGAAAAGTCCGTCTCAGATTTGGGAATGTGTCTATTTTACCTCTTGATATGATGTGTTTGAGGTTTATTATCCCGTAGTGGGCCCAAGCTGCCAGGTCGGGGACCGAATTTAGATGGGGAAGGAGTGGGTTACCCCACAATGGAGTGTGAGGTGAGAATGTGTTGGGTTTGACTCCCAGGGCCCTAGCTGACTGCCACACCTTTATAGTAGTTTTCATAGGTTCCGTCACCTAGGGGTGGGCCTTGGCCCCCCTGAAGACAAGGTTGGACAGAGCAGCATAGGACCCGAGGAGTGCCGCTTCCAAGGTGACTGCAGGGTTCAGTTTGGGCTGGGAGAACCACCAACTGACTGTAACCAGGACCGCAGCCCAGTAGTACACCAGGAAGTTCGTGAGGGCTAATCCTCCAGCAGAGAGTGGGAGGTAAAGGGTGCGAGTGTTAGTGTTAGGCTAACGTCTGGGCCACTCGGGGGGGGGGGGGGTGCCCTGCCCAGATAAAGTTGGTTAATGTGCTGTCAATTTTCTGGAAAAAGGAGCGGGGAATGGGAGTAGGAGTCTGCCTAAAAAAATATAAAAATTTTGGAAGGTATACCATTTTAATCAGATTGCCCCTGCCCACTGGGGAAAGAGGAAGGTTGCGCCACTTGGCACAGCTTTTTGTGAGTTGTTCCAGAAGTGGGTGTGGATTTCTAGGTAAATAACCTTTCATTGTGGGACCGATTTTAATTCCCAGGTAGGTAAAAGTCTCCACCCAGCGCAGGGGTGTGTGGGAGGGGGTCTGTGGGGGGGACCGGCGAAGCGGAAACAGCACAGATTCGTCCCAATTAATACGGATTCCAGAGTATTGAGCAAAGTTGTCAAATTGCGCAAGGCCCGAGTTAAGGGAAGAGGAGCTATCTGCCAGGTATAGGAGGGAATCATCCGCGTACAAGGAGAGTTTTTCTTCTAGGGGGCCTACTTTAATACCTTTTATCAAAGGGTCCTTTCGGATATGGGCAGCTAGGGGCTCGATGGCCAGGGCGAAAAGGGTCGGGGATAAAGGGCAACCCTGGCGTGTCCCACGTTCAAGAAAAAATGCACCCGAGAGTGAGCCATTGGTGCGTATGCGGGCCCTAGGGTGAGCGTAGAGCATCTAGATCAATTTCAGGAAGCGCGGGCCGAACCCAAACCTAGACAGGACCGACCAGAGGTAGTCCCACTCGACCGAGTCGAAAGCCTTCTCTGCGTCGAGTAAGGCCACCACTCCCGAAGTATCCGGCTCTGCACAGGCTATGTGTGTGTGTAAGTGACGTATATTAATATCCGTACCGCGACCCGGCATAAACCCTGTCTGGTCAGGGTGGACCAGGGCTGTGATCACTGTGTTAAGTCAGTTCGCTAGTATTTTTGCCAGCACCTTGGCATCAAAGTTCAGGAGGGAAATTGGGCGGTATGAGGAGCACAATAGGGGGTCCTTGCCCGGCTTGGGAATAACAATTATTACTGCATCACTCATAGAGTCTGGGAGAACTCCTGAGTGCGAGGCTTGTGTCAGGGTCGTTAACAACTTAGGGGCTAGGTCCTCCATGTAGGTCTTATAAAATTCCACCGGGAACCCGTCCGGGCCCGGTGTTTTATTCGCCTGCATTACTTTCAGGGCTGCCTGTATTTCCTCTATTTTAATAGGGGCATCAAGTTTAGTGGCGGTGGCGGAATTTAGGACCGGCAGATCAATATCATCCAGATATTTATCTAGGTCCATCTGGTCATAGGACACCCTGGAGGTGTAGAGGTGTTGGTAGTACGTGGCAAAACTGTCCTGGGGGTCAGAGAGCAGGGTCCCCTCCTGATTTCTTATGTGTGCTATTGTTGCTATGCCAGATTGCTCCCTGGAGAGCCATGCCAGGAGGCGACCTGTCTTGTCCCCTTGTTCAAAAATCCGTTGGGATTGGTGAAGGAGTTTCTTTTGTGTAAGGGATGTACGTCTGGTCAGAGATTGGAGTTGGGCGTAGTGTTCTGGGTCCCGAGAGCTAACATATTGAGCCTCCTGTGTAACTGCCTGACTCTCCACCCTCTCAAGATCTGCCCTACGTTCCCTTCTAACCGTTGCAATAATGGATTGGTAGTGTCCTCTTGAGGAGGCCTTGAAGGCGTCCCAAGTGGAGTTTTCACCAAGGGTGTCAGAGTTCTCAACCCAGTACCGTCTCAGCGTGTCCTGGAATCTGGACTCGACATCCTTGTCGGAAATCCAGAATCTGGAAAGTCTCCAGAGTCTATCAGAGGGCGTCGAGGTCAGGGTCAAGGACATCAGCAATGGGGCATGATCCGATATCCCCCGGGGGAGGATATCAATGCTCCGGACCCTGGGGAGGACAGGGGCCGCCACATAAGCAAGGTCTATTCGTGAGAATGATTTGTGAGTGGCTGAGTGGCAGGTAAACATCTTAGATGTGGGGTGTCTCCATCTCCACACATCTGTCAGACCGTACGTGTCAGCCCAGGCAGCAAGACCCTGCCGGGTCGTTCCCATTGTGGCACATCTGTCCAACCCAGAGTCCGGGACAAGGTTAAAGTCACCCATTAGTATCAGATTGTCCTGCAGGTATTGTGCCAATTTGGCCATAAGGAGATTTAAAAGTTTAGTAGAGGCAGTGGGGGGCAAATAAAGACCCACCAGGATCCAAGGGACACTGTGCACCAGTGCATGGATTAGCGCAAACCTGCCGTCTGAGTCTAATTCAACAATTTAAATGGTAGACTTTTAGCCACCAATATACTGACTCCTCTGGCAAAGTTAGAGTATGTGGAGTGATAGTGGTGCCCTTTCCCTGTAATTTGGTACGTACCATTTATTTATCCTTATTTTTCCTCTATTAAATTTATAGTCTAGGGTTACTCATTTCTCTTTCTGTCCGTGCTACATATTTCATTACTAAAAAATGATATTTAGACTGATCATTTGATCTACACCTTTTTCTTTCCTCTTCACAATATAGTGTGTAAAGATCAAATACAGCAAGAAGTTAATTCTATATTTACTGTTACAATACAAAGTACTTAACACGTATCCCATGTATCTATGTTTATACACTTTTGTATACTTTTTGTTTTTCTTTTCCCTTGTAAACTCTCAATAAACACATTTGACAAGAATTGTTTAAAACAGATCAAATAAATGTATGGCCACCATAAAATATTCTACTTGTGCGGCTTTACTTGTCCTTTTAGATAAATTCAGCTTTTTCAGTCGGTGCAAACAATTTTTCTGTAAACATTTTATTTAAAAGAAGAACTTTCTGCAGTATAAATTAACAGTTTTGTTTTAAAACAAATTGACCATAACATGGGTTCCCCTCACCCAATCATTTCAGTTTATGCAAAACATATTCATGGTAAATTTCTGTTTAAATACACAGAGTTATATAGGAAAAGTTAACTGATCGGAATCAGTGCAACCGAATCCAAAACACAACTTCAGACATGACACCTCTCCTGTGGTTACTTTTTATTGTGTCTTCAATACAATGTGTGTGTTTTTTTTAATTTAGATTACGCATTTAAATTAAATAGTATCTGAGATACAAGACATGTAATATATAATCAAATATAATATATATTTTTCAGATGTCACATCACAAATCACAATGGTGGAGTCTGGTCCTGGGACTGTGAAGCCATCAGAGACTCTGGAAATGACCTGTAAAGTGACCGGAGCCTCCCTCACTGACAGCACTAACATGTATTGTGTGCACTGGGTCCGACAATCTGATAGGAAACCGCTGGTGTGGTTGGGGAGAATATGTTATAATGCAGTAATAAATTATGCCAGCTCTCTTCAGGGACGACTGACTCTGACCAGAGACACAAATAAAGGAGAAGTGTTTTTAAAACTCACTGGAATGAAACCTGAAGAATCCGCCACATATTATTGTGCAAGAGAAACACAGTGTAACAAGATTACTAACAGCATGTACATGAACTGCTTTATAAAAAAAAAAAAAAAACAAGTGGAGGCATCTTAGTAAACCTAGCGCAAACCATAGCTTTGTAAATTGTGAAAATTGTAATTCTGATCAATATACAGTACCCATGCAGAGATTAATGAGACACCAGCATTTAAAAAATAATGAAGAAAAAAATATACCCATCATTCAATATGTAGACATGAGGAAATAATGTCTCTCTGAAGTGAAATAAAAAAATTATAATTGGGCCTTAGGAGCTTTTAGCAATAATGTGCTAGTATATACAGCATATTAGCATGGCAGACTTACCTGGCTAGTGATCCCCTCCAGTGCTGTGGTGTCAGTGCTCCCATTAGTCACAGATGCTGTCATTACATAAAAGTACACTGATCTGCACATACACAGTTCAGTTTACACAAACACTAACAGGCAGGAAGAAGGGTTTATGACAGAAGAGACCCTCTTGGTTTTTTGTTTTTGTTTTAGATTTAATTCCACTTTAACAGCCTTTTTGTTGTTATGACAAGCTCCTGAAACATTTACAGTGGCACTTCCTCAGAACAACTGCCATATGGTGGGCACAGGCAAGGCAATTTGAAGAAGCAAGGCATTAGGGTTGATTATTTTGATGCCCCAGGCTACAAAAAGGTGTCACAAAGAAGGAGTCAACAAAATCACAAAAGAGTTAAATATATTCTAAATATATTCATGTCAAAAACACTGAAAAACTTGGCTATTCTGAATTTTTCAGCGTTTTTGAGCCATAAGCTTTTGGGAGTATAGTTTTACAAAAAAAAAGCTAAAAAGCGCTATAGCTAAAAAAAACGCTGAAAAACGCTACTGCAAAGCTTAATCTACAGCTACAGCTTTCTACAGCGAATGCTACTGATGTTTTTATAATACCCAGTGTGCATGAGGCCTTAACTTTGAGTGCTGCAGCTGATCACATAACATTATACTGTATACATAGGCGTGCGCACAGGGTGTGCCAGGGCACACCCTAATCACCCATTTAGTACTATTGGGGGATGGTTAGCAATCTGCTAGTTGGATAAACTGATGAGGTTCTTGCTCATAAGTGTATGATGCTTCTGTTTTAACCCCTTCCTGTACAGCCCCAGCCCCATCCCAGCATTTGGCAGGCAGTGAGGAGGCATTGTATCACCTCCACACCACCTGCTTGAACCCCTAGAACTCTGCACTAGCATAATGCAACCACCTGCATTTCACACAGTTGAGGGGTGCTTGCAGAGCAGCCCCGATCGTTTGAATGGGTCACATTCAGCAGGCACTGTTCCCACAGAATGCAACTGAGGTTGTAATTCCTTCCAGGGTCATTAAACAAAGCCTCACAGTGGCAGCATGTGTACCCCCCAGCCTTGTGTTCCCAATTATCTATACATTTACAGATGGTTTGTAAAAAATAGGCAGTATGTCAGAGGACATCCGTGTGTTTGAGCTTTGGGCTGCACACCCTAATGCAATAGGCTGCGCACACCTTTGACTGTTTATTAATTAGGGAGGAGTGGAAAGCCATATCAGACATCTTTTACTTTGAAGTCTTTAGCCTTGTACACACGATTGGATTTTCCGACGGGAAATGTGTGATGACAGGCTGTTGGAGGAAAATCTGACTGTGTGTATGCTCTATCAGACAATTGTTTTCGGACTTTCCGCCAACAAATGTTGGCTAGCAGGTTTTAAAAATTTCCGCAGACAAATGTGTGTTGTCGGATTTTCCAATCATGTGTACACAAGTCCGTCGGACAAAAGTCCAAAATACAAATACTAATGCTCTGTAACAAAGAGGAGCCAGAAGCGGTCGGTCTTGTAAACTAGCGTTCGTAATGGAGAATTAACATTTGTGATGTGGCAAATTATGAAATCTTGAAATGCAGCGCATATTCTCTTCTTCTTTAATGGGATAATAATGAAACCGCTTTGCTTGTGATACTGATGGAGTTATTGCAAAGAAATTTTCAAAGGCTTTTTTTTCTAGTGATATCAGGAATAATATTACTATGCTTTTTTTATTTTTATTTTGGCAAGTTAGCACAACATCTAACACATCATTATCCTGTAGTTTTTAAGATCAAATATACAACTATCCCTCCTACATTCTACAACTCATAGGCTCAGCAGTACGGCCGATAAATGGAGTGCTGACATCCCTGAATTGACAGAGGACATCTGGCAGGAAGTTCTTCCCCTCCAGGTCCCCTCAGTCATTTATTCCCGTGACAAGGTGATACAGACAAAATTACTATACAGATCCTACTTTACACCATGTTTACTATACAAATTAAACAGATTACCCTCTGCACTATGCTCTCGATGCGGTATGGCAGATGGCACATTCTTTCATCTGATGTGGGAGTGCGCCCCGATTAGGAAGTTCTGGTCGGAGGTCACGGCCTTCATCAGCTCCTTAACTCAGATACCCAATATCTGCAACCCTCTATGGTGTTTACTGGGATATATTGATGATGAAGGTATATCTAAAAATGTACAAACCTTTCTGCGCATGGTATTGTTCTATGCTAAGAAATCAATAACCATCCACTGGAAGTCTCAATCCTCACCCACTATAGCCTTTTGGATCACTACCATTAATCAGGAAATACCATTATATAAGTTGACGTATGAGGCCAGAGGATGCCCAAAAAAATTCCTTAAGGTTTGGGGCTCTTGGGTCAGCTCCAAAAGTACCATACCACCGACTCCTTGAAAGACTAAATGAAGCCCCTTGATCATTGATTGGTTCTAATTAAGCAGAATAGACATTTGACCTTTAGGTTGTCACATATCCACTAAATGTATACCAGTTTACCAGATTGTGTAATGGTTTGAAAGATTCTCGCTCCATATACAGTTTGTTTTCTGTATTGTTTGTTGTGTACGAAAATAAATAAAATTCTACTTAAAAAAAAAAAAAATATATATACAACTATGTTGGTGTCCCTTGTTAATTTTACATTGTATTTTTGAAAATCTAGTAAAATACATAGCCAAGTATTATTCTATACAATTTTTTTATTGTGCATTAAAAAAAGAAAACAAATAAAATTAGACATGCTATCTGCCAATAGAACTTAACCAAAAAGTGCATTCTATGCAACCAAAAATATAGAAATTCTACCAAATCAAATCATTGATCAGCCAAAACAATAATGTCAAAGCAATAACTCCAAGGCCAATAATAAATAACACGTTATCTCCTCCGATTCTGCAACATGTCTGGTTGACGAATGGCTGTTCAGAAACATACTGAAAAGCACGAAATGAAAAGCATGAAACGAAAAGAGCAAATCAACACTCACCAAACTTCTACTAACACCAAATTAGCAGAAGGAGCCCAAAGGGTGGCATTAAAGAGCTGAAAAACAACGTAGTACGTCACTACATTCGTATTTGTTGGCCAACAATTGTGTGGCCATGTGTATGCAAAACAAGTTTGCGCCAATGCCCTTCAGACAAAATTTCACGGTTTTGTTGGCCAACAATCCGATTGTGTGTACGAGGCTTTAAGCTCTGGTAAGCAGGTCTGTGTGGTGAAGGTTGGAGTATCACACCACAACACACTACACAAATTGTGCAATTAAAAAAATGATTGTGCTAATATCATGTGACATAAAAAAATTGGAACTACCACTATTTTATTCTTTAAAGTGTCTGCTTTCATAAAATATGTTTGGGGTTTTATATAATCTTTGGGCCTAAAATGATTTTTTAAGCAAAAAAATACCCAGCATCGGACACGGTCACTAAACCCAAAAAAGAAGCTTTAGAAAGAAAGTTAAGACTAGCTTCTATACAGATAGGGAAGGGCAGATTCACAAATTAGATTTTAAGTAAACACAAAAAAAAAAGTCACTGGGTGTCAAAAGTGCCAATAGCTGATTTGTGAAATTTTAGCTTCTTATCTGGATGGTCATGTAGTGATAGTCAGAAAATGCCAACATCAGTACATTTAAAAGAAGCAGCCACTTTGTGGCTCCAGTAACGGGCATGTTGCTCTGACATTTGGGGTGATCCTCAACATTCTATCCCAAGAACCACCTTCACAGACAGCCCATTGGCCCAATTCTCTACCAGGTTGTTTGTCTCCTGACAGTCTAGAGCGCCCCCTTCTCCAGTTGATCTCTCCCGTCCCCAGTTCTTCTTACCCCATGCTCGTTCCCATGTCCACCGCCTCCTCCTCTGGACGAGTGCCCGTCACTGGCCCTGGCACTGTCCCAGGACACACACAGGCCGTTGAGGTTAATGAGCAGTCGCCAGCCCAACCCCATCTGCAGCCACACTGTGCCCATTTTCAGCCTCGCTGTGCCCATTTGCAGCCTCACTGTGCCCATCTGCAGCTTCATTGTGTCCATCTGCAGCCTCACTGTGCCCATTTGCAGCCTCATTGTGCTCATCTGCAGCTGTACCTTTGATTACTAAAACAGCGGGTGTCTCCAACTGTGTCATGCAGTCTATTTGGCAGCCGTCCATTGTAACAAAACCCCACCTCCTCCTCGTCCATGATAGACGGAACACTGATACCGTTTCCCAGCATTGTATCAGTGTTCCGTCTATCATGGACGAGGAGGAGGCGGGGCTTTGTTATAATGGACGGCCACCAAACAGACTGCATGACACTGCGGGAGACACACGCTGTTTTAGTAATCAAAGGTACAGCTGCAGATGGGCACCCTCACTCGAGCATAAGCCAGGGGGGGGGGGGGGATTTCAGCCTAAACAATGTGCTGAAAAACTCGGCTTATACGCGAGTATACGGTATGTTGTATTTACTAAACACTATTTGCACTGTTTTACTTATTGGATATTTTTTGGGTGTTTTTTTGGCACACCTAATTACAGCTGCATTCAGTGTTCATAACACAAAAATACATATTTATATACCAAATTATTTACTTTCCTACAATCTAATTTTCCATCCACAATGATCAGAAGAATTTTGATTAAATCGATCAGTTTTGTCAAAATCAATCAATGACATAGTATTTGTCTTTTCAATAACTCATAGATCTGATCATATTATCTTATTTTGTGAAGAATTGTTTAAAACAGATCAATAAATGTATGGCCACCATAAAATATTCTACTTCTGCAGCTTCACTTGTCCTTTTAGATAAATTCAGCTTTTTCAGTCGGTGCAAATTATTTTTCTGTAAACATTTTATTTAAAAGAAGAACTTTCTGCAGTATAAATGAACAGTTTTGTTTTTAAACAAATTGACCATAACATTGGTTCCCCTCACCCAATCATTTCAGTTTATGCAAAACATATTCATGGTAAATTTCTGTTTAAATACAGAGAGTTATATAGGAAAAGTTAACTGATCGGAATCAGTGCAACCGAATCCAAAACACAACTTCAGACATGACACATCTCCTGTGGTTACTTTTTATTGTGTCTTCAGTACAATGTGTGTGTTTTTTTTTATTTTAGATTACGCATTTAAATTAAATAGTATCTGAGATACAAGACATGTAATATATAATCAAATATAATATATATTTTTCAGATGTCACATCACAAATCACAATGGTGGAGTCTGGTCCTGGGACAGTGAAGCCATCAGAGACTCTGGAAATGACCTGTAAAGTGACCGGAGCCTCCCTCACTGACAGCACTAACATGTATTGTGTGCACTGGATCCGACAATCTGAAAGGAAACCGCTGGTGTGGTTGGGGACAATATGTTATGATGCTTACACAGCTTATGCCAGCTCTCTTCAGGGACGACTGACTCTGACCAGAGACACAAATAAAGGAGAAGTGTATTTAAAACTCACTGGAATGAAACCTGAAGAATCTGCCACATATTATTGTGCAAGAAGAAACACAGTGTAACAATATAACTAACAGCATGTACATGAACTGCTTTATAAAAACAATGGAAGTGGAGGCATCTTAGTAAACCTAGCGAAAACCATAGCTTTGTAAATTGTGAAAATTGTAATTCTGATCAATATACAGTACCCATGCAGAGATTAATGAAACATCAACATTTAAAAAATAATGAAGAAATAAATATACCCATCACCCAATATGTAGACATGAAGAAATAATGTCTCTCTGAAGTGAAATAAAAAATTTTTTAATTGGGCCTTAGGAGCTTTTAACAATAATGTGCTAATATATACAGCATATTAGCATGGCAGACTTACCTGGCTAGTGATCCCCTCCAGTGCTGTGGTGTCAGTGCTCCCATTAGTCACAGATGCTGTCATTACGTAAAAGTACACTGATCTGCACATGCACAGTTCAGTTTACATAAACACTAACAGGCAGGGAGAAGGGTTTATGACAGAAGAGACCCTCTTGGATTTTTTATTTTGTTTTAGATCTAATTCCACTTTAACAGCCTTTTTGTTGTTATGACAAGCTTCTGAAACATTTACAGTGGCACTTCCTCAGAGCAACTCCCATTTGGTGGGCACAGGCAAGGCATTTTGGGAAAGCAAGGCATTAGGGTTGATTATTTTGATGCCCCAGGCTACAAAACGGTGTCACAAAGAAGGAGTCAACAAAACCCCAAAAGAGCTAAATATATTCTAAATATATTCATGTCAAAAACACTGAAGAACGTGGCTATTCTGTGTTTTTCAGCGTTTTTCAGCCATAAGCTTTTGTGGGAGTATAGTTTTTTTTAAAAAAGCTAAAAAGCGCTATAGCTAAAAACGCTGAAAAACGCTACTGCAAAACTCAATCTACAGCTTTCTACAGCGAATGCTACTGATGTTTTTATAACGTCCAGTGTGCATGAGGCCTTAACTTTGAGTGCTGCAGCTGATCACATCACATTATACTGTATACATAGGCGTGCGCACAGGGTGTGCCAGGGCACACCCTAATCACCCATTTAGTAGTATTGGGGGATGGTTAACAATCTGCTAGTTGGATGAACTGATGGGGTTCTTGTTCATAAGTGTGTGATGCTTCTGTCTTAACCCCTTCCTGCACAGTCCCAGCCCCATCCCAGCATTTTGGTAGGCAGTGAGGAGGAATTGTATCACCTCCACACCACCTGCTTTTCTGGCCGCTTGTCATTCACACAGTATCTTCCCAGCAAGTGTGCCAGATACGGGGTCAATATGTATAAGCTCTGTGACAGGGCCACAGGCTATACATAAAGTTTTATGGTTTACCAGGGAAGAGACAGTTACGTAGAGCCGGAGAACTGCCCTGACTACATAGGGAGCGCTGGTAAGATTGTGGGACTCGGTGTCACACTTATTTGGAAAGGGGTACCACTTGCGCAATTGTCAGTTAAAGCGACGCAGTGCCGAATCGCAAAAAATGCTCTGGTCTTTAGCCAGCCAAATGGTCCGGGGCTTAAGTGGTTAAAAAAGTGTGTTTTTTCCAAAAAAATTGCGTTTGAAAAACCGCTGCCCAAATACTGTGAAAAAAAAAATTGCAACACCCACCATTTTAATCTGTAGGTCCTTTGCTTTAAAAAAATATATAATGTTTGGGGGTTCAAAGTAATTTTCTACCTATCACAGTTTTGAAGGCCATAAAATGCCAAGATAGCACAAAATCCCCCCCAAATTATTCCATTTTGGAAAGTAAACACCCCAAGCTATTGGATGAGAGGCATGTTGAGTCCATGGAACATTTTATATTTTGCCACAAGTTGCGGGAAAATTACAATATCTGGACATTTCAGGGCCTCTGTAACTGTAATAGGTAGTGAGGAGTAAAATCACAATTTTGCGCCTTTAGGCCCTTTTCACACTGGGGCGCCTGTGTAGCTCCTGAAAAAAGCCGGTCCTTTCACTCCAGTGTGAAATTCCACATATAACCATGCCGTGTTTGAACAATATATCATTTAGTGACAATGTTGTGTAAAAAAAAAAAAAATAAATGTAATTTTCCCACAACTTGTGGCAAAATATAAAATATTACATGGACTCAACATGCCTATCAGCACATAGCTTGGGCTGTCTACTTTCCAAAATGGGGTCATTTGTGGGGGTTTTGTGCTATCTTGTCATTTCATGGCCTTTGAAACTGTGATATGTAGTGAGGAAGTGAAATCACCATTTTACGCCCTTAGAAAGCCTGAAGGCGGTGATTGGTTTTCGGGGTCCTGTACTAGAGCTGCACGATTCTGAATAAAATGAGAATCACGATTTTTTTTCTTAGAATAAAGATCACGAATCACTTACAATTCTGGGGGTAACATCATCTTTCACATTATACAAAAAAATTGGGCTAACTTTACTGTTTAGTTTTTTTTTTAATTCAAGTGTATTTTTTCCCAAAAAATAGCATTTCAAAGACCGCTGCGCAAATACAGTTTGACATAAAATATTGCAACGACTGCCATTTTATTCTCAAGGGTCTCTGATAATAATATATATATAACGTATGGGGGTTCTAAATATTTTTCTAGCAAAAAATACAGATTTTAACTTGTAAGCAACAAGTGTCAGAAAAAGGCTTACACACGATGGAAACAGTCCGATGGGAGCTCTTCAACGGATTTTCCGACCGTGTGTATGCCCATCGGTCTTTCTCTGTCGGAATTTCCGACGAACTTTGGATTGAGAACCTGTTCTCAATTTTTCTGACGGAAAACCTGTCTATCGGATTTTCTGATCGTGTGTATGTATGTGTGAATTTCTCTCAAACTGTCTTGCCTACACACGGTCACACCAAATTCCGACGGTCAGTAACACAGCGGCATAAAACACGTTCGACAGCACTATAAAAGGGAAGTTTAATGCTTCCGAGCATGCGTCGAATGGTTTCCGAGCATGTGTCGGAATTTTGCGTGTCGGAATTGCATACACACGATCGGAAATTCCGACGGGAAAACCATCAGAGCTTTTTCCGACGAGAATTCCGACCGTGTGTACGCGGCATTAGTCTTTTGAAGAAGTAAATGGTTTTATTTCTTTCTTTTATTTTCCCCCAATTATACTTACCTAGATGAATGCAGCACCAGTGTGATGCTGCATCTGTCCCCCGGTGCCTTTTCACTGAGAACTGAGCGATCGAACATTGCCGATCACTCGGTTCTGACAGCTCCCAGAGCAGAGAGCTGCTGACTGTCAACTCTCAGCTCTCAGCTCTGCCTCCTCCACGCTCATTGGAGCGCTGAGATGTATAAGGGTGGGGAGTGGCCATCTCAGAGTCTCAGTGGATCACTGAGAGGCTGATCGTGGTGTCAGTCTGTAACATTAGCAGAGAGCAGACTTCAGCCCGCTCTCTGCTGAAAATAGGTCACATAAGTGCAAAACGAATTGCACTCCTGTGATCCATAGGAGAAGTACAGCCAAATGAGCTTTGGCTATACTTCTCCTTTAACCACCTGATTACTGGGCACTTAAACCCCCCTCCTGTCCAGACCAATTTTCAGCTTTCAGTACTTTCAGCACTTTGAATTACAATTGCGCGGGCGGTCATACAACACTGTACCCAAATGACATTTTTATCATTTTTTTCCCACAAATAGAGCTTTCTTTTGGTGGTATTTAATCACAGCTGGGGTTTTTATTTTTTGCTAAACAAACAAAAAAATATGGATAAAAAAAAAAAATCATGTTTAATAATTTGTTATAAAATTTTGCAAACAGGTAATTTTTTCTGCTTCATTGATATGCGCTAATGAGGCTGCACTGGTGGGCACTGATAGGCTGCACTGTTGGGCACAGATAAGGTGGCACTGGTGGGGACAGATAAGTTGGTACTACTGGGCACAGAAAAGATGGCACGGATGGGTGGCACGGATGGGTGGCACAGATGGGTGGCACGGATGGGCACTGATAGATGGCACGGATGGGCACTGATAGATGGCACTGATGGGCACTGATAGATGGCACTGATAGGTGGCACTGATGGGCACTGGTAGGGGACACTGATGGGCACTGGTAGGTTAAACTGATGAGCACTGGTAGGTGACACTGATGAGCACTGGTAGGTGACATTGATGTGCAGCACTGTAAAGACACATTGTAAACACTGGCACTGTGGGCACTGACAGATGGCACTGTGGGCACTGACAGGTGGAGCTAGTGGGCACTGGAAAGGGGCACTTTTATAGGGCACAGGTGGGCACCATGGACCCTGGGCACATTGCAGTGAGAGGGACTGATGTCCCTCTCACTGCCGCCGGTGATCAGCTTTTTTTTTCTCCTCGCGCTGTCAGGAAAAAAAGCCGATTATCACATGTTATTATCACATGATCAGCTGTCATTGGCTGACAGCTGATCACGTGGTAAGGGGTCGGGATCGATCCCTTACTCGGATCTGTGATCCAGCGAGTCTCAGAGACTCGCTGATCATAGAGCGCGCCGCGCGCGCCCTTCAGGGGGCACGCAGGCAGCTCGTGGCCGGGACAACGTCAATAGACATTGTCCCAGCATCTTGGATCCGCGCTGTAGCCGTCATTCGGCTATAGCGCAGATCTCAGGTAGTAAAGTGGTTTAACTGCCCTCATTTGTAGACCGAAGTTCATCCCTTTGATCTAAAAGAACCAAATGATAAAATGTTTATTTTTATCTCTCAGCACTGAGCAATGTTGTGATAAAATTTGGTGGAGGCTATTTTTTTTGACAGCTCTGAGCAGAGAATGAAAGGTCTTAGCAATATGCTGGACCAACATGGGATAGCTCAAAGGGGGATCCGCAGTCTGCTGTGCTTTATCTATTTTACAGGTCACTGCAGTTTCCCTGGGCAGCAACAGCCATGGGATTGGTTAAGATATTGGAGCAGCTGATTGGTGCAATTTGGCGGTTTTACTGTAACCTGAACTGAGGAAGCCTATAAGAGGGCCTGAAGCTGTGTCTCCTCAGACCGTTTGGACCGGACCTCAGCACCCACCCACCCTCCCGTTTTTCAGCGAAGTCATGTTGTTGTCCTAGTGGGGGAATAGTCGTCCAGCATTGGCTGGATGGACACCACTTAATTTTGTTTTAAATATATTTTAGCCGAGATGGCCTTTTATATTTATATTTATTAAATTTATAATCTCAAAGTATTACACCCCTTATGGATAACACCGTGGCCAAATATTTCCAATAAACAAATATTTTGAATGATAAATGGTGTTGTTTCTTTGTTATTACGGAATACCTTTGTGCTAGCCCATGGCTTTGCACTTGTTACATGAATCGTGGAAATGCTGGATTAGGATCATGAGGGGGTTGAATCGAGATCGCGATTTTTTAATGATTAATCGTGCAGCTCTATCCTGTAAACGGAAAGGCTCCCAAAAAGTCTCACACACGTGGTATCCCTGTACTCAGGAGAAGCAGCAGAGTGTATTTTGGGGTGTCATTTCACATATGGCCATGACATTTTTGAGCAATATATCATTTAGTGACAACTTTGTGCAAAAAAAAAAGAATAAAATTTCCTGCAACTTGTGGCAAAATATAAAATATTCCATGGACTCAACATGCCTATCAGCAAATAGGGGTCATTTGGGGGGGGGGGGGGTTGTGCTATCTTGGCATTTTATGGCCTTCGAAACTGTGATAGGTAGTGAGGAGTGAAATCAAAAGTTACGCCCTTAGAAATCCTGAAGGCGGTGCTTTGTTTTCGGGGTCCTGTACACAGCTAGGCTCCCAAAAAGTCTCACACATGTGGTATCCCCATACTCGGGAGAAGCAGAAGAATGCATTTTCGGGGTGTAATTCCACATATAAATATGGCATGAGTGAGCAATATATCATTTAGGTACAACTTTGTGTAATTTTTTTCTTTTTTTCACTTGTGACAAAAAAATTCAATATTAAATGGGCTCAACATATAAAATGCTATCAAAAGATATCAGGTGATTAAACCAATGTATACCATACATATAAATACAGTGATATCAAGTGATTAAACCAATGTATATCATACACATAAAATACAATGAACAACTTATTATAAACATAAAAGCAATAATAGAAAAAATATAAAAAAAGTCCACTGAGTGAGAGAGTGTTTGATGAAATGGAACTGTCTAAAACATATGTATCTTGATGCCCCAAATTATCATTTTCAAGCCACCGCTGTACGTGCATGAAAAGGAGAGATAGAACACCACCACCAATAACACTGAGGCATACCGGAAAGTGTGGATTCAGTAGGACATACGCCCTATGAATCAAACAGACTTGTCGGCGATTCTTTAAAAGAAGCAGCCACTTTGTGGCCCCAGTAACGGGCATGTTGCTCTGACATTTGGGGTGATCCTCAACATGCTTCCCCGGCACCTGCTTCACCTCCTTCAATACTCTACCAGGTTGTTAGTCTCCTGAGGTCTGGAGCGCCCCCCTCTCCAGCCGATCTCTCCCCAGTCCCCAGATCTTCTTCCCCCCATGCTCATTCGCATGTCCACCGCCTCCTCTTATGGACGAGTGCCTGTGGCTGGCCCTGGTGCTCTCCCAGAACACACACACTGGCCGATAAGGTAAATGAGCAGCCCATGAGCCCCGACCCCATCACCACCAGTGGCTGCTTGATGGCCAGCAGCTCGGTGAAGCACTCGATGGCCTCCAGGAGGCCCAGACTTATCCTCTGGAGCTCTCTTGTAAGGACATGCGGCCCAATGGCCCTATGACCAGTCCAGGCCTGCTTACTAACGAACACTTAACTTTTTAACCCTGGGTATTCATTTGTGATTGATTAATGTTCTTGTATTGTATTGTTACACAAGTGCTGGATAATTATCATTTGTTTTTTGTTTGCTTTCTAAATAGCGCTGCATTAGTTCATACAATATATTGATCTGAATTGTTTTATCAGTGATAAGTAAATGTAATAACAAATGTGTGTCTTGCACAATAATATGTGGCGGATTCTTCAGGTTTCATTCCAGTGAGTTTTAAAAACACTTCTCCTTTATTTGTGTCTCTGGTCAGAGTCAGTCGTCCCTGAAGAGAGCTGGCATAAGCTGTGCTTGCATCATAACATATTCTCCCCAACCACACCAGCGGTTTCCTATCAGATTGTCGGACCCATTCCACACAGTGCATGTTAGTGCTGTCAGTGAGGGAGGCTCCGGTCACTTTACAGGTCATTTCCAGCGTCTCTGATGGCTTCACAGTCCCAGGACCAGACTCCACCATTGTGATTTGTGATGTGACATCTGAAAAGATATATTATATTTGATTATATATTACATGTCTTGTATCTCAGATACTATTTAATTTAAATGTGTAATCTAAAATAAAAAAAACACACACATTGTACTGAAGACCCAATAAAAAGTAACCACAGGAGATGTGTCATGTCTGAAGTTGTGTTTTGGATTCGGTTGCACTGATTCCGATCAGTTAACTTCTCCTATATAACTCTCTGTATTTAAACAGAAATTTACCATGAATATGTTTTGCATAAACTGAAATGATTGGGTGAGGGGAACCGATGTTATGGTCAATTTGTTTAAAAACAAAACTGTTCATTTATACTGCAGAAAGTTCTTCTTTTAAATAAAATGTTTACAGAAAAATAATTTGCACCGACTGAAAAAGCTGAATTTATCTAAAAGTACAAGTGAAGCCACACAAGTAGAATATTTTATGGTGGCCATACATTTATTGATCTGTTTTAAACAATTCTTCACAAAATAAGATAATATGATCAGATCTATGAGTTATTGAAAAGACAAATACTATGTCATTGATTGATTTTGACAAAACTGATCGATTTAATCAAAATTCTTCTGATCATTGTGGATGGAAAATTAGATTGTAGGAAAGTAAATAATTTGGTATATAAATATGTATTTTTGTGTTATGAACACTGAATGCAGCTGTAATTAGGTGTGCAGGGGAGGGCTGGGCAGGGGGCAGAGATGCAATTGCCCCCTGGGCTGCTCTCATATCCTCTACAAAGGCTGCTGTGTCACCAGCTCAGAATGCACAGTTTTTGAGCAGGCCGAGTGCTGCATCTCCATCCAGTACTGTGAGCTAGGGATGTCTCAGGGCCGACAGTCTGTGTTACAGAGCACAGCACAGCCCCGCCCAGCCCCTCCCTCCTCCACACGAATGGCTGGCAGAGGCTGGACCTGCTCTCTATTTCCCCGCCCACACTCCGGGCAGCCTGTGTGCTGTCTGTGAAGAGGATGTGTGGGGCGGGAAAGTTAAATCTGAGCAGTCTGCTTGAATACAGTGAGGCTCCTGGGAGGCTGGGAAACACCAAGTAAGTGAACTTCTCCCTCCTCCCCCCCCCCCCCCCCCCCCTCTGCAGCTAAAGAGTTTTTTTTTCCTAGCAGCCTGTGACACTGCCTTGCTTGCCCTCCTAGGTGTTGATGTGGGCTCACACTGGCATGCTGCGATTTGTCTGTAGTGCTGGTGTACTGGCAGTCTTCCTGCATGTTTTACCCCTGGTCCCATAGAGGTTGCACATTTTGCTGCATGTTCTGAAAGTGCACAAAACGTCCTGCATGCTGCGTCTTTGGTGCACTTCAAGAAAATGCAGCAAAAATGTTCAACCTAAAAGAAGACTGAGGGACTATGGCTATGGAAGGCTTGTATTTACTTACAGCAGGCACTGCCACTCCACTGAAAAGTGACAGAGAGAGAAGGTGATATTACATTTCCTCCCTGCCTGTTTTAACCCCCTAAATGCCAGTGTCCAGCAGTCTCTCTCTCTGTGCAGGCAGTGCGAAGTGGGCCCTCTCTCTGTGCAGGCAGTGCCAAGTGGCCCTCTCTCTCTGTGCAGGCAGTGCCAAGTGGCCTCTCTCTCTGTGCAGGCAGTGCCAAGTGGCCTCTCTCTGTGTGCAGGCAGTGCCAAGTGGCCTTTCTCTCTGTGCAGGCTGTGCCAAGTGGCCTCTCTCTCTCTCTCTGTGCAGGCAGTGCCAAGTGGCCTCTCTCTCTCTCTCTCTGCAGGCAGTGCCAAGTGGCCTCTCTCTCTCTCTGCAGGCAGGCAGTGCCAAGTGGCCTCTCTCTCTCTGTGCAGGCAGTGCCAAGTGGCATCTCTCTCTCTGTGCAGGCAGTGCCAAGTGGCCCCTCTCTCTCTGTGCAGGCAGTGCCAAGTGGCCTCTCTCTCTCTGTGCAGGCAGTGCCAAGTGGCCTCTCTCTCTCTCTGTGCAGGCTGTGCCAAGTGGCCTCTCTCTTTCTCTGCAGGCAGTGCCAAGTGGCCTCTCTCTCTCTCTCTCTCTCTGCAGGCAGTGCCAAGTGGCCTCTCTCTCTGTGCAGGCAGTGCCAAGTGGCCTCTCTCTCTGTGCAGGCAGTGCCAAGTGGCCTCTCTCTCTCTGTGCAGGCAGTGCCAAGTGGCCTTTCTCTCTGTGCAGGCTGTGCCAAGTGGCCTCTCTCTCTCTCTGCAGGCAGTGCCAAGTGGCCTCTCTCTCTGTGCAGGCAGTGCCAAGTGGCCTCTCTCTCTCTGTGCAGGCAGTGCCAAGTGGCCTCTCTCTCTCTGTGCAGGCAGTGCCAAGTGGCCTCTCTCTCTCTGTGCAGGCTGTGCCAAGTGGCCTCTCTCTCTCTGTGCAGGCTGTGCCAAGTGGCCTCTCTCTCTCTGTGCAGGCTGTGCCAAGTGGCCTATCTCTTTCTCTGCAGGCAGTGCCAAGTGGCCTCTCTCTCTCTCTCTCTCTCTGCAGGCAGTGCCAAGTGGCCTCTCTCTCTCTGTGCAGGCAGTGCCAAGTGGCATCTCTCTCTCTGTGCAGGCAGTGCCAAGTGGCCCCTCTCTCTGTGCAGGCAGTGCCAAGTGGCCTCTCTCTCTCTGTGCAGGCAGTGCCAAGTGGCCTTTCTCTCTGTGCAGGCAGTGCCAAGTGGCCTCTCTCTCTCTCTGCAGGCAGTGCCAAGTGGCCTCTCTCTCTGTGCAGGCAGTGCCAAGTGGCCTCTCTCTCTGTGCAGGCAGTGCCAAGTGGCCTCTCTCTCTGTGCAGGCAGTGCCAAGTGGCCTCTCTCTCTCTGTGCAGGCAGTGCCAAGTGGCCTCTCTCTCTCTGTGCAGGCAGTGCCAAGTGGCCTCTCTCTCTCTCTCTCAGTGCAGGCAGTGCCAAGTGGCTCTCTCTCTCTGTGCAGGCAGTGCCAAGTGCCAAGTGGCATCTCTCTCTCTGTGCAGGCAGTGCCAAGTGGCCTCTCTCTCTGTGCAGGCAGTGCCAAGTGGCCCCTCTCTCTGTGCAGGCTGTGCCAAGTGGCCTCTCTCTCTCTGTGCAGGCTGTGCCAAGTGGCCTCTCTCTCTCTCTGTGCAGGCTGTGCCAAGTGGCCTCTCTCTCTCTCTCTGTGCAGGCAGTGCCAAGTGGCCTCTCTCTGTCTGCAGGCAGTCTCTCTCTCTCTCTGCAGGCAGTGCCAAGTGGCCTCTCTCTCTGTGCAGGCAGTGCCAAGTGGCCTCTCTCTCTGTGCAGGCAGTGCCAAGTGGCCTCTCTCTCTGTGCAGGCAGTGCCAAGTGGCCTCTCTCTCTCTGTGCAGGCAGTGCCAAGTGGCCTCTCTCTCTGTGCAGGCAGTGCCAAGTGGCCTCTCTCTCTCTGCAGGCAGGCAGTGCAGGCAGGCCAAGTGGCCTCTCTCTCTCTCTCTGCAGGCAGTGCCAAGTGGCCTCTCTCTCTCTCTCTCTCTCTGTCAGGCAGGCAGTGCCAAGTGGCCTCTCTCTCTCTCTGTGCAGGCAGTGCCAAGTGGCCTCTCTCTCTCTGTGCAGGCAGTGCCAAGTGGCCTCTCTCTCTGTGCAGGCAGTGCCAAGTGGCCTCTCTCTCTCTGCAGGCAGTGCCAAGTGGCCTCTCTCTCTCTGTGCAGGCAGGCTGTGCCAAGTGGCCTCTCTCTCTCTCTCTCTGTGCAGGCAGTGCCAAGTGGCCTCTCTCTTTCTCTGCAGGCAGTGCCAAGTGGCCTCTCTCTCTCTCTCTGCAGGCAGTGCCAAGTGGCCTCTCTCTCTGTGCAGGCAGTGCCAAGTGGCATCTCTCTCTGTGCAGGCAGTGCCAAGTGGCCTCTCTCTCTCTCTGTGCAGGCAGTGCCAAGTGGCCTCTCTCTCTCTCTGTGCAGGCAGTGCCAAGTGGCCTCTCTCTCTCTGTGCAGGCAGTGACAAGTGGCCTCTCTCTCTCTCTGTGCAGGCAGTGCCAAGTGGCCTCTCTCTCTCTGTGCAGGCAGTGCCAAGTGGCCTCTCTCTCTCTCTGTGCAGGCTGTGCCAAGTGGCCTCTCTCTCTCTGCAGGCAGTGCCAAGTGGCCTCTCTCTCTCTCTCTGCAGGCAGTGCCAAGTGGCCTCTCTCTCTCTGTGCAGGCAGTGCCAAGTGGCCTCTCTCTCTGTGCAGGCAGTGCCAAGTGGCATCTCTCTCTGTGCAGGCAGTGCCAAGTGGCCTCTCTCTCTCTGTGCAGGCAGTGCCAAGTGGCTCTCTCTCTGTGCAGGCAGTGCCAAGTGGCCTCTCTCTCTCTCTGTGCAGGCAGTGCCAAGTGGCCTCTCTCTCTCTGTGCAGGCAGTGCCAAGTGGCCTGGCTCTCTCTCTGTGCAGGCAGTGCAAGTGGCCTCTCTCTCTCTCTGTGCAGGCAGTGCAAGTGGCCTCTCTCTCTCTCTGTGCAGGCAGTGCCAAGTGGCCTCTCTCTCTCTGTGCAGGCAGTGCCAAGTGGCCTCTCTCTCTCTGTGCAGGCAGTGCCAAGTGGCCTCTCTCTCTCTGTGCAGGCAGTGCCAAGTGGCCTCTCTCTCTCTGTGCAGGCAGTGCCAAGTGGCCAGTCTCTCTCTCTGTGCAGGCAGTGCCAAGTGGCCTCTCTCTCTCTCTGTGCAGGCAGTGCCAAGTGGCCTCTCTCTCTCTGTGCAGGCAGTGCAAGTGGCCTCTCTCTCTCTGTGCAGGCAGTGCCAAGTGGCCTCTCTCTCTGTGCAGGCTGTGCCAAGTGGCATCTCTCTCTGTGCAGTCTCTCTCTCTGTGCAGGCAGTGCCAAGTGGCCTCTCTCTCTCTCTGTGCAGGCAGTGCCAAGTGTTCTCTCTCTCTGTGCAGGCAGTGCCAAGTGGCATCTCTCTCTGTGCAGGCAGTGCCAAGTGGCGATTCTCTCTCTGTGCAGGCAGTGCCAAGTGGCCAGTCTCTCTCAGTGCAGGCAGTGACAAGTGGCCTCTCTCTCGCTCTCTGCAGGCAGTGAGAAGTGGCCTCTCTCTCTCTCTGCAGGCAGCAATATGTCAGCAGTCTCTGGCTCTCTGTGCAGGCAGTGTTCTCTCTCTATCTCTCTCTCTCTCTCACTTTGCAGGGAATGTGGTGTAGATGGATGGTGAGCTGATTCAGTGGTTCAATGGGCCACTTGACTGGACTTGCCCCCCAGGCTTAAGGCTGCCAGCCCTACCCCGGATTGTTGGCCAACAAAACCGTGAAATTTTGTCTGAAGGGCATTGGCGCAAACTTGTTTTGCATACACATGGCCACACAATTGTTGGCCAACAAATACGAATGTAGTGACGCACTATGTTGTTTTTCAGCTCTTTAATGCCACCCTTTGGGCTCCTTCTGCTAATTTGGTGTTGGTAGAAGTTTGGTGAGTGTTGATTTGCTCTTTTCGTTTCATGCTTTTCATTTAGTGCTTTTCAGTTCGCGGTTTTCATTTCCCGCTTTTCAGTTCGTTTCTGAACAGCCGTTCGCCAACCAGACATGTTGCAGAATCGGAGGAGATAACGTGTTATTTATTATTGGCCTTGGAGTTATTGCTTTGACATTATTGTTTTGGCTGATCAATGATTTGATTTGGTAGAATTTCTATATTTTTGGTTGCATAGAATGCACTTTTTGGTTAAGTTCTATTGGCAGATAGCATGTCTAATTTTATTTGTTTTCTTTTTTTAATGCACAATAAAAAAATTGTATAGATTAATACTTGGCTATGTATTTTACTAGATTTTCAAAAATACAATGTAAAATTAACAAGGGACACCAACATAGTTGTATATATATATTTTTTTTTTTAAGTAGAATTTTATTTATTTTCGTACACAACAAACAATACAGAAAACAAACTGTATATGGAGCGAGCATCTTTCAAACCATTACACAATCTGGTAAACTGGTATACATTTAGTGGATATGTGACAACCTAAAGGTCAAATGTCTATTCTGCTTAATTAGAACCAATCAATGATCAAGGGGCTTCATTTAGTCTTTCAAGGAGTCGGTGGTATGGTACTTTTGGAGCTGACCCAAGAGCCCCAAACCTTAAGGAATTTTTTTGGGCATCCTCTGGCCTCATACGTCAACTTATATAATGGTATTGCCTGATTAATGGTAGTGATCCAAAAGGCTATAGTGGGTGAGGATTGAGACTTCCAGTGGATGGTTATTGATTTCTTAGCATAGAACAATCCTAGACATGGGATCCGTCAAAAAATACGTTTCGTTTCGTTCCGTTTTATTTCGTATCCGAAAAAAATTCGTAATTCGTGTTTCGTATACGGAATTTAATTCGGATTCGTACGAAATACGGATTTCGTACGAATCGTAAGAATCGTTAATTTGGTTAACGAATAGCGACACTCTACGAATAATATCCGAAAACGTATTAAGGTTGCATAACAACAGTCTATTGTGTGTGTGTACTGTGTAGACAATAGCTCTGCCTATGCCTAACGTGCTTCTAATGGATTCGTAAATTCGTTACTTTTTTTGGTTTGTTGATTGGTCATTTTACATGTCTCTCTTTCTCTTACAATGGCGCTGTCTAACGTGCTTCGAATGTATTCGTACATTCGTAACTTTTTTTTTTTTGTTTGTTGATTCGTAATTTTCCGTGTCTCTTAAAATGGCGCTGCTTATGCTTAACGTGCTTCGAATGGATTCTTAAATTCGTTACTTTTTATTGTTTGTTGATTTGTCATTTTACGTGTCTCTCTCACAATGGCCCTGTCTAACGTGCCTCGAATGGATTCGTACATTCTTAACTTTTTTTGTTTTTGTTTGTTGAGTCGTCATTTTTCGTGTCTCTTACAATGGTGCTGCCTAACGTGCTTCGAATGGATTCTTAAATTCGTTACTTTTCTTTGTTTGTTGATCTGTCATTTTACGTGTCTCTCTCTCACAATTGCGCTGTGACTGTCTAACGTCCTTCGAATGGATTCGTAACTTTTTTTATTTGTTTGTTGATTCGTCATTTTACGTGTCTCTCTGTCTCTCTGACTCTCTCACAATGGCGCTGCCTAACGTGCTTCGAATGGATTCTCAAATTCGTTACTTTTCTTTGTTTGTTGATCTGTCATTTTACGTGTCTCTCTCTCACAATTGCGCTGTGACTGTCTAACGTCCTTCGAATGGATTCGTAACTTTTTTTATTTGTTTGTTGATTCGTCATTTTACGTGTCTCTCTGACTCTCTCACAATGGCGCTGCCTAACGTGCTTCGAATGGATTCTCAAATTCGTTACTTTTTTTTGTTTGTTGATTTGTCATTTTACGCGTCTCTCTCTCACAATAGCGATGTCTAACGTGCTTCGAATGGATTCGTAACTTTTTTTTTTTTTTTGGTTTACTGATTCGTCATTTTACGTGTCTCTCACTCTCTCACAATGGCGCTGGCTAACGCGCTTCGAATGGATTCGTACATTCGTAACTTTTTTCTTTTTGGTCGTTGATTCGTAAATTTACATGTCTGACACAGTGGCGCTGCGGCGCTGCATGCGTCGAATGGATTCGTACTTTTCTAATACATCGCTGTTATTCGTAACTATTCGAAATCTCGTTTATTCTTTACTTTCGTTTTTGACATGTGCCTATAGTCTCCGCCCCTGGATGTAGTTTTGAGAGGCCGGCCCCTGGATGTAATTTAGAGAGACCGTGTGACTCCGTGTGACTGTAGTGTAGTGAGGGAGGAACAGAGAGAGAGCAGAGCAGAGAGCAGAGCAGAGACTGAGAGCAGAGAGAGTGGTATTGTTGGAGTTGTGGTTGTTGTTTTTGTGTGGACTGAATTTGTGATTTGTGTGGAATTAGAATGTCTGGGAGTGAGAATGTATGTGTGAGTGAGAGTGTTGGTTTGAAAGTTGTTGTTGTGAGTGAGAGTGGAGAGGACTCAGGGATCGGATGAGTGGAGGGGAGCGCCGGATGAGTGGAGGGGATCGGATGAGTGGAGGGGAGCGCCGGATGAGTGGAGGGGAGCGCCGGATGAGTGGAGGGGAGCGGATGAGTGGAGGGGAGCGCCGGATGAGTGGAGGGGAGAAGAGTGGAGGAGAGAGGAGTGGAGGGTCAGGGGGGGGTGGAGGGGAGCACAGGAGTGGAGGGGAGCACAGGAGTGGAGGGGACTGGAGTGGGGGTGAGAGGAGGATCAGTGGGGGGTTGAGGAGAGAGGAGGGAAGAGTAGAGAAGAGGAAGCGTAGTAGAGAGGACAGGGAGAGGAAGCGTAGTAGAGGGGACAGGGAGAGGAAGCGCGGAGGGGACAGGGAGAGGAAGCGCGGAGGGGACAGGGAGAGGAAGCGCGGAGGGGAGAGGAGGCGAGAAGAGGAGATGAAGAGTGGAAGGGAGCATGGCCATGGAAGTGGAGTGGAGCGGGAGCGGGAGCATGGCCAAAAAAAGAGGCGTATGCCCCCCCCCCCATCAGAAGAGGAAATGTCTGACACCGGCGACCACCAGCGAACCAAACGCAAGCAGCAGCAGAAGACGACGACGTCATCAACAAGGGGGCCAGTCTTTACCCCCCAGGAAAACGCTGCTCTGGTGGCTGCTGTTAGGAGGGACAAGGCCACATTGTTCAGCCTCAACGTCCCTACTGCCCAGAAGACAGCAGCCTGGGATCGAGTCCGGGACTCTGTGAATGCCCTGTCCAAGGTTCGCAGGACCACCGCTGGTGTCAGGCACAGGTAATAATTATTCAAATATTATATCACTCTTAGAACACACCCCATATTTGTGAAAAAACACACACAGTAGGCTTTGAGTAATAAACTGATTTGAACGTAACACAAATATATTTAATATATTTATTTGACACAGACAGACACAGAAAAGTAACATGTAAAATAAAAATAATATTAACGTGTGTATATTTACTAAATATACTATTTTCATTTGCAGATTTTATGATTGTCGGGCCTCTGTGCATAAAAAAATTGAGAGGCAGGCCACTGGAGGAGGCAAGACTGTCTTATTTAGACAGTGGGAGGCAGAGCTTAAGGATGGCCTCCTACTTCACGAAGATGCCCCGCCCCCTGGAGTGAGCACTGCCAGTGCCAGATCCGCCGCCAAGCACCAGAGACTGAGAGCTGGTGAGTAAAATAAAATCTATCATTATATATTGCAGTTATATGGTTGTTGTTTGCAGCTCACTATATTTTTTATGACTACGGCATGTGAGACTTACGTTTTGCTTTACATTCATGTTTTCCAGATCGATCAATGTCATCATCAGTGGAGGAGGGAACAGGAACAGCTGCTTCTGCTTCATGCCCCCCTCAATATTCTGGCAGTGGTGAGTACCTACTACCTACCTAACCAACACAAAGCAAACATAATAACAAACATCTATTTAACCACTTCAGCCCCCGATGATTTTCCCCCCTTCCTTACCAGAGCACTTTTTGCGATTCGGCACTGCGTCGCTTTAAGTGACAATTGCGCGGTCGTGCGACGTGGCTCCCAAACAAAATTGGCGTATTTTTTTTAACACAAATAGGGTGGTATTTGGTGGTATTTATTTGATCACCTTTGCGGTTTTTATTTTTTGTGCTATAAACAAAAAAAGAGCAACAATTTTTAAAAAAAAAAATCAATATTTTTTACTTTGTTTGTCATAAAAATTATCCCCAAAAAATATAAAAATAAATATTTTTTTCCCTCAGTTTAGGCCGATACGTATTCTTCTACATATTTTTTGTCAAAAAAATTACGTTAAGTGTATATTAATAATTGGTTCGCGTGATCACGGACATATGTACGCAAATGATCATGTACAGATGACTGTGTGCAGGTGATCACGGACATATGTGTGCAGATAATCATTGACACATGTTATTTTACCGGGACATATGTGAGGGACATGTGTTTTTATTATTTTGGGACATGTGTTTTTATTAGGGGACATGTGTGTTTTGGGGACATGTGTGTTTTGGGGGACATGTGTGGGGACATGTGTGTTTACACTGTGGGGACACTACACTGGTGATCAGTGAGTAAAAAGCTGTAAAAACAGCTAATACTCACTGATCACCAGCCGGCTGGAGCGATCCGCTCTCCTCTCCTCACCAACGACTTCCGTGTGAGGAGAGGAGAGCCGATTGCCTAGCAAACGGCTGTTTGTTTACATCACATGACGGCTGTGATTCGACACGGCCGTCATGTGATCAGGAGGGCCAATCACCGACCCCTCCTGCCGATCCGAGATGCGCCGTGTCCGGGTGACACGGCCGCATCGGGATCGCGCCACTGCGCTGGCACGCGCGCGATCCCTCTACTTCAGAAGGACGTTCCAGAACGTCAGATCAGAAGTAGACGGCTCCCACCCGGCCGTCTATGTACAGTGGCCGGGTGGGAAGTAGTTAAGTACCGTAGTTTATCGCGATTCCAAGAGCGTTTGCAATTTTAAACCATAACATGTTCGATATCTATCTATTTTACTTGGAGTAACATCGACTATCGCAATATCCCCAAAAATTGGGCTAAATACATTTACTGTAAAAAAAAAAATTTTTTTTTTTTTAATTCAGTTAATTTCTCACCTAAAATTGCTTTTGAAAGGCCGCTGTGCAAATACACACACAGTGCACATATATATATATATATATATAATGTTTGTGTTTCTCAGTAATTTTCTAGAAAAAAGTTTTGATTTTAAATTGTAAACAATAACTGTCATAAATAGGCTTGGTCCAGAAGTGGTTACCATAACTCTTTATTCTATCTTTAACAGAAAGCCTGAGCTGCCATATCCCAGACCCTCCAGCATCAGCTCCTTCTGCCAGGAAGCAACGCCCCATTTCTCCTCAACGTAAGTACTAGAATACGCAAGCTGCCAATATAAAGAAAAAAGGACACAAGGCACCATCATCCACACTAAGTTCACAAACACATAAAAAAAGCTACAACCATCCATTTTTAAGTTCATACACACAGCACACACCCCAAACTAGGGGTCTACCGATTAATGGTGGCCCCTTTTTTTGTAATTATCGTTGACAAACTTACCAATATAGTGCTTCAAGGTGTTGTACTCGGGTGATGCTTGCAGCGGCAGACATCACCCGTCCGGTGCCGTTTTTTAACAACCAATGTGGCTAAGCAGCCGCTTGTCTGTTATTACAAACAGCTGGAGGGGAAGTCCTCCCCAGAAGTGCAGTCGCTGTAAATCTGAGGAGAAACTCTGAATTGAGGGGAAGCTCTGCTGATTTTATCTTCCAATCGTGTACAAACAAACATTCTGTTTTTTTTTTTCCCTTGCATGACTGTCCCCCTCAGATCTACAGCGACTGCACTTCCAAGTGCACTTGTAGTGGAAAGTGTATTTTCCTTTAGTAAATAGACCCCACTGTTAGTGTTAGTATTGTAACCTATAATTGTTTATTCTATTACTACAATATTTGGAAATGCATCTGATCTTAGTATCTGAACGCCACTACAATCAGACAGCCACCAGTAACAGTAAGTTAGTAACTAGGGTGGAACTTAGAAAAGAGTAGTGAAAATAAATTATTTGCTATATATTATAAAGAGAAAAACAAACCTATTTTTATTGAAAGCGTTTGTTTAAAAAAAAAAAAAAACCTGTTCCCTTAAAAACTTAAGGAAGGACCACCCGCCGCAGTTATATGTCGGCTGTTTGAAGAGGACCACCATTGTTATGGCAGCAGATAGCTGCCATAACCCCGGTATCTTCTTCAGCGGGCGGTCCTCTTTCAGATAAAATTGGTTACTGCGGCGGACTTGCCGCAAGTTCACTTTTATCAGGGGCCAAAGAGGCGGTGGAGACGATCAGGTCCACTTCTGCCCTCCAATCTTAAAGGGGTTTTTTTTTGGGTGGGGGAGAAGAATATGACATTTCTTTTTATATTAATTTTTTATTGTATTTTTGTGTAAATATGAGATCTGAGGTCTTTTTGACCCCAGATTTCACATTAAAGAGGACCTGTCATTGTTTTTTTTCTATTACAAAGGATGTTTACAATACATTCCTTGTAATAGGAATATATGTATATGTTACACAAATAGTATTTATTTTTTAAAGGACAATGTCAAAATAAAAAGGAATAAAATATGTTTTTATTATAATCTCTAGAAATCAATTTCTTTGAATGCTAGCATCAACATTGGCTATCTCGTCTATTTCAGATCAACAAGACCTGTCAGACGGGATTTCGCTCCGGGATGAGACCGAGCTGACCCCTTTGGCCCAGAAGCAGACTCTAGGGCCACAGGAAGCTGCCCCCCCCCCTGTACGTCCTCCACTGCCTCACCCTCCAGAGGAGCAGCCAGTGCCGCAGTTGCCACCACCGACACCGAGTCAGACAACTGTCCTGCTGACAGAGATGCGGAGGCTGGCCAAAGCCAACAAAAAAATGCAGAGGGAGAATCGTAGGTTGAACCGGACCCTCCACCGTGCCATCAGAAACCACACTGATGATATGGAGAGGATGTGGGTCCGGTTCAACCAACAACAGAACCAGGCAATGGAGCATTGCAAATTATGTTTGCTGGAAGCAATTTCCAGACACAATGCTCCATTGCCTGGTACTAGCTCTACCACCACCATGAGCAGCCGAGAAGCCTCTCCATCATGATGAAACCAGCATCCACTGCGTGCTCCAGGACCATAGCTATTTTGTTTGTTTGTTCTGTTCAAATCTAATATATTATTTTATACTTTTATTTTGTGTGTAAAAATAAAGTTGTTTTGAAGTAATAAAACCAGCAGTCTTTAGTGCTTGATTTTGTTGAGGGAGGTGTTTATGTTTACAGCACACTAGACACATAGACACACTGTGATAAGCCACATTGACACAGAAATAAAAAGTTCCCTCCTCCGCCTGCTCCGCAACTCAAAAGGAGTGTTGCAAAGCGAGCTGTACATTCTGTCCCCCACCCCATCCCATTCCCCATCCAAGGTAGCCATGCAGACATATAGGACAGAATAAGGTGACAGACACTACTGTACAACTGAACATAGAAATGTTTATTAGGTCTCTCTAAAGCATAAAGCAACTCCAACAATAAATTATTAATAACTTAACTTAACAGTAGTTAGTTCCCTTCTGCAATGGCAGAAAACAAAAACACTCCCCTTCCCCCACCCAAACATATTGGGGCACATCAGGGCATATTGGGGCACATCAGGGCATACTGGGGCACATGGCATATTATTGGGGCACATTGGGGAACATCAGGCCACAGCGTTTACCAGCTTGTGGATTAGTATAATTACATTTGGCACATTGAACAACAATTGAATGGGTATAAATATTTTTTGGGCATTTAAGAAACTTTGATTGTGGGGAGGGACAGGGTCCAACTAAAGAGTCTAAGACCAAGAGGCCATCTCTGCTGCAGAGTGCAGACAGTCAGTCAGTTCAAGGAATGTCCAGAGTAAGGGAGGGGTACCCCAGCTTTGGCAAATTTATTTTCAAAAATGCTAACTGCTCCATTAGCTGGGGGGACAACTGTGATCTTTGGGGTGACAGGATGTTTCCCGTCACAGAAAACACCCGCTCACTCTGGACACTTGTTGGAGGGCAGGACAGTAGCTCCTTGGCAATATCTGCGAGGGCAGGCCACTCCTCGCTCTTCTCCTGCCAAAAAGACATAGGATCTGTGGTGGGGTGCACTGGTGGGGATGACAAATATGTCATGACAACCTCCTTTGATGAAATGCGTTTCTTGGGGCGCACTATGCTGCTGGAGGTTCCCATTAGGGTGTCAAATGCCTCAGTCAAGACGGAAGAAGATGCTCCGCGACCGCTGGCAGGAGCTCTGCTGCTCACTTCAGAATCAGTAGATGCTGTTGCATGGGAGAGGGGGTTTTCAATATCTTCTTCCTCCTCTTCCTCCTCTCCCAGCTCTAGCGGCCTTACTAGCTGCCTTTCCCTCTGACGCACCCTGTCAATCAGTCTGTCCCGCCATGTTGTGAGAGCACTGCACTGCACAGCCATTTTGCCCTTGCAACGAGGGTCACACATGGCAGCCAGCATCAGTTCTGGGCAAGAGGCGGTCAAATCCTGCGTGCGCCTGCCCAATTCCAAGAGAAATGTCTTGAGCAGAGCCAACACATCAGGTTGAGGGACACCACCAGGCAAAGGTTCCTGAGCTGACATGAACCGCTCCAATTTACTCTGAAGGTGGTTAAAAAGCGGCAGCACATTAGCAATGCTGGCATCCTCGCGGCTCAGATGTTCTGTCACAGAGAGGAATGGTTTGAGGACTGCCACAATCTGCCCAATTATGGCCCAGTCCTCCCTGCCTAAAGGTCTCTCTATGCCAATATTATGTTCGCAGGCCATGGCATGGAGAGCCTTCTGCTGTTCAAGGATGCGTTCCAGCATTGCTAGGGTTGAATTCCACCTAGTCCCCACATCCTGTTTTAGGCAGTGTTCTGGAAGGCCTGCCTTCCTCTGTTCCAACCTGAGGAGGTGGCTGTCCCTCACACTTCGATGGAAGTGGCCAGCCATCTTCCGGCAAGAGTCCACCACTTTGGACAGCCTTCCATCGCCGCCAGAATTAGCCTCCACCAATCGAAAGCTGTCGGTTACCACCTGGTGGAGAAGGTGGGCTGAGCAGCGCACACCCACAAATCTGCCATCCCTTACAGCCTTCACCATGTTGCTGCCTCCGTCTGTCACAATATAGCCAATCCTGTAGCTGTTGCTGTCAGTGTCTGCCTGAAACCACTGCAACAACATTTTCTGCAGGGCTTGCAGGATATTTTGCGCTGTATGCTTCTCATCAAGCACCTCAGCGTGCAGGAGAAAAGAACGGTGCCCCTCTTTGTCAAGTGCTGATGACGAGGATCCAGATGACACCTTGCCCTGCCACCAATGTGCCGTCAGGGACAGGAAGGCGTGTCGGGCACTAGATGCACTCCACAGGTCAGTGGTCAGGTGCACTGCCTGTCCACCTGCCTTTCTAATCTCGTCCTTCAGCACCCCAACACAAGACCTGTATAAGGCTGGCACCACAGTTTGGCTAAAGGTCTTTCGTGATGGCACACGGTACTGTGGTGCAACAGACTGCATCAACTGCCTGAAGGGCTCACCTTCTACCATATTGAATGGTGCTCCTCCAACTGCAATAAGCTGGCCGATCAGGCGTGTTATCTTCCTAACCTGTGCCTGAGACATTCCTTTTGCACTGTGAAAGCCACCAAAATCTTCCAGGGTGGCCTGGTGGCTGGTATGGGTTGGATGTGGGGTGGTGGTGCTGGTACTTATGGTGGTGGCTGTGGTGGTGCCACTATTGGTATTGGTTCCTCTTTTGGTGTTTGGAGGGGACACAATTTTCTCCCCTAACAGCACAGCCTGGTGGTGCACACGCATGTGCTGGTTCATCCCGCTGTTGCTGAGATGCCCTATGTCTCGGCCCCGGCTGATGTCCCTGCCACAATGCTTGCATTTGGCCTTCTGACCAACGCCAATTTTGGTGAAATGCAGCCAAACGCTGGAACGGCAGCCAGCACCAATGACACTGCCCGCAGTGCCTGGTGATGGAATCACATCCACTGCAGTGGTTGGACTGTCTTTCTGAGGTTCAGCAGGAGGAGCAGGATGAAGAAGAGAATGTGATTGTGATCTGAACATCACGGGTATTTTGGGTGCTGTTGCTGTGGTTGCATTGGCCGATGATGCTGGAGGCTTTGAAATAACGGCAGGGGACTTATAAGGGGAGAAAAGTAGTGGGGAGTCAGGGGAGATATATTCTCCTGGGCTGTCGCTGGGGCCAACATGGGTAGATGCCGATGCCGATGGTTGGTAATCAAAGTTCTCCATGTGAAAACTTGTTTCCATCTCTTTCTCTTCTTCTACATTGCCAGGGGAAGACTGATGATCTTTACAATGTGTTGTAAGCTGACTCTCCTCAGGCTCCTGCTTGCTTATCTCGAAGCTCCCTGGAGTGCTGATAGTGAAAACATCATCATGAGCTTGTTCAGCCTGGGCCTTCTCACATGTCTCATGCAGCATGCTGTCCAAGATCTCCATCTTTGGCTGCACAAAGGTGTGTGCAATGGGAAGTTTACCTTTGGTCTGCCCTCGTCCTCTTCCATAAAAAGTACGAGTGGGCATGCTAGTGCTACCAGCAGCAGTGCTTGTACAAGGTAAGTCCTCCTGGAACAGCTGGCGACGTGATGTCTGCTGTTTGGCAGGCTCTTTCACTCCTCCTGGTCGCCTCAACTTCATGGGAGGTGAGCTGAGCTCAGGGGGCGCAGATACAGAACGTCCCACCTGCTGCTGTTGTACTTTACGCCAGCTCGAAGCTCTTCCTCTCCCAGCAGCAGCACTCTTTCTGCCTTGATCTCCTTGTTTGCTGCTCATTTTGCCTTCCAAGTCAAAAAAAGACAAAAAAAAAAGATGAGCAGACTAAAACAAAAATCTGGAGCAAAAGAAGAAATCCAATAGCAAAATAAGCTATCAAGGATAATAATCTTGCAGACTCGAACAGATATCAGGGCAAATGAATATCAAAAATCCAAGGATCACAACGATATTTGAGCAGATGCACTGGCACAAATAGTTGACTGTATGATCTGCTCCACAAAGAGAAGTCATATGATCAGGGCGTGCCCTCTGCCCTGCCCTGTAGGCCTCAGCATCACAAGAAAACCTCTGATGTGATTGGTCAACCAACAGTCACATGTTTCTGTAGTAAAGAAATTTGGACCAACAAAGAATTCGTTATTATTCGTACACTGTCGATATTCGTTATACTGAATATCGAATTCATTCGAATCATTCGTTTTATCCGCTATAATAATTTATTTTGTATTAGTTGAAATTCGATATTATTTGGTAGTTGGAGCCGAAATTCTAATCATTCGTTATATCCGCTATAATAATTTCTTTCGTATTAGTTGAAAATTAGAAATTCTATATATTTGGTAGTTGAATTCGAATAGTTTGGAGCCGAATTTCGAATCACTCGTTATATCCGCTATAATAATTTCTTTAGTATTATTTGAAATTGAAATTCGATATATTTGGTAGTTGAATTCGAATAGTTTGGAGCCGAATTTCGAATCACTCGTTATATCCGCTATAATAATTTCTTTAGTATTAGTTGAAATTGAAATTCGATATATTTGGTAGTTGAATTCGAATAGTTTGGAGCCGAATTTCGAATCACTCGTTATATCCGCTATAATAATTTCTTTAGTATTAGTTGAAATTGAAATTCGATATATTTGGTAGTTGAATTCGAATAGTTTGGAGCCGAATTTCGAATCACTCGTTATATCCGCTATAATAATTTCTTTAGTATTAGTTGAAATTGAAATTCGATATATTTGGTAGTTGGATTCGAATAAATTTAGAATAATTTGGATCCGAAATTCGTAAACGGAATTTCGTATTCCGTACAGAATTCGTATCCAAAAAAATTCGTAATTCGGTTCCGTACGAATGTACGAATTTCGAAAAATTCGTACGAATTTACGATTTGTTGGCGGAAAGTCTGACAACAATTGTCTGATGGAGCATACACACAGTCAGATTTTCCTCCAACAGCCTGTCATCACACATTTCCCATCGGAAAATCCGTGTGTACGAGGCTAAAGACTTCAAAGTAAAAGAGGTCTGATATGGCTTTCCACTCCTCCCTAATTAATATACAGTCAAAGGTGTGCGCAGCCTATTGCATTAGGGTGTGCAGCCCAAAGCTCAAACACACGGTTGTCCACTGACATACTGCCTATTTTTTACAAACCATCTGTAAATGTATAGATAATTGGGAACACAAGGCTGGGGTGTACACATGCTGCCACTGTGAGGCTTTGTTTAATGACCCTGGAAGGAATTACAACCTCAGTTGCATTCTGTGGGAACAGTGCCTGCTGAATGTGACCCATTCAATCGATCGGGGCTGCTCTGCAAGCACCCCTCAACTGTGTGAAATGCAGGTGGTTGCATTATGCTAGTGCAGAGTTCTAGGGGTTAAAGCAGGTGGTGTGGAGGTGATACAATGCCTTCTCACTGCCTGCCAAATGCTGGGATGGGGCTGGGGCTGTGCAGGAAGGGGTTAAAACAGAAGCATCACACACTTATGAGCAAGAACCCCATCAGTTTATCCAACTAGCAGATTGCTAACCATCCCCAAATAGTACTAAATGGGTGATTAGGGTGTGCCCTGGCACACCCTGTGCGCACGCCTATGTATACAGTATAATGTGATGTGATCAGCTGCAGCACTCAAAGTTAAGGCCTCATGCACACTGGACATTATAAAAACATCAGTAGCATTCGCTGTAGAAAGCTGTAGCTGTAGATTAAGCTTTGCAGTAGCGTTTTTCAGCGTTTTTTTAGCTATAGCGCTTTTTAGCTTTTTTTTTTGTAAAACTATACTACCTAAAGCTTATGGCTCAAAAACGCTGAAAAATGCAGAATAGCCAAGTTTTTCAGTGTTTTTGACATGAATATATTTAGAATATATTTAACTCTTTTGTGATTTTGTTGACTCCTTCTTTGTGACACCTTTTGGTAGCCTGGGGCATCAAAATAATCAACCCTAATGCCTTGCTTCTCCAAAATGCCTTGCCTGTGCCCACCATATGGCAGTTGTTCTGAGGAAGTGCCACTGTAAGGTCCCTTTCACACCGGGCGGGGAGCCGCGGTGACGGTAAAGCAGCGCTATATTTAGCGCTGTTTTACCGTTGTTTTAACCGCGGTATTCGGCCGCTCGCGGGGGGGTAAAACCGCACCGTGAGCGGCCGAATACCGCGGTTAAAACGACGGTAAAACAGCACTAAATATAGCGCTGCTTTACCGTCACCGCGGCTCCCCGCCCGGTGTGAAAGGGGCCTTACAGTGGCACGAAAAAGGGTTAAACACCCCCGCAGAGCGCCGCCGTAGCAGCGCTTTGCGGCGGTATTTCCGCGGTTTTACCGCGGTGTCCCATTCTAATCAATGGGAAGGAGCGGTATAGGACCGGTGAATACACCGCTCCTATACCGCTCCAAAGATGCTGCTAGCAGGACTTTTTTTGTCATCCTGCTAGCGCACCGCTCCAGTGTGAAAGCCCGCCGGCTTTCACACTGGAGTTAAAGGGGCCGGATTTTTTCATGCGGTGAACAGGCGCTATTTTTAGCGCTGCACCGCATGAAAAAACGCCCCGGTGTGAAAGGGGCCTAAATGTTTCAGGAGCTTGTCATAACAACAAAAAGGCTGTTAAAGTGGAATTACAGTAAATCTAAAACAAAAACAAAAAACCAAGAGGGTCTCTTCTGTCATAAACCCTTCTCCCTGCCTGTTAGTGTTTGTGTAAAATGAACTGTGCATGTGCAGATCATTGTACTTTTACGTAATGACAGCATCTGTGACTAATGGGAGCACTGACACCACAGCACTGGAGGGGATCACTAGCCAGGTAAGGCTGCCATGCTAATATGCTGTATATATTAGCGCATTATTGATAAAAGCTCCTAAGGCCCAATTACAATTTTTTTTATTTCACTTCAGAGAGACATTATGTCTACATATTGGATGATGGGTATATTTATTTCTTCATTATTTTTTAAATGCTGGTGTCTCATTAATCTCTGCATGGGTACTGTATATTGATCAGAATTACAATTTTCACAATTTACAAATCTATGGTTTTCGCTAGGTTTACTAAGATGCCTCAACTTCCATTGTTTTTTTTATAAAGCAGTTCATGTACATGCTGTTAGTTATCTTGTTACACTGTGGCCCTTCTTGCACAATAATATGTGGCGGATTCTTCAGGTTTCATTCCAGTGAGTTTTAAATACACTTCTCCTTTATTTGTGTCTCTGGTCAGAGTCAGTCGTCCCTGAAGAGAGCTGGCATAATATGTGCTTGCTTCATAACATATTCTCCCCAACCACACCAGCGGTTTCCTATCAGATTGTCGGATCCATTCCACACAGTTCATGTTAGTGCTGTCAGTGAGGGAGGCTCCGGTCACTTTACAGGTCATTTCCAGAGTCTCTGATGGCTTCACAGTCCCAGGACCAGACTCCATCATTGTGATTTGTGATGTGACATCTGAAAAATATATATTATATTTGATTATATATTACATTTCTAGTATCTCAGATGACTTAGAAACTTTAAATGCGTAATCTAAATAAAAAAAAACACACACATTGTACTGATGACACAATAAAAAGTAAACACAGGAGATGTGTCATGTCTAAAGTTGTGTTTGAATTCGGTTGCACTGATTCCAATCAGTTAACTTCTCCTATATAACGCTCTGTTTTTAAACTGAAATTTTTCATGAATATGTTTTGCATAAACTGAAATGATTGGGTGAGGGGGAACCCATGTTATGGTCCATTTGTTTTAAAAAAAAATGTTAATTTATACTGCAGAAAGTTCTTCTTTTAAATAAAATGTTTACAGAAAAATAATTTGCACCGACTGAAAAAGCTGAATTTATCTAAAAGGACAAGTGAAGCCGCACAAGTAGAATATTTTATGGTGGCCATACATTTATTGATCTGTTTAAACAATTCTTCACAAAATAAGATAATATGATCAGATCTATGAGTTATTGAAAAGACAAATACTATGTCATTGATTGATTTTGACAAAACTGATCGATTTAATCAAAATTATTCTGATCATTGGGGATGGAAAATCAGATTGTAGGAAAGTAAATAATTTGGTATATATAAATATGTATTTTTGTGCTATGAACACTAAATGCAGCTGTAATTAGGTGTGCCAAAAACACCCACAAAATATCCAATAAGTAAAACAGTGCAAATAGTGTTTAGTAAATACAACATAATAAATATTAAAATCTGCAGGTAAACTGGACAATAATTGCACTCAGTTTTCATTTACTGCTATTTTAATATATTTGTTATTCCATTCACTTATCACTGATAAAACAATTCAGACCAATATACTGTATGAACTAATGCAGCGCTATTTAGAAAACAAACAAAAAACAAATGATAATTATCCAGCACTTTTGTAAAAATACAATACAAGAATATTAATCAATCACAAATGAATACACAGGGTTAAAAAGTTAAGTTTTCTTTGGTAAACAGGCCTGGACTGGTCATAAGGCCGCTGGGCCACATGTCCTTACAAGAGAGCTCCAGAGGATAAGTCTGGGTCTCCTGGAGGCCATTGAGTGCTTCACCGTGCCGCTGACCATCGAGCAGCCGCTGGTGGTGATAGGGTCGGGCTGGTGGGCTGCTCATTTACCTCATCGGCCAGTGTGTGTGTTCTGGGAGAGCACCAGGGCCAGCCACAGGCACTCATCCAGAGGAGGAGGCGGTGGACATGCGAATGAGCATGGGGGGAAGAAGATCTGGGGACTGGGGAGAGATCACTGGAGAGGGGGCCGCTCTAAACCTCAGGAGACCAACAACCTGGTAGAGAATTGAAGGAGGTGAAGAAGGTGTCGGGGAAGCATGTTGAGGATCACCTTAAATGTGAGAGCAACATGCCCGTTACTGGGGCCACAAAGTGGCTGCTTCTTTTAAAGAATCGCAGACAAGTCTGTTTGATTCATAGAGCGTATGTCCTACTGAATCCACACTTTCCGGTAAGCCTCAGTGTTATTGGTGGTGGTGTCCTATCTCCCCTTTTCATGCACGTTCAGCGGTGGCTTGAAAATGATCATTTGGGGCATCAAGATACATATGTTTTAGACAGTTCCAATTCATCAAACACTCTTTCTCACTCAGTGGACTTTTTTTTATATTTATTTTATATTTTTTTATATTTTTTTTATATTTTTTCTATTATTGTTTTTGAGTTTATAATAAGTTGTTCACTGTATTTTATGTGTATGATATACATTGGTTTAATCACTTGATATCACTGTATTTTATGTGTATGATATACATTGGTTTAATCACTTGATATCACTGTATTTATATGTATGGTATACACTGGTTTAATTACCTGACATCATTATTTCAATACTGCACAGGTATACTGTTTGATATTTTCACTATTATTCTAACGTTGATATATTTAGATGTGTATCAGGTTATCTATGCACTTTAGATCAGCCATAAACGGAGTGAAATTTTTTTTTATATCAAATACTTACCGTAATTTTCCTTTCACTGATGGACTCCATGGCAGCCTACGTATGGGTTAATCCCGCCTCTCATACCTCATAGGACCCCACTCCCATTAATCTTCGCTCCTAATCAGAGACCGTGTTCCATAACTTAGCCTACTCCAGCAAATGGGAGGGAGACTCCTGCTGCCATGGAGTCCATCAGGAAAGGAAAATTACGGTAAGTATTTGATATAAATTTTCAGTTTTCCTGACTGACTCCATGGCAGCCTACGAATGGGAAATAACTAGCCATACAGACTCGGGTGGGCACAAATTGCTGGTTCAATAGAAAAAAGGTTTAATTGGCACCGTTCAAACAGATAAAACATTTAAACCAAAATTCACAGAGGAAAGAGCCGCCGGCTTAACACAATAGTGCCTCATGAAAGTGTTTATTGACGACCAAGAAGCTGCTTTGCAGATCACTTCCGCCGATACATGTAGGGAGGCTGCCCATGATGTCGACATACCCCTGGTAGAATGAGCAGTCACAGTCTCCGGAGGAGCCAGCCCCTTAGCCGTATGTGCTCTTTGGATAGCTTGAACAATCCAACTTGCAATGGTTCTAGAGGAAGCACGCAATCCCCTGTTCTTTCCATAAAAGTAGACATCAGATGATCCGACCTTCTGAAAGGTGCAGTAGCTTCTAACTAGCTTTTCAAGACTTCACCGACATCCAGAGGATGGGCAATTGAAGAATCATCTGATTGAAAGGTTGGGAGAACAATCTCCTGGTTCTCATGAAACACTGATGTTACTTTAGGATTTGATCCTAACATCGGAACCAAGACTACCCGATCAGGGAAGAAGGTAAGGAAAGGCTCCTTAGAACCTAAAGCACTGATTTCTGACACTCTTTTAGCCGATGCTATGGCTACTAGAAAGGCTGTTTTAAGGGAAATGTCCTTCATAGATAGTTCATCCATTTGTTGAAGAGAATCTTCTGAGAAGAAACCCAGAACAAGAGGAAGAACCCATTTGTAGAACCTTGGCTTACTCTGAGGCCTAAGTCTTGAAGCTCCTCTAAAGAATTTGTCTGGTAAGAGAATGTCTTGCCCAAAAAAAAAACACCAGTAAAAGCAGATATTGCGGAAACTTGGACCCGCAGAGAACTTACAGACAGTGGCAGAACTAAACCTGACTGGAGAAATCCCAAAACATCCTTTATTTTTGGATTGTTACAAGAACCACCAGAAGAGGAGACATAGTCCATAAATTTAGACCAGATTCTCTGGTAAACTTTGTTCGTACCCTGTCTCCTGGCATTTAACAGGGTAGCAATTGCTGAACTAGAGCATCCTAATGCTTCCAGCCTCTTCCTCTCAACCACCAGGCCATCAGATGGAGATGAGATGGGCACGGATGAAGGGATGTTCCCTGTAGCAGAAGATCCGATCTGGAGGGAAGCGGGACTGGGTCCCGGTAACTCAACTGCAATAGGAGAGGAAACCATGGCCTGTTGGGCCAGTATGGAATGATTGCCACTATTTCTGCCATCTCCTGCCTGAGTCTCGAAAGGAACCGAAGAATGATCGGGACTGGAGGAAAGGCATATGCCTTGCGGAATCTCCACTGATCCGTGAGAGCATCCACTCCGATGGCTTGGGGATAGCGATACCTGGTAGAATATTTCCTCATTTTGGCATTGCAAGGAGATGAAAACATGTCTACTTCCAGAGTCATTCCCAATGACAGGATCCAGTCGAAGACATCCATGTGGAGAGACCACTCGTTGTCCAAGGAGGTTCTTGAAAGGAAGTCCGCCTGGACATTTTGGATCCCAGGAAGATACACTGCCGTCAGGTCCATCATTTTCGCCTTAGCTCAGGACATGATTGGACCCACTTTTAGAAGGGAGAGCCTGCGAGTGCCCCCTTGTCTTTTGATATACGAGACTGCCGTCGTATTGTCCAATCTCATGAGGACTGAGGTTCCCTATGTCAGATGGGGAAAAAAACCCGAAGGGCCTGGAAGGCAGCTCGAAGCTCCAACACGTTCGAGACCACTCCCTGAGGTGGAAAATCCCACCTGCCTTGGGCTACCTCCGACAGACACAGAGCGCCCCAGCCTCTGCTGCTGGCATCTGTCGTCACCGTTATCCAGGAGACTGGAGCTATCGAATGGCAGTTGAGAAGATTCCTCCATTGCAACCACCAGGGGAGACTCTCCCTCATGGAAGGAGTTATCCGAATCAAGTGATCTTGCAACTCCGGATTCCACTGTTGGAGGAAACTCTTCTGAAAGGGCCGCATCCTCCATTGCGCCCATTTTACCATAGGGGCTGTGGCCACCATGGTGCCTATTATCCTGAGGCACTGGGAAGCCCTGAGAAGGGGAGCTGACATTACCAGATGAATCCTGTCCCGGACTACCGGGATCTTCTCTAGAGGAAGAGAGATGGTGCTCTTCGCTGTGTCGAACTGCACCCCTAGAAAAAACTAGAGACTGGGTTGGCTCCAGATGACTCTTTTCCCTGTTTAATAGCCAGCCGAATTCTGTCAGGGTAGAGATGACTTGCTCCCGGTGTAACAGTAATTATTCTCTGTCTTGAGACAGTAGGAGTAGATCGTCGAGATAGTGATGTAACCGAATACCTCTGACTCTGATCAAGGCGACCACCGCCAGTATGAGCTTGGAAAACACCCGCGGCGATGTCGTAAGCCTGAACAGGAGACATATATGAACTGGAGATGTTTTTGGTCCACTGAAAATATGAGTCCTTCCCGATTGGTACATGAAAGTACACATCTTTCAGGTCTATTGAAACTAACCAATCGCCTGGTAGAATTGTCTAGCGTATGGTCAATAATGTTTCCATCTTGAATTTCTCCTTTCTTATAAAGGAGTTCAGGTAAGTCAGGCCGATAGCCGGCCTCCAAGAACCGCTCTTTTTGAGAACCATAAAGAGGGGGAAATAAATCCCTTGAAACTTTTCCTCAGATGGAACTGGAATGGCGGCACCTTGGGTGATAAGGGAGTCCGTGTAGGTCAACAGAACCTCTCTCTTCTCTTCCGACAATGAAAGACTTGTGGGAATGAACGATGTATGGGTGGACTGCTGAACACCCAGGCATGTCCTAGGGAAACTTTTGTGAGTTTTTATAGCCCAATAATCTTGTATCGAGGCTGCCCAGACGTGGCAGAAGCGGAGTAAATGAGCCCCTACTTGCTCCGCCTGGACAGGCACTATATTAAAAAGACTTTGCAGCTTCGCGTCCCCCAGAAGATGTAGACTTTGAAGGCTTTTGACCTGAAGGCTGGTTTCTCCTCCAATTTTTCCTAAATTCCCGACCTGGCCTGTAACAGCGTGCATCCCTGTTTAGAGGCCGGATCCGCCACCCAAGGGCGTAGCCATAAAGCTTGTTTAGCTGTAACGGAAGACAGCATGACACATGCTACCAGACGAATAATATCCAGGGAGGCCTCACCCAGAAAAGCTAATGCCATCCTTATCTCATGTATTGGAAAATTCTTGAGAGCTTCTTCAGAAATACTTCCCAAAGTGGCACCCATATCATTCGTCCAACACTCCATTGCTTTGGATAATGCTGCCAAGTCCAATGCTGGCCTACAGGCCATCCCAGACATGATGTAGATACGTTTCAAATCCGTATCGATTTTCCTCTCAAAACCATCCTTGAAAGAGACAGTGTCTTCCAGAGGGAGCGTGACGTGTCTTACCAGCCTCATCAAGGCTGCATTAATGAGAGGAGCAGACTCCAGGTGCTTAACTTCTTCACCTTTGAATGGATACATTCTCGCCACTTTTAGAGATAAGAGAATTCTTCCTCTCCACTTTACTCCACTCATCCGAGATAATTTCCCCCAATTCACCCAGGAAGGGAACATTTGAGCTCTCTTTTTTAAGACGCTTAAAATACTTCCTCTATTTAGAGGGTGCTTCTACCGGTACCTCCCACCTCAGTGCGTCCTTCACTGCTCTGACCAGATGAGGAACCTGGGAAAAATCAAATCCAGCACTGGAATCATCCACTTCAGCTTCACTGTCAGAAGATCCGCTGAAAGAAAAACTGTCACGGGAGGGACCTGGAACTTCAAGGTCTTCCACCTCAACCACTGAAGTTGGTACAGAGGGAGGTATAGCTGCATGGGCGGAATCTGATTTATTCAAGGATTCCTGAACAACCTTCCTGACCAAGGCCTCCACTTGCCGGTCTTTAGCATCCCTTTCTTTTGCAGCTCGGAAAAAACATAAATCGCACAGTGATTTATCTCCTGGCACTTTCGCTCTACATCCCCAACAGGATCTTTTTTCCGAGTGACCAGAATGGTAGTGGGAATAGTGCCGAGACCCAGACCTTGATTTTTCAGAGCGGTGCCTGGAAGAGGACTTAGGACGTCCATAACTTATCTTGAATGGTCACGTTGTGACCCAGACTATACATTATCTTTGCGTGCTGACGAACGAAGATCCGGTACGGAAGGGCTAAAAATAATGATAAAGAAAAAAAATTCTAATTTTTAACCTCTATTCCTTAACCAACCCCAACAAACAGGCAGAAAGGAATGACAAAAAAATTCCGTCCTACCTGCGACGCAAGGGCTGGCCACAAGGGGGCGGCGAAACATCCATAATAACAAATTCGGACATGCTTCAACAACACCCATAGAAAATAATTAAAAATCAATAAAAAATTAATAAAAAATTAATAAAAAATTAATAAAAAATTAAATATAACCATATCCCCAATGCATAAACAATACATTAATCCAGTAAAAAAAGCAATAGGGAATAAGCCATTAAAGCCTCTTACCTCTGTAAGGCACAGCAACAGTGTCAATTCATTTTAAAATGAATGCAGCAGCAAGCCTGTCCAAATCTGACAGGCATTCAAATCTGCCACCTGGATGATGTCATGACGCCGTCAGCGTCACCCCACGGCGCTCGTGCGCATGTGCGAACGCCGTCATTCGTCCGTACTGCGCATGCGCCGACCAAGCCTCGATCTCAATCGAGTCTATGCGGCTGCGCAGTACAGGAAAAGCAGCGAAATGGAACGCAGATGCGCTCCAGCCACCATACCCGAATGGAAACCGACAGACAACAAACATAAACAGGCTGCCATACGTTACCGCTCCAGCACGCCGACCATCCGACCTGGCTCCCGTCCACAGGCACGTCACCGGGGATCATTTCAGGAAAAAGGCCTCCTGCTAGTAGCTAGGACGAATGGCCATACTGCCGCTTGCCAGTCAGTGGCTGAATAGTAAGCTCTTCATGGCATCACTCTTCATCCCCATGTCTACCCTGCTAGTAGCTGGGCTAATGGACTCCAGACACCAGAATTCATCATGCGTGCGAACGGCGAACAGGAACCAGATCCGGATTCACAACTCCTTGAGGTAAGAACTACTACTCTAGGAGGAGGACAAAAAAGGAACACGGTCTCTGATTAGGAGCAAAGATTTATGGGAGTGGGGTCCTATGAGGTATGAGAGGCGGGATTAACCCATACGTAGGCTGCCATGGAGTCAGTTAGTTATAAAAAAAAAATGTAATAAACTCAATTGTATTCATACATTTAGGCCAAAATGTATTCAGCCACATGTCTTTGGTAAAAAAAAATGTCAATAAGCGTATATATTTTGTGGTTTGCGCAAAAGTTATAGCTTCTACTAACTAGGGTACATTTTCTGGAATTTACGCAGCTTTTAGTTTATGACTACCTATCTCATTTCTTGAGGTGCTAAAATGGCAGGTCAGTACACCCCCCCCCCCCCCAATGACCCCATTTTGGAAAGTAGAAACCCCAAGGAAACTGCAGAAAGGCATGTTGAGCCCATTGAATATTTTTTTTGTCAAGTGATTAAAAAATGACAAAAAAAGAAAAAATTACACAAAGTTGTCACTAAATGATATATTGCTCACACATACCATACTTATATGTGGAATTACACCCCGAAATGCATTCTGCTGCTTCTCCTGAGCATGGGGATACCACATGTGTGAGACTTTTTGGGAGTCTAGCCGCGTACAGGACCCCGAAAACAAAGCACCGCCTTCAGGATTTCTAAGGGCGTAACTTTTGATTTCACTCCTCACTACCTATCACAGTTTCGAAGGCCATAAAATGCCAAGATAGCACAACCCCCCCCCCCCCCCCCCCCAATGACCCCTATTTGCTGATAGGCATGTTCAGTCCATGAAATATTTTATATTTTGCCACAAGTTGTAAATATTTTTTTTTTTGCACAAAGTTGTCACTAAATGATATATTGCTCAAACATGCCATGGGCATATGTGGAATTACACCCCAAAATACACTCTGCTGCTTCTCCTTAGTACAGGGATACCACATGTGGGAGACTTTTTGGGAGGCTAGCCATTTACAGGATAAAGCTGCATGATTAATCGTTAAAAAATTGCGATCTCGATTCAACCCCCTCATGATCCTAATCCAGCATTTCCACGAATTATGTAACAAGTGCAAAGCCGTTCTCTACTCAGAGCTGTCAAAAAAAAAAAAAAAGAGCTCCGGCAAAGTTTATCACAACATTGCTCAGCGCTGAGAGATAAAAAGAAACATTTTATCATTTGGTTCTCTTAGATCAAAGGGATGAACTTCGGTCTGCAAATGAGGGCAGTTTAACCACTTAAAGGAGAAGTATAGCCAAAGCTCATTTGGCTGTACTTCTCCTATGGATCATAGGAGTGCAATTAGTTTTGCACTTCTGTGACCTATTTTCAACAGAGAGCGGGCTGAAGTCTGCTCTCTGCTGACGTTACAGAATGCAGTCCAGGCACCGCGTCATCACGACAATGGAAGTTTGGAAGTTTGGATCCGCCAGGTGCCTGGACTGACACCCCGATCAGCCTCTCAGCGAGCCGCTGAGATTCTGAGATGGCCACTCCCCACCCTTCCACAGTTCAGCGCTCCAATGAGCATGGAGGAGGCAGAGCTGAGAGCTGCTAATTGACAGTCAGCAGCTCTCTGCTCTGAGAGCTGTCAGAACCGAGTGATTGGCAATGTTCGATTGCTCGGTTCTCAGTGTAAAGGCACCGGGGGACAGATACAGCATCGGACTGGTGCTGCATTCACCTAGGTAAGTATAACTGCGGGGAAATAAAACCCTTTACTTCTCTTTTAAAGACTAAGCCTTTTTCTGACACTTGTTGCTTACAATTTAAAATCTGTATTTTTTTTGCTAGAAAATTATTTAGAACCCCCATACGTTATATATATATTATTATCAGAGACCCTTGAGAATAAAATGGCAGTCGTTGCAATATTTTATGTTACACTGTATTTGCGCAGCGGTCTGTGAAATGCAATTTTTTGGGAAAAAATACACTTGAATTAAAAAAAAAAACTAAACAGTAAAGTTAGTCCAATTTTTTTTGTATAATGTGAAAGATGATGTTACCCCCAGAATCTTAAGTGAATCGTGATCTTTATTCTAAGCAAAAAAATTGTGATTCTCATTTTATTCAGAATCGTGCAGCTCTAGTACAGGACCCCGAAAACCAATCACCGCCTTCAGGCTTTCTAAGGCCCCTTTCACACTTGTGCGACTTCAAAGTCGTGCGATTTTGCCGCGATTTCAAGGAATGCCTGTGTAAGTGGCATCAAAATCGGACCAAAGTAGTGCAGGGACTACTTTGAAGTCGGAACGACTTGAAGTCATACTAATATGAATGGCTGTCATTGGAAATCATGGGGAACGACTTGTCATGCTACTTTGCGGTCCCAAATCGTGGGACAAGTCGTATAAGTGTGAAAGGGGCCTTAGGGCGTAAAATGGTGATTTCACTTCCTCACTACCTATCACAGTTTCGGAGGCCATGAAATGACAAGATAGCACAAAACCCCCCCAAATGACCCCATTTTGGAAAGTAGACACCCTAAGCTATGTGCTGATAGGCATGTTGAGTCCATGGAATATTTTATATTTTGCCACAAGTTGTGGGAAATTTAATTATTATTTTTTTTTTTACACAACATTGTCACTAAATGATATATTGTTCAAACATGAAATGGTTATATGTGGAATATCACCCCAAAATACATTCTGCTGCTTCTCCTGAGTACGGGGCTACCACATGTGTGGAATCTTCACCTTCAGGCTTTTTAAGACCCCTTTACCGTCATTTTAGCAGCGATATTCGGCCACTAGCGGGGCAGTTTTAACCCCCCACTAGTGGCCGAAAAGGGGTTAAATCCCCCCGCAAAACGCCGTCAGATCGGTATCGCAGCGCTGCCCCATTGATTTCAATGGGGAGCAGCGGTGGAGGAGCAGCGTGTTCACCGATCCTTCAGCGCTACAAAGAAGCTGCTGGCAGGACTTTTTCTGACGTCCTGCCAGTGCACCGCTCCAGTGTGAAAGCCTTCAGGCTTTCACACTGGAATGAATGTAGCAGCTGTTTTATGGCGGTTTGCAGGCGCTATTTTTAACGCTATAGCACCTGCAAAACGCTCCAGTGTGAAAGGGCTCTTAGGGCGTAGATTTTTGATTTCACTCCTCACTGCCTATCACAGTTTTGAAGGCCATGAAATGCCCAGATAGCACAAACCCCCCCAAATGACCCCATTTTGGAAAGTAGACACCCCAAGCTATCTGCTGAGAGGCATGTTGAGTATTTTGCAGATCTCGCTTTTTGTCAGAAATTGAAAAAAAAAAAAAAAAAATTATTTTCTTTCTTAATTTTCAAAAATAAAGGAGATCTGCAAAATACTCACCATGCCTCTTAGCAAATACCTTGGGGTGTCTACTTTCCAAAAGGGGGTCATTTGGGGGGGGGGGGGGGGTTGTGCTATCTGGGCATTTTATGGCCTTCGAAACTGTGATAGGCAGTGAGGAATAAAATCACAATTTTACGCCTTTAGAAATATTGAAGGCAGTGATTTATTTTTGGGGTCCTGTACACGGCTAGGCTCCCAAAAAGTCCCACATATGTGGTATCCTCATACACAGGAGAAGAAGCAGAATGTGTTTTGGGGTGTAATTTCACATATAACCATGCCATGTATGAACAATATATCATTTAATATATCATTTAATGACAACTTTGTGTAAAACAAAAAAAAAATTTAAAAGAATTGTAATTTTCCCGCAACTTGTGGCAAAATATAAAATATTCCATGGACTCAACATGCCTCTCATCCAATAGCTTGGGGTGTTTACTTTCCAAAATTTGGGGGGGGGGGGGGGGTGCGCTATCTTGGCATTTTATGGCCTTCAAAACTGTAATAGGTAGTGAGGAGTGAAATCAAAAATTTACACCTTTAGAAATCCTTATGGCAGTGATTGGTTTTCGGGGTCCTGTATGTGGCTAGGCTCCCAAAAAGTCCCACACACCTGGTATCCCTGTACATATAACCATGCCATGTTTGAACAATATATCATTTAGTGACAACTTTGTGGGAAAAAAAAAAAAAGTGTAATTTTTCTGAAACTTGTGACAAAATATAAAATATTCCATTGACTCAACATGCATATCAGCAAATAGCTTGGGGTGTCTACTTTCCAAAAAGGGGCCATTTGGGGGGGGGGGGTTTGTACTGTCCTGGAATTTTTGCACAACATTTAGAAGCTTATGTCACACATCACCCACTCTTCTAACCTTTTTTTTTGCAAGAAAATTACTTTGAACCCACAAACATTTTATATTCTTTTAAAGCAAAGGCCCTGCAGATTAAAATGGTGGGTGTTGCAATTTTTTTTTCACAGTATTTGGACAGCGATTTTTCAAACGCAATTTTTTGGGAAAAAACACACTTTTTTTAACCACTTAAGCCCCGGACCATTTGGCTGGCTAAAGACCAGAGCATTTTTTGCGATTTGGCACTGCGTCGCTTTAACTGACAATTGCGCAAGTGGTACCCCTTTTCAAATAAGGGTGACACCAAGTCCCACAATCTTACCAGCGTTCCCTATGTAGTCAGGGCAGTTTCTTCCTGCTCTACGTAACTATCTCTTCCCTGGTAAACCATACAACTATATGCATAGCCTGTGGCCCTGTCACAGAGCTTATACATATTGACCCCGTATCTGGCACGCTTGCTGGGAAGATACTGTTTGAATGACAAGCGGCCAGAAAAGCAGGTGGTGTGGAGGTGATACAATGCCTCCTCACTGCCTACCAAAATGCTGGGATGAGGCCGGGACTGTGCAGGAAGGGGTTAAAACAGAAGCATCACACACTTATGAGCAAGAACCCCATCAGTTTATCCAACTAGCAGATTGTTAACCATCCCCCAATACTACTAAATGGGTGATTAGGGTGTGCCCTGGCACACCCTGTGCGCAGACCTATGTATACAGTATAATGTGATGTGATCAGCTGCAGCACTCAAGGCCTCATGCACACTGGACATTATAAAAACATCAGTAGCATTCACTGTAGAAAGCTGTAGCTATAGATTGAGTTTTGCAGTAGCGTTTTTCAGCGTTTTTTAGCTATAGCGCTTTTTAGCTTTTTTTTTTAAAAACTATACTCCCACAAAAGCTTATGGCTGAAAAACGCTGAAAAACACAGAATAGCCACGTTCTTCAGTGTTTTTGACATGAATATATTTAGAATATATTTAGCTCTTTTGGGGTTTTGTTGACTCCTTCTTTGTGACACCTTTTTGTAGCCTGGGGCATCAAAATAATCAACCCTAATGCCTTGCTTCCCCAAAATGCCTTGCCTGTGCCCACCATATGGCAGTTGTTCTGAAGAAGTGCCACTGTAAATGTTTCAGGATCTTGTCATAACAACAAAAAGGCTGTTAAAGAGGAATTAGATGTAAAACAAATAAAAAATCCAAGAGGGTCTCTTCTGTCATAAACCCTTCTCCTTGTCTGATAGTGTTTGTGTAAACTGAACTGTGTATGTGCAGATCAGTGTACTTTTATGTAATGACAGCATCTGTGACTAATGGGAACACTGACACCACAGCACTGGAGGGGATCACTAGCCAGGTAAGTCTGCCATGCTAATATGCTGTATATACTAGCACATTATTGCTAAAAGCTCCTAAGACCCAATTACAATCTTTTTATTTCACTTCAGAGAGAGATTATTTCCTCATGTCTACATATTGGATGATGGGTATATTTATTTCTTCATTATTTTTTAAATGCTGGTGTCTCATTAATCTCTGCATGGGTACTGTATATTGATCAGAATTACAATTTTCACAATTTACAAAGCTATGGTTTTCTCTAGGTTTACTAAGATGCCTCCACTTCCATTGTTTTCTTTTTATAAAGCAGTTCATGTACATGCTGTTAGTAATCTTGTTACACTGTGCGTATCTTGCACAATAATATGTGGCGGATTCTTCAGGTTTCATTCCAGTGAGTTTTAAAAACACTTCTCCTTTATTTGTGTCTCTGGTCAGAGTCAGTCGTCCCTGAAGAGAGCTGGCATAAGCTGTGTTAGCATTATAACATATTCTCCCCAACCACACCAGCGGTTTCCTATCAGATTGCCGGACCCATTCCACACAGTGCATGTTAGTGCTGTCGGTGAGGGAGGCTCCGGTCACTTTACAGGTCATTTCCAGAGTCTCTGATGGCTTCACAGTCCCAGGACCAGACTCCACCATTGTGATTTGTGATGTGACATCTGAAAAAGATATATTATATTTGATTATATATTACATGTCTTGTATCTCAGATACTATTTAATTTAAATGCGTAATCTAAATTAAAAAAAACACACACATTGTACTGAAGACACAATAAAAAGTAACCACAGGAGAGGTGTCATGTCTGAAGTTGTGTTTTGGATTCGGTTGCACTGATTCCGCTCAGTTAACTTTTCCTATATAACTCTCTGTATTTAAACAGAAATTTACCATGAATATGTTTTGCATAAACTGAAATGATTGGGTGAGGGGAACCGATGTTATGGTCAATTTCCTTTAAAACAAAACTGTTCATTTATACTGCAGAAAGTTCTTCTTTTAAATAAAATGTTTACAGAAAAATAATTTGCACCGACTGAAAAAGCTGAATTTATCTAAAAGGACAAGTGAAGCCGCACAAGAAATAATATTTTATGGTGGCCATACATTTATTGATCTGTTTAAACAATTCTTCACAAAATAAGATAATATGATCAGATCTATGAGTTATTGAAAAGACAAATACTATGTCATTGATTGATTTTGACAAAACTGATCGATTTAATCAAAATTATTCTGATCATTGTGGATAGAAAATCAGATTGTAGGAAAGTAAAAAATGTGGTATATAAATATGTATTTTTGTGTTATGAACACTAAATTCAGCTGTAATTAGATGTGCAAAAAATACCCACAAAATATCCAATAAATATCCAATAAAATATCCAATAAGTAAAACAGTACCTAAGGAAGGTAAGGACCCGTCACAATGCGGGAGTTATATTCCTGGGAACAGATGTGGAGAAAGCTTTCGATCATATCAATGAATGAAGAGGGTATGTGGCGCTAACCCTTAAGTAAATCAGTAAATAATCTAAAATGACCAGTTTGCAAAGCTCAGAGTATCCAAAAGATGAGTGACCTTTCACACAAATAAATATATAAAAACATAAAATAATGAACTAAATAGATAAAATTCCTTAATAGCAATACACATAAAATAATGAATAAATATAAGACGTGTGTAAAAAATGAAAAAATTTTCAATAAAAGTGATGGTGCTAAAATAACCGTGCTGAAATAAATATATGTGCTGGGGTAAAAATGATGATGGAGTTGGGTTAAAAATAGTGAACACGAAATCTTCTAGCAATAAAAGGTGCACAGTGCAATGTGCAAAATATGTGAATAGAGAACCAATAAAGAACCGATAAATTGGTTCTAAAAGTGCAAGGGAATTGCAAGGAAATTGCAAGGGGAATAAATGATAGAATGTGCAGAAATATCCAAAATAATGACAAAGTGACCATACAGATGACTAGTATAGTCACTAGCACACGTGACTTTGTCAAAGGTGCTAGTGACGATACTAGTGAGGGAGGAAGGAAGTCAGGTGCCTATCGCTTTACTTCCGGTTTGCGGCCGCGACCGGAAGTTCATCCATGCTTATGCAAGAAAACTTTAAATGTGAGTGGTTATTATTTTTGTTTCAATAAACCTGTTTTTTACTACACATTGGAGCGCCTCTTTGTACCTTTAACCCCTACATGCTTATCTAACCCGTGAGTGACCCCTTACCCCTGGAGTGCCTTTTTGGATCGGAGTAGGAGTCCATAGGAGCCCATAGAAGCCTATAGGAGCCCATAGGAGCCCATAAGAAAGAGGACCCGGAAAGTAACCAGGCTTGCCAACTTAGAGGCTATCTGCTCCACTAGGCCTGTAGGGGCCGCAAATAGAGGTGAGAGGCTGGGGGAACTAGTAGGGTGCACCCCTGAAGTCAGCACGGAGCACTGCCTGCACGGATCATCACTGTGATCAACACAAAGATTCCTGAATATTTCTACTCACCTTCACTTATTCCAGAGCCTTATGCTCTTCATTGTTCCAGATTGTGGACTTTATCGTTTATTTTCCGCCATTTTTTTTTTTTTACAAGCTGGGACTTGTAGTGCACCAAATTTTACTTTTATTTTTTATATATTTTTTTTTAGTACAAACGTTTTTATTGAAAAAACAATAGAAAAATACAGACATTTGACAGTCGGTACAATACAAAATCTCCATCAAAATATACGTATGTCTCTGTCAAAACAGTAATAACAAGATAAATAATAAGAAAATAAAAAATAAACTGTGAAGCATCCGAAAAAAGATAGTTGCAAACACTATAATGTTTATAGAAAACATAGTCTTATATAGGCCAGAGCATAGGGGTAAGGGCATGCAGCAGTGGACAATGGTCTAGAGTAGTTTAATAACCTGATTAGAGGTTAAGTTTATGGCGACAGGGTTTGTCTATGAGAAGTCCAAGGAGTCCATCTCTGGTCAAATAAATGCATCCTGTCATTCAGTGTATAGAGAATCCTTTCCATCAACATAATGGTATCTATCCTATGAATGATGGAGGAGAAAGGGACTGTGGGGGACTTCCAGTGTAGGGCAATGGCCCACAATGTGGCCAGGCAGACAGTGTGAATAAGGCATTCTTCAGAACGAAACACGCCCGGGATAGGTGCTCCAAGTAGGCTCATAGAGGGTGTAAGTTGTATAGGGGACCCTGCAATTGTTGATGCTATAGACATCACTGAGGTCCAGGTGGTGGAGAGCCTGGGGCAGTCCCAAAATATATGTATGAAAGTACCTGGGAGGTGGCATCCTCTGAAACATAGTTCAGAGGTCCCGGGGAAGATGGAATGGAGTCTGGAAGGGGTATAATACCATCTGGTTAAAACTTTGTATGCTGTTTCTCTGACGGCCAGGGATTTAGAGGCTTTGCGTAAATTAGTCAGCATTGTGTCCCAATCATCCGAGTCAAAAATTTCGTTGCAATCAGCCTCCCATTTGTGTTTATAGGAGACCTCTCCAGGAAATATAGCAGTTAGAGCTGATCTGTAAAGGATAGAAATAAGGCCCTTTCCTCTGGGGGAGTCACGGCATAGTTGCTCAAATGTAGTAGAGGGGGATGATGGAGAGAGAGCAAAGTGGGAGGTGTAAAAGTGTCTAATCTGCATGTAGTGAAAGTGCTCTCTTAGTGGAATTTGCTTATGTGTACGGAGAAGATCAAATGCGGCAAAGGAGTTACCCATTTGTAAGTCAGCTAAGGTGTCTAAAGAGTTGGAGGTCCACCAAGAGAAGCTTTCAGGGTGATTAAAGGCCAATTTAAATAGGGGTTCGCCAATAAATGAGGAGCCACGTGGTGCCTGGGATACTAGGTTTAGTTTATGTTTGTATCGGTACCACAGGGTAAGTGAGTGGGCTACAAGGGAGTTAAGGGAGATAATTTTATGAACCAATTTGGAGGGAGACCAAAGTATGGTAGAAAGCCTATATGGTATGATGGATTGCGATTCAAAGTCTACCCAGGGGACTCTGGAGTTAGGAATATTCCATTGTGCAATCTGGGAAAAGCGCGCCGCTAAGAAATAGAGCCAGAGGTTAGGTAGGCCTAGCCCACCTTTCGTTTGTGGGTTGAATAGGACTTGTTTGGAGAACCTAGGTCTCTTGTTCTGCCAGATAAATCTGTGGATGTCCTGTTGTAGTCTATCTATAAAGGATTTGGGGATAAGAATTGGTAGGGCTCTGAAGAGAAAAAGAATCTTGGGTAAAAGGGTCATTTTGATTGCCGTGACTCTCCCGAGGAACGAGATGTGGTATGTGCTCCATATTTTGAGCATGTTGCGGAGTTGGGACACACATGCCGGATAATTGGCCGCGAAAATAGAGGACCAATGGGGGGTAATGTGAATGCCTAGATAAGGAATCTTGTCAGTAGACCATTGCAGGGGGAAGGAGCTCCGGAGAGTCTCACACTGAGCAGGGGGAATGTTAATTGGAAGTGCAGTGGATTTGGACATATTTACTGAGAGTCCAGAGATGGAGGCGAATCGGGATAACAAGTCAAACAGGTTAGGTAGGGAGATAAGGGGCTGAGTTAGAAAAAGCATGACATCGTCAGCATACATGCATAGGTGGGATGTGGAAGAAGCCATAGGGTAACCCGATATGTCAGGGTGTTGTTTAATAGCGATAGCAAGGGGTTCTAGGGCTAGGGCGAATAACAGTGGAGATAGGGGACATCCCTGACGGGTACCCCTGCCCAGTGTGAAAGAGCCGGAGCTACAGCCTGGGATTTTGATTCTCGTATGAGGATGATGGTACAGGGCTTGTACCCCCATCAAGAATTCATCTCTGAAGCCAAGTCGCTGCAGTACTGCGATTAAGTAGGGCCATAGTACGCTGTCGAATGCTTTATTTATATCTAAGCTTAAGAGAAGGACTTGCTGTTTGCGTATATTAGCATCCTGAAGGACATTAAGTGTCAGACGAATATTATCTGTGATGAGTCTATTGGGGATGAAACCAGATTGGGCAGGGGAGGTCAGGGTCTCGATAATGGCAGCTAGTCTGTCAGCTAGGGCACGACTAAAGATCTTAAGGTCATTATTAATGACCGAGATTGGTCTATAATTTTGGGGGAGAGAGTGATCTTTCAATGGTTTAGGTAAGAGGGACATATTGGCCAAGGTCATCTCAGAGGGGAATTGTTCCCCCTCGAGAATCTTGTTAAACATATTAGTGAGACGTGGAAGTAATATAGGGGCATAATGTTTATAATAACTGGCCGTGAAACCGTCTGGGCCAGGAGCTACAGAGCGTTTCAGGGACTTGATAACGCCAAGCAGTTCTTCTTCCGTGAAGGGGGCATTTAGAGATTCAACTTGCGAGTTGGTTAGAGTAGGTAGGGGTAGGGAGGCTAGCCAGTCTTGGGAGGTTTGGGCCGGGTATGGAGGAGGGCGTGAAAGTAGTTTAGAATAGAAGTCTTCAAAGATGTTGAGGACTTCTTTGGGATGGGATACTATTCTGCCAGCAGAGTTGCGGAGTTTGTAAACGTGTGGGGGGCGTAGTGAGTGATTCAATTTGCGTGCAAACATGGCGGAGGCCGTGTTGCTATTGAGAAGAAAGTTGGCTTTGGACCATCTTAGAGATTTTTCAGTTTTAGTGGATAACAAGGTGTCCAAATCTAATCTTTTCTGTGCTACAAGACGTGCGTTGGCCTGTGTTGGGTTACCTATTTGGGTTTTGTGAAGAGCGTCTAGTTCAGAAGTCAGTGTATAAATGAGTCGCCATCTTTCTTTGTTCAGTCTCGAAGCAATACTAATGAGGCGGCCCCGGAGTACCGCCTTATGGGCCATCCATAGAGTGCTAGGGGATATGTCTGGGGTGGAGTTGATTGTGAAATATTCCTGAATAGCAGTGGAGATCTCCTGTTGTGTTATAGGGTCAGTCAGGAGGGAGTCATTTAATCTCCATGTGTAGGGAGTGTCAGATAGTCCGATAAAGGTGGTGGTCAAGGCAACCATACTATGATCCGACCAAGGGCAAAGATGGATGTCAGAATGTGTGGAGTTGGCAAGAATGATGGGTGTGCAGAAGATATAGTCTAATCTGGCAAAAGAGTTATGGGGGTGAGAGTAGAAGGTGAAGTCTTTTGCACCGGTGTTATGTGCTCTCCAGGCATCGGATAGCTGGAACGATTGTAGCGTCCTAGATAGCGACTTAGGGAAAGCAGAATTCAGTTGTGAGGAGTTATTTCTGTCTAGTTGGGGATGTGCCACAAGGTTGAAATCTCCCCCAACGAACATATGCGTTGAGGAGTATTTCTCAAGTGTTCTGAAGAAAGATGAAAAAAAAGTGGCCTGCGCAGTATTAGGTGCATAAACGTTAGCAATCGTAAGTTCACGACCAGCTATCAAACCTTTAATAATGAGAAACCTACTATCAGGATCTTTAAAGACTTGTTTAACCTCTAAGGGGAAAGAATTGTGAAGGAAGATTGCTACCCCTCTACATTTAGAGTCAAATACAGTGTAAAATGCTTGCTTATATGAATTATGAAAAAAGGTTGGGTGCTTATCAGCAGCAAAGTGGGTTTCCTGTAATAACAGGATCTTGGCCCCTAATTTTTTGTAGGAAGTGAATGCTTTTTTCCGTTTGTGAGGAGAATTAAAACCCTGCACATTATGTGTGATACAAGTAATCACCATTTATGTGGTGTGAGCAAAATAGGTTCACCTGGAGGGACCGAGGGCCCTGGACGTGTAGTGATAAAATTCTCCGTCACGAGGGGAACAGCAATCTGGAGGATTTCTAGGCAATAGGCAACATCAGAAGTACTATAGTACGATCTATATTTGGAGTGCTTCAGTAACCTAAACAAAAAAAACAAAACAAAAGGAATGGCAAATGAAAATGCAACAAAACATGGTGCCAGCGTAGCAAGTGCTAGCTGGAACAACAGCGGGTCAGGGTGCAAATAGCATAATCCTGAAACAGTGAAAAGGTCAGAATAAGGGGCAAAAGCTCCCTTAGTTCCCCAGATCATATCCAGAGTTCAGGTGGAAATCGGGATATGAGGGGGGTGGGGCAGCACGGCATCGACATCAACCGAACTAGCCTGCTGAAAATAAAATATTATAAACAGAGAAAAAAAAATCAAAATAGAAATTGTGGTAAAGCATGTGCATGCGAAGGCTCATTGGATAGGAATATATGAGATCAACTAACGTTCTGAGAACCAGTAATCTATGATATATCATATAAGGAAGTCCCGAAGCCAACATCCTGTTAAGAAAAAAAATAAAAATAAAAATAAAAATAAAAAATAGAAGCAGGAAGGGGGTTGGCAAAAGCGTAGGTCATGCTTCAAAGATGTAGGTTAAGGTGTTGGGGTATGTAGGACCCTAGATCGGTGGCGTGTTCTGGAACATATGGGTCCAACCTGCCAGAAAAACAAATAGGATGAAGCGATGTATAATGGTATTGTTTATTCGGAAGTTCCAAAAGGGGCCAGTAGATGGTGCTCAGATACCATGGAAGTCAAACAGAGCACAGAAGATCAAAAAGAGCAGAAAAATGAACTATTTGAATATAGCAGAAATGGGGCCCATGATCAGTTCTGAAAGGCATTGTGGCCAACTTCATGTCTGGAACGTCTGCGATCATGTCTTGGTGGTGGGGTATTCCATATGGGCGTTGGCCTGGGTGTAGCAGGTTGGCGAGGGAGGGCTTCAGCGTCCAGGAGGCCTAGTTTCACCAGAATTTCCTTGCCCTCTAGCAGTGTGGTGGCAGTATAGGTGGTGCCATTGTGGGGAATAGAGAGCTTAAAGGGGAAGCCCCATCTATAGCGAATACGCGCTTTAGCCAGTTCTGTGGTGACCTCCTTCATCTTGCGGCGTCTGTCAAGCGTGGCAGGGGAAATGTCCGGGTAAATTTGGACTGGAGAGCCATCCAGAGAGATGTTGTGAGAGTTGCGTGCAGCTCTGAGGATCTCCTCTTTGATTAAAAAGTCCTTTAGACAGAGGACAATGTCCCTGGGAGGCTTGTCTGGAGGGGGTTTGGGGCGAAGCGCCCTATGGATACGGTCGCATGTAAATGCTTCCACCGCATGGTCAGGGAGTAGAGATTGAAACAGCTTATGTATGGCAGGGATAAGGTCTGTGGTCGTTTCAGGGATACCACGCACCCTAAGATTATGCCTGCGATTACGATTGTCGAGGTCCTCGACTTGGGATTGCAGCTGGGTGACAGTCGCAGTGAGAGATTCAAATTCCCTGGAGAGGTCATTGTGGGCAATATTGAGTTCGTCATGCTTAGTTTCTAAGCGGTCAGTGCGGGCGCCCAGTGCAGAGATTTCCTGTGTCAGGGTATTAGTGCTTTTGTGCAGTTCGGTTTGGAATTTGGTGGCAATCTTGCTATATATGGATTCTAGGCTCCTGTCCAGATCTGCTTTCGTCAGGGGGGGAGAGTACTCACAGTCTTGTGTGGCGTCCTGTGCAGAGAAAGCGGCATCCTGCGAGTCTTGTGAAGCTTGTAGTGAGGGAGAAGCAGGGCCGCCGGCGCCATCTTGGGACATGCTGTAGCGTTCCTGGTTCCTCAGAAGATAGGAAGTTAGGGACCTTTGAGCGGTCTTTCTGCCCTTCTTGAGCTTCGGCGGCATGCACAGCTCGGTCCGGGGGGTGATGGGAACTGATGTGGCGAAAATTGAGTAGTTATGCCCCCGGGTGTCAGGCTAATTGGTCGGAGTAGTGCGGAGCTACTCGATCATGCGGCCGGTCCCGTGGAAGTCGCGCATGCGCCATTTTTTATATATTTTTTTCAGCGATATTATTGTTTTGGTATCATCTGATTATACCATACCTACAGTGACACACTCTTTTCATCTGTATGGTCACTTTGTCATTATTTTGGATATTTCTGCACATTCTATCATTTATTCCCCTTGCAATTTCCTTGCAATTCCCTTGCACTTTTAGAACCAATTTATCGGTTCTTTATTGGTTCTCTATTCACATATTTTGCACATTGCACTGTGCACCTTTTATTGCTAGAAGATTTCGTGTTCACTATTTTTAACCCAACTCCATCATCATTTTTACCCCAGCACATATATTTATTTCAGCACGGTTATTTTAGCACCATCACTTTTATTGAATATTTTTTCATTTTTTACACACGTCTTATATTTATTCATTATTTTATGTGTATTGCTATTAAGGAATTTTATCTATTTAGTTCATTATTTTATGTTTTTATATATTTATTTGTGTGAAAGGTCACTCATCTTTCGGATACTCTGAGCTTTGCAAACTGGTCATTTTAGATTATTCATTGATTTACTTAAGGGTTAGCGCCACATACCCTCTTCATTCAATTTTACCTTTACAAGTGTGAGATCACTTATATGTTGGCTGCTTTCCTTTTCCATTTTTCTCCTTATTTGATTTAATAGTTTTTGGTTGAGCGCACTGGTTACCCCTATTATCTAGATTTCGATCATATCAAATGGCAGTTTATGTTTGCAGTGCTAAGACAAGTAGGAATGGGTAGTAATATGATTAGATGGATTTCAAGTATCTATACACAACCATCGGCTCAGGTTAATGTGAATGGGGTGCTGTCTCAGCTTTTTAGAGTTACGAATGGAACTAGACCGGGATGTCCACTGTCCCCAATATTATTTGTTTTGTCATTAGAGCCCTTAATGTGTAGGATCTGGTCAAATCCAGTCCAGATATAGGGGGTTTATCAATAGGAGGTATGCAGTATAAAACCTTGGCATATGCAGATGATATGATGTTTTCATTGACTAACCCGATAGTATCCTTACCTAACCTTCTTCAAGATCAACTTATCAAAATCGGAAGCAATGGGAGTTGGGATATCTAATGACATATTAGGAACACTGAAGGCAAGTTATAAATTTAAATGGTCAGATCAAGCTTTGAAATACCTGGGAACTTTTATCCCAGCAAACCTTTCCCATATATACAATCTAAATTTTTCACCAATATTACATAAAGTGCGTGTTCTTTTGGAGAGATGGCAGAGAGGGTTCTACTCCTGGTTTGGGAGGTGTAATATTATTAAAATGAATATTCTGCCGAAATTTCTGTATTTATTTCAAGCACTACCTATACCTAAATATTATTTCAAACAGATACACTCCTTGCTAGATTTATTTGGGCAAATAAACACCCAATGATCAGCAGAACCTTGTTGACTATACCCAAACAAAAGGGTAGACTAGCTGTACCAGACCTTTACGGAAGAGCAGTGTACTAATATAATACACAATGCATTTGAGTCGTCAATCTGCATAAGAATGCAGGAGACAAATTTTAAGATTCTATCTCGGTGGTATCGCACCCCGGCATTTCTAAATAGATGCTACCCGGAGGTATCAGATAATTGCTGGCGCTGCGAGGGGAAGGAGGGGACGTTAATGCACATTTTCTGGTCCTGCCCTAAAATAGAGAACTTTTGGAAGGAAGTCCGGAGAATTGCTCAAAAATTTTGCGATCAGGAGATTCCGGAGGATCCATCTTTCTTCCTATTACAAGATACTAAAATCCCAGTTAAATCATATAAGCAATCTATTCTATGTCACCTGTTGAATGCAGCCAAAGCATGTATTCCACACACCTGGAAGCAGACACAACGACCAACGGTAGGATTGTGGCTTAAAAGAGTAGAACAATTGAACCTTATGGAGGATTTGGTTTGGACACCCCAGCAAAAACGAGGGACATATCTGAAAACATGGTCTCCATGGAATCTTTTCATTAATACAGAAGAGGGTAAAACCCTTAGGCCCCTTTCACACCGGGCGGGGAGCCGCGGTGACGGTAAAGCAGCGCTATATTTAGCGCTGCTTTACCGTAGTTTTAACCGCGGTATTCGGCCGCTCGCGGTGCGGTTTTACCCCCCGCGAGCGGCCCGAAAAAGGGTTAAACACCCCCCGCAGAGCGCCGCCGTAGCGGCGCTTTGCGGCGCTATTGCCGCGGTTTCACCGCGGTGTCCCATTCTAATCAATGGGAAGGAGCGGTATAGGATCGGTGAACACACCGCTCCTATCCCGCTCCAAAGATGCTGCTAGCAGGACTTTTTTTTGTCATCCTGCTAGCGCACCGCTCCAGTGTGAAAGCCCGCCGGCTTTCACACTGGAGTTAAAGGGCCGGATTTTTTCATGCGGTGAACAGGCTGCACCGCATGGCGCTGCACCGCATGAAAAACGCCCCGGTGTGAAAGGGGCCTTATAGATGTAAATCCCAATGACTGAAAATAAAAGATGCGGCTAGTAGATTCTTGGTAAGGGAGGAGGCTGGACGGGGGAGAGAGGAGGAGGGGAGTTTTATTTTGTTTTTGTTTGTAAATATAGAGAGAGCTATACACTTCAGGAATATATAGATAGAATCCCCAGGATGGAGTCTGGGATATACTTTGATTAAGGGTGGGAGATGACTTCTGCCTTTATGTAATAGGGGGATTATAATTATAATATGATAGTTGATTTTGTTGTATTTAGAGTGCATGGTCTGTATGAACTAATGCAGCACTATTTAGAAAACAAAAAAACAAAACAAATGATAATTATCCAGCACTTGTGTAAAAATACAATACAAGAACATTAATCAATCACAAATGAATACACAGGGTTAAAAAGTTAAGTGTTCATTGGTAAGCAGGCCTGGACTGGTCATAGGGCCGCTGGGCCACATGTCCTTACAAGAGAGCTTCAGAGGGTGAGTCCGGGCCTCCTGGAGGCCATCGAGTGCTTCACCGAGCCACTGGCCATCGAGCAGCCGTTGTGCTGGCGGGCTGCTCAATAACCTCATCGACCTGTGTGTGTTCTTGGACAGTGCCAGGGCCAGCCACGGGCACTCGTCCAGAGGAGGAGGCGGTGGACATGGGAACGAGCATGGGGGGAAGAAGAACTGGGGACGGGGGAGAGATCGGCTGGATATGGGACCGCTCTAAACCAGCAGGAGGCCAACAACCTGGTAGAGAATTGGGCCAACGAGCTGTCTGTGAAGGTGGTGCTGGGGAAGCATGTTGAGTATCACCCCAAATGTCAGAGCAACATGCCCGTTACTGGAGCCAAACAGTGGCTGCTTCTTTTAAATACTTTCCGCCCAAGGTACGTCATATGATGTCCTTGAATTTGCGAGGGTATATCTGAATGATGCCTGTTTCTACAGCCTCTCCATTCAAACGAATGGCGCCGCCTCGGCTAGGAAACCAAGATCGTTTTATTCTTATTTTTTATTTCGGGCTTCCTAGCCTAGAGGTGAGATGTGGGGTCTTATTGACCACATATCTCACTGTAAAGAGGACCTATCGTGCCATATTTCAATTACTAGCGATGTTAACATTCCTTGTAATTGGAAAAAAAGTGTCAAACTAAAAAAATTAAAGTAAAATTAACAATAAAAAAATAAACAAATGTAAAGAGCCCCTGTCCGCGTGTGCGCGCACAAAGAAGTGAATGCATATGTAAGTCCCGCCCCCATATATGAAAATGGTGTTTAAACCACACATGTGAAGTATTGCCACAAACGTTAGAGGGAGAGCAATCATTCTAGCCCTAGACCTCCTCTGTAACTCAAAACATGTAGCCAGTAAAACATTTTAAAGTGTCGACTATGGAGATTTTTAAGTACCGAAGTTTGGCGCCATTCCATGAGCATGTGCAGTTTTGAAGCGTGACATGTTAGGTATCTATTTACTCTGCGTAACTTCATATTTCACATTATGCAAAAAAATTTGTCTATGCCCCATCGGACTTTTTACGTTGAAAATTCTGACGGACCTAGAAAGAGAACATGTTCTAAATTTTTCCGACGGAACCATATACTATCGGGAAAACCGCTCGTCTGTATGCTGTTCCGACGTACCAAAAACGACGCATGCTCTGAACAAGTACGAGACGGCAGCTATTGGCTACTGCACTTCCTTTTTCTAGTCCAGTCGTACGTGTCGTATGTCCCCGCATTCGAGACGGTCGGACTTTGGTGTGACCGTGTGTAGGCAAGACCGCTTGAGTGGAATTCTGTTGGAATTCCGTAGGAGAAACCTTCAGAGTTTATTCTGACAGCAAAACCGATTGTGTGTACGGCATTTACAGCTGAAAAACTCCTCTTAAATCCCACTAGTTCTGGGGGTTTTTCCAGCCAAAAAACGCCCCTGCCAATGCTGATAACAGCCTATGTGTGCATGGACACATAACATAAAATGCTGGGGAGTTTACTGGCTGAAGAAAAAAAACACCTGAAACCAAAAACAGCAGCTGTAAAAACTTCCAGTGTGCATGAGGCATAAGAATAAACTTTCTGATAAATATATAATTGGCGTATGCTGCACTGAATGAAAATAACAATAAGTTGCTGAGTATTCAGCAGACATGAATGTGAAATGTGATGCTTATCTAAATTAGCATAATCCAGAGTGCCACGGGTGTTTTATAAATATTCCGAAATTACATATGTGGATAAAAACATGAAAAGGTCATAAATCATTCAGAGAAAAATCCTAAAAGTTCATCTTTCCAAAAACAGTATAAATCGTGATGTTCATGTAATCTTCACCACCACGGAGACCTATAGACAGACTTTCACCTCCTCACATAAGATTATAAAAGGACTGGTCACACTTGTTCCCTTTTATGAGCTGGGATCAGCTATGATGAGAGCTCCAAACTCTTCACTCCAAATCAGTCATCTCAAGGTTAATGTAACCAGCCATAAAAAAGACACAAAAGGGATGAAAATAGTGCTCTCCCTATGATACTATTAAATCTTAATATTTATTATTGAAACTGCACTTACATTGTAAACAATAACAAGAGGCAAAACAACAGATACACAGAGGGATGTCTCCCATGGCTCACCACTTTAAGCAGGTCTGAATGATAACTCCAGACAAGCTGTATACCTCGGTCTGCTATTGGGGACAAAGCATCTGCTCCAAAGACTGAATGATTTGTCCCCAATAGCAGCCCGAGGTATACTGCTTGTCTGGAGCTGTCCGATGGACCTGATTGTGATGATTCTTGGAAGACATTGCGCTGTGAGTCTGCTATTTTTACCTCCCAAGATAGGAGAACACCAGTCCGGCTGTATTGTTACAATAAGCCAGGCAGGAAGTAGTTAAACATGTATGCAAAAATGCAAAAAAAAAGGCTCAGGCGGTGAACTGAATAAAACATTTTGTTTTTGCACAGTTGAAGTTTGATGAAATTCATTAGTAGCTTATTTTGTTGTCTGAAATTACTCTTTAAAACAGACAACTTTTTCCGGGCCGGATTCAATGTATGTGAATGCATGGAGTGCCGCATTCACCTGTTAAAAATGAAGATAATAATCTCAACATAGTAATAATAACAGTACAGGTTTACCTCACTTTAAGGTGCTTCACTAATACAAAGCCAGTTCACCCTGAGGGAGCATGTGGCTGGGGATTCGGATTTTACTTCCCCCTCCCCCATCTTGGCACCCAAGGGTGGCTGACGCCAGCCCTGCCAGCCAGCATGGTCTGGAGATGGGGTTCCTGTCCCTAGAGGTGATGGGGTCCCTGTCCCCAGAGATTATGAGGCCCATGTCCCTAGGTGAGAATGGATTCCTGTCCCCAGGTGTGATGGGGTCCCTTTTCCCAGGGGAGAAGGGGAACCTGTCCTCAGGAGTAATGGAGTCACTGTCCCCAGGTGAGAAGGGGTCCCTGTCCCCAGGTGTGATGGGGTCCCTGTCCCCAGGGGTGATGGGGTCCCTGTCTCCAGGTAAGAAGGGATGCCGGTCCCCAGGTGTGATGTGGTCCCTGTCCTCAGGGGTGATGGGGTCCCTAATAGGGTGTCCCCCTATTGCAGTGTTTTCTGTACCCCATAGCAGTGTGCTCTGTCCCCCTTCACATTGCTCCCATAGTGTCCTCTGCCCCCACTCCTCCCATAGTAAGTTTCCTGTGCCCCCAGCGCAGTGTTCTCTGTCCCGACCAAAGTGTCCTCTGTCCCCACCATAGTGTCCTCTGTCCCCACCAAAGTGTCTTCTGTCCCCACAATAGTGTCCCCTGTACCTCCATAGTGTCCTCTGTCCCCACCATAGTGTCCTCTGTTCCCACCATAGTGTCCTCTGTTCCCACCAAAGTGTCATCTGTCCCCACCATAGTGGCCTCTGTACCCCCCATAGTGTCCTCTGTCCCAACCATAGTGTCCTCTGTACCCCCCATAGTGTCCTCTGTCCCAACCATAGTGTCCTCTGTACCCCCCTAGTGTCCTCTGTCCCCATAGTGTCCTCTGTACCCCCCATAGTGTCCTTTGTCCCCACCATAGTGTCCTCTGTACCCCCATAGTGTCCTCTGTCCCCACCATGGTGTCCTTTGTACCCCCCATAGTGTCCTCTGTACCCACCATAGTGTCCTCTGTACCCCCATAGTGTCCTCTGTACCCTCATAGTGTCCTTTGTCCCCACCATAGTGTCCTCTGTCCCCACCATAGTGTACTCTGTACACTACATGGTAACATGGTTACATAGAGTCTGAGATGACATACATAGCGTAGAATGTGGTAGTGTTAAATAGGGAATGTACAGCGGTGGGTAGTATGTGCAGGAGAGGAGTGCGAAGTGTAAGGTGGTGGGTAGTATGTGCAGAAGAGGAATATGAATTTTATGGCGGTGGGTAGTATGTGCAGGAGAGGAGTACAGAGTGTATGGAGGTGGGTAGTATGTTCAGGAGAGGAGTGTGGAGTGTATGGTGGTGGGTAGTATGTGCTGGTGAGGAGTGCAAAGTGCATGGCAGTGGATAGTATGTGCAGGATGGTGTCAGTAAGGCAGTGGACAGTGTCAGTAGCTCTTTATTTAATTTTTTAATTATTTTTTATAATTATTATTTTTTTTTTTTTTCAGAATGCTTTTTGGGGGCCAGTGGATGGTGTCAGTAGGGCAGTGGACAGTGCCAGTAGAGCAGTGAATGGTGTCAGTAGTTTTTTATTTTTATTTAATATTTTCTTTACAATTTTTTTAATTATTTATTACAATTTATTTTGTTATTATATTTTTCACAATGCTGTTTTTTTTTTTTTTTTTTTTGAGGAGGGTGGTGGGGAGTGTACAGTGTCAGTTATTCTTTTTTATTTTATATTATTTTTTAAAATTTTATTATATTATTATTTTTTTACAATTAAATTTTTTAATATTTATTGTAATTCATTTTTTTATTATTAGCCCTGTTGGGGGGCTTTGGTGATATATCAGGGGTCTAAACAGAGAAAGGGACTGATGACCGAAATTCACCAGTCCCTGCAGCCTCAGCTGCACTGAAGATAAATGAACAGGAGACAGAGGCTTCTGTTCATTTATAGAGTTGAGCGGACACCTGGATGTTCGGGTTCGGCTGAACTTCGGAAAAAAGTCCGGGTTCGGGACCGAACTTGACCCGAACTTGACCCCGAACTCCGAACCCCATTGAAGTCAATGGGACCCGGACTTTTGAACACTAAAATGGCTGTAAAAAAGTCATGGAAAGGGCTAGAGGGCTGCAAATGGCAACAAAATGTTGTTAAGAGCATGGCAAGTGATCTGCAAACAAATGTGGATAGGGAAATAACTTAAAATAACATAAAAAAATAAAAAATTCAAATAAAATGCTGGAGGCCCCCTTCTCAGCAGAAGAGGTACAGGAAGTCATTAAGAACCTCAGAAACTCAACGGCACGATGCCGCACATATGGTGGGAATATCCCAGAATACGCACTTTCTGGAAAAAAAATATTCAATTTAATGGATAAGATAGTGGGAAAATAAAATACTTGGAAATTAAAAAAAATGAAAAAATTATAATCTTGACCTAGGAGGACAAAATTCAAATGGAGTAGGAGGTTGAGGTGGCGGTGGATGTGGCGGTGTAGGTGGAAGCGGCGGTGGAGGAGAACAAGGTAGCCAACACTGGTTCAAAAATACAACAATGGCTGGGTAAGGCTAGTGGTGAATGATGTGTCGAATTCTGTCCCCCGTCGCATAGTGTCCGCCCTGTACTGCGCTTGCTCAGTACGTAGGACAAGGGGATTTTGAAACTCTCCGAAGATGATGCGCGGTCACTCCAGGTTCAAGCCACATCATCCGAGGTTGAAGCCTAGCCAAGTGAGCCTGTGAGGGGCCCTGTTACTATGTGCTACCGTATGTCCACTTGGATGGTTGGGCTTGAACCTGCGCAGGCGACGTTCATCTTTGGAGATTTTGTGAATCTCCTTGTCCTCCGTACTGCGCAAGCACTGCACCTGCGCAGTAAGTGGCCGGACACTATCCGATAGCAAGACAGTTTTCATCAGAACACCGGTATATGTGTCTATTCTGCACAAGGTACGGCCAAGTCCTCTGGGATCCATGCCTGGTTCATTTTAATGAACGTGAGCTTGTCCACATTGGCTCTGGACAGGCGGCTGCGCTTGGCTGTGAGGCCATGGCCATGTGCCCAATTTGGAGACCCAGAAGTTGAAGGGGGCAGACCCGTCATGCAGTACGTGTAGGCGTGTGCACACATACTGCTCCACCATGTTGGTGAAATTCTGCCTCCTGCTAAGACGTTCCATCTCAGCTGGTGGTGCTGGTTGTTGTGGCGTGCTGACAAAGCTTTTCCACATTCCGGCCATGCTAACCCTGCCTTCCAAGGTGCTGGCGGTGCCCCGGCTGCGTTGGCGACCTCTTCCTCCTCCTCTGCCTTCGCCTTGTGCTTCCACCGTACCCCCGCTTCCAAGTGGGAATGCCACCAGCAGCGCGTCTACCAGAGTGCGCTTGTACTTGCGCATCTTACGATCACGCTCCAGTGAGGTAATTAAGGACGGCACGTTGTCCTTGAAACGGGGATCCAGCAGGGTGGCCACCCAATAATCAGCACCAGTTAAAATGTGGGCAACTCGGCGGTTGTTGCGGAGACACTGCAGCATGTAATCGCTCATGTGTGCCAGGCTGCCCAGAGGCGAGGAAAAGCTGTCCTCTGTGGGAGGTGTATCGTCTGTGTCCTCTGTATCCCCCAGCCACGCACCAGTGATGGACATGAGCTGGTCTGGGTGCCACCCTGCTGTGAACATGGTTCCTCCTCCTCCATCTCCTCCTCATCCTCCACCTCGTCATCCTCCAGAACTGTGCCCTTGCTGCCAGACAATTGTGTACCTGGCGCTTGTTGGTGCAGGAACCCACCCTCGTAGCTACTTGTAAATGACTGCCCTGAAAGCCTTGGAAATGAACCCTCTTCCTCCTCCTCCTCATCCTGTGCCACATCCTCTTCCATCATCGCCTGAAGAGTTTTTTCAAGGAGGCATAAAACTGGGATAGTAACGCTGAGAACGGCATCATCGGCACTGGCCATGTTGGTGGAGTACTCAAAACAGCGCAACAAGGCACACAGGTCTCGCATGGAGGCCCAGTTATTGGCGGTGAAGTGGTGCTGTTTCGCAGAGCGACTCACGCGTGCGTGCTGCAGCTGAAACTCCACTATCGCCTGCTGCTGCTCGCACAGTCTGGCAAGCATGTGCAAGGTGGAGTTCCACCTTCTGGGCACGTCACATATGAGACGGTGAGCGGGAAGGCCGAAGTTACGCTGCAGCGCTGACAGGCGAGCAGCAGCAGGGTGAGAACGCCGAAAGTGCGCACAGACGGCCCGCACTTTCTGCAGCAGCTCTGGCATATCGGGGTAATTCTTAAGGAACCTCTGGACCACCAAGTTCAGCACATGCGCCAGGCAAGGGATGTGCGTCAAACCGGCAAGGCCCAGAGCTGCTACGAGATTTCGCCCATTATCGCACAGCACCAGGCCGGGCTTGAGGCTCACTGCCACCAACCACTCATCGGTCTGTTGTTCCATGTCCCTCCACAACTCCTGCGTGGTGAGGGGTTTTTCCCCCAAACAGGAAAGTTTTAAAACTGCCTGCTGTCGTTTAGCCCTGGCTGTGCTGAAGTTGGTGGTGAACAGTGTTGGTCATCTTACTTTAAAAAAGTAATTAGTTAAGTTACAAATTACTTCTCCCAAAAAGTAATTGAGTTAGTAACTCAGTTAGTACATTGGAAAAGTAATTAGTTACGCAGCAAAGTAACTGACTTTTTTTTTTAAATCTATACGTGTAACTAAGGGGCGGGTCTAGTATTACTGTAACCAAGGGGCGCATTTATTATTATTGTTATATATCGTGTAACCAAGGGGCTGCTCTATTATTACTCTAACCAAGGGGCAGATCTGTTATAGCGTGTAAGCAAGTGGCGGGTCTATTATTATTATATAGTGTAAGGGGCGCTTGGCTACAGAAGAGGGCGAATGTTAAATTAATGGGCAGAGCTCAATATATAACAATAACAATAAATGCGCCCCTTGGTTACAGTAATACTAGACCCGCCCCTTACCTACACGATAGACGCCCTTTGCAGAGTAGCACGAGCATCAGGAGCGTGCGGCATCGCCTCGTACAATTACATGTTAACTGCACCTGCGCGGTGTAGAGTTCACTCAGAGCTGTTTAGGTTCGGCAATTTTCAGAAGCTCCGTAGTCCTTCGTACTGCGCAAGCCCTGCGCCTGAGCAGTACAGGGGGTCCTTATCCGGCGGGGGAACTTTTTCAGCAGGACACCGGAATTACACTACTGCCATCCAGTGGTGGTAGATGTAATTGGGGTAACTAAGCCAAAGTAATGGGAACTGAGTTACCATGAGGGGAAAAGTAATCAGTTAGATTACTCGTTACCCTCTAAAGTAACTGCGTTAGGTAACTCAGTTTATTTTAACTCAGTTACTTACATCACTGGTGGTGAAGGTGTTACGCTGACCGGATGAGGAGGCTGTAGAGGATGAGGAGGCGGAGTAGGAGGAGTTAGGCAAACTGAAGTGCCCTGCAATCCTCGGTGGTGGAAGGACATGCGCCAAAGTGCTATCCGCCTCAGGCCCAGCCGCCACTACATTTACTCAGTGTGCTGTTAGGGAGATATAACGTCCCTGACCATGCTTACTGGTCCACGCATCCGTAGCTAGGTGGACCTTGCCACAGATGGCGTTGCGCAGTGCACACCTGATTTTGTCCCCCACTTGGTTGTGCAGGGAAGGGATAGCTCGTCTGGAAAAGTAGTAGCGGCTGGGCACGACGTACTGTAGGACAGCCAATGACATCAGCCTTTTAAAACTCTGCGTCTCCACCAGACGGAATGACAGCATTTCAAAGGCGAGGAATTTTGAAATGCTGGCATTCAGGGCCTGGGATCGTGGGTGGCTAGGGGGGTACTTCCTCTTCCGCTCCAGTGTTTTGGAAATAGAGAGCTGAAAGCTTCCATGGGACATTGTGGAGATGGTTGGTGACCCAGGTGGTAGTGTTGCTGGCAGATCCTCTGTTTGCGGGTTGGCAGGTGTCACTGACACTACAGAGGTGGATGAAGAGGCCAAGACTGCAGCAGAAGAGGAAGCAGGAGGAGCCAGAGACCTTTCTTGGTTTTTGCGGTGTCTACTCCACTGCATCTCGTGCTTTGCACTTAGATGCCTGGTCATGCAGGTTGTGCTCAGGTTGAGAACGAGCTTCAAGCTCTGATTGCACAGCGTGCAAACCACTCGTGTCTTGTCATAAGCACATTGTCTGAAGAACTGCCACGCTAGGGAACTCCTTGGACCTGGCTTTGGTGTGCTCGGTCCCTTGCTGCGTTGGGAAGTAGCAGACGTACTGTCTAGGGGACGGACGCTCCGCTTTTGCACCCTGCTCCCTCTTCTGCTGTGCTGGTGGCTCTGTGCGACCACCACCTCTTCCTCTGAACTACACTGGTCACCTGCATGACGTTGATTCCATGTGGGGTCAAGGACCTCATCGTCCTTCACATCATCTTCCACCCAGTCTTCACCCCTGCCCTCCTTGTCGGTCTGCACAATGGCGAAAGCAGCAGCAGTTGGCACCTGTGTTTCGTCATCATCCGAGACGTGCTGCGATGGTCCTCCCATGTACTCATCATGAAACATAAGTGGTTGGGCATCGGTGCACACAATCTCTTCCACTTCTGAGGCAGGGCTAGGTGGATGGCCCTGGGAAACCCTGCTAACAGAGTCATCAAAAAGCAGAAGAGACTGCTACATGATTTGGAGCTCAGACTGATTGGCTGATTTGCAAGGGGGTGAGGTGAAAGACTGATGGACATCGGCTGCAGGTGCCAACTCTGAACTTTCATCAGGAGACTGGGTGGGAGACAATGTGAAGGAACCGGAGGCACTGTCAGCAACCCAATCTACTATCGCCTGTACTTGTCCTGGCCTCAACATTCGTACAGCCTCATTAGGCGCGCCAAAATACCGCTGCAGGCTCTGTCGCCTACTCGCACCTGAGGAAGGTGTTTCACTAGTGCGTGTAGCTGGCACAGATCGACCACGTCCTCTCCCTGCAACAGAAGCGCCATCAGCAGCACCACGACACGGGCCACGTCCCCTTTTTGATGATCTCCTCATATTTTCAAAATTATGATCTCGCCCTAAATGGGTGTTTTTGGCTATAGCAGAATACACGTACAGTGTCTAAAGCGTTTATGAACACGCAGAAAATGCTATTGGGAAAAAAAAAACACTGCAAAATTAAATTTTTTTGCAATGTTTTTCCAATATCAGAATACACGGATAGTGTCTAAAGCGTTTATAAAAACGCTGAAAATGCTATTGGGAAGAAAAAATACACTGCAAAATTAAATTTTTTTGCAATGTTTTTCCAATATCAGAATACACGGATAGTGTCTAAAGCGTTTATGAAAACGCAGAAAATGCTATTGGGAAGAAAAAAAACACTGCAAAATTAAATTTTTTTGCAATGTTTTTCCAATATCAGAATACACGGATAGTGTCTAAAGCGTTTATGAAAACGCAGAAAAAGCTATTGGGGGAAAAAAAAACACTGCAAAATTTAATTTTTTTTTGTAATTGTTTTTCCAATATCAGAATACACGGATAGTGTCTAAAGTGTTTATGAAAACGCAGAAAATGCTATTGGGAAGAAAAAAACCACTGCAAAATTAAATTTTTTTGCAATGTTTTTCCAATATCAGAATACACGGATAGTGTCTACAGCGTGTATGTATGAACACGCAGAAAATGCTATTGGGAAAAAAAAACACAGCAAAATTACATTTTTTTTTGCAATGTTTTTCCAATAGCAGAATACACACAGACTATGGTGTATCTCTTACTATATGCAGTGTTGGTCCTAATGGTGCACTGAGCTTGCAGGTAAAACTTTTATATTTTGTCTGGCACTGGCCTCATGGCACTGCACCCCAGCCAAGGTACAATTGATTTAGGAATCTCTTCAATAATTCTCTCTGCCTCTTTCTTTTGCTTAATAAAGAAACTCCCTACCCTACTCTAGCTATCTAGATCGCTCACTGATCTAACTAATTAGAAGAAAATTAAAGGAATGTGGACTGACTGACTGACTGACTTTATCACACTAACTCCAAAAAATCCTCTCTCTCAGCAGCACAGGAACCTGTCTATAGCAGAATGACGCTGTGTGCTGTGTGTCTGGACTATATATAGAGGCTGGGTCACATGCTGCACTGCCAATCACAGCCATGCCATTAGTAGGTATGGCTGTGATGGCTTCTAAGGGCACACTAGTGAAACTAGCGTCGATTGGCTGCCCGGCAGCTGTTAAAAAGGCGCCAATACATCGCCGAACACCGGACCCGAACCCGAACTTACAGCCAATAGTTCGGGTTCGGGTCCGGGTCCCGGACACCCAAAAGTCCGGTACGGACCCAAACTTTACAGTTCGGGTTCGCTCAACCCTATTCATTTATAAAATAAAGAATCATAAACACAGTGATCACTGACCCTGTTCAGTCAGAAAAGTAAGCGGCTGGTAATTTACATATTTACTGGCCCCTTCCTCTGCTCTCCATTCTAACAGTTTCATCAGCAGTCAGCAGGAGGGGAGGGAAGTCGGCAGTGCTGTGGGGGAATAAGGGGGGCTGAGGAGCACAGGGGGGGGGACACAGGGACCGGAGGAGGGTACAGGAGGACACAGGGGGTTGGAGGAGGACACAGGAGGGCTGGAGGAGGACACAGGGGGGCCGAGGAGTACACAGGGTGACAGTCGGGGGTGATCAGTGTGGTGGGGCAGTTACAGGCACCGATCTCCCCATATAGTATGTAATGTGGCAGCTGGCAGCTGCAGGAGGGAGAGGAGGGGAAGCTCTTCCCTCTCTGCTTCTCCTCCTCTCCCTTCCATTACTGTCAGATGCTTCATTGTAAGCTATACAGGGAAGTGCCTGTAACTTCCCCCAAACCTCCCAACCGTGCCAGGATTTGATGAAGTCCCGGCAAATCGAGACTGAGTCCCAGAGTGGAGCCCAAGCTGGTTCTAAGGGCTTGTCCAGCGGGAGCGCACTAACATGGGCACTGGTTGCCTCTTCCTAGCAGCTTGTGCAGAATGTATGGGGTACTACACACCATGATCCAGTCTCTTTATTGCAGCCAACATCTCCCTGCCCGCTGCTTGTCACAGTAAGTTACAGTGACAGAAAGCCGGCGGGGAGATGTCCGCTGCAATACAGAGACTACATTGCGCTGTGTGGTATCACCAGGGCTGGAACTAGGCGGGGGGAGGGAGTGTTGGCATTTACTAGCACCGAGCATTTGCCCATGTCTCTTGCACAGTGTCCCCAGGTTTCCAGCACTGTGATCGCCACCACCGTATCAGCCGGTATCTCTCCCAGCCGGCTGCATGTTTACAGCAGCTAAAGTGTCAGAGCACCAAGGGAAGTTTCCCATAGGTTCGTACTCAGCTCTGACATGTGTTCTGACCGGACAGGAGGAGGAGCCTGGGAAGGAGATCTCCTGGCACTGAGGTCCCGGGAACTGTCTGAGGAGTCTGTGCAACTAAAGTCTGTGTTTGGAGCAGAAAAAAGATGCTCGAAATTTTTTTGTAGGTGAGTACATTTGCATTTGGGGGGGGGGGTCCATTTTTCAAGGGGATTGGCGGGGGGGGGGGGGGGGGCTAAATAAGAGATTTGTGTGGGGGGGGGGGGCTTGGGGGGATAAGAGAATTTGTGTAAGAAGAGAGGTTTGGATTTATACTAGAAAGGGTATATTGGGGTGAGGATTTGTGCTCAGAGGGGAGATTGGGGGGGGGGGGGGGTAAGATAATTTGTGCAAGAAGGAGGGATTTGAGGAGGATTTATGCTGATAGGAGGGATATGGGAGGATTTGTGCTGAGATGAGGGATCTGTGCTGGGAGGGGGGAGATGTGGGATAAGAGAATTTGTATAAGAAGTTTGGGGGATTTATGCTGCAAGGAGGGATATGGTGGCATTTTGTGCTGAGAAGGGGGATTTGTGTTATAAGGGGGGACATGGGGCTGAGGAATTTTGCTGTGAGGGGGGATTTGGGGAGGTAAGATTTGTTCTAGAGGGAGGTATTTGAGGGGGAAGAAGCTTTATACTGGAATGGGGAGATTTGGGGGTGGGATTTGTACTGGGAGGGGAATTTAGGTCAGGGGGGGTAAAAGAAATTGTGCTAAAAGGGGAGATTGGGGGGGGGGTATTTGTGCTGTGGGGATGATTTTGGGGGAATTTATACCAGGAGTTGTATTTGTGGGGGGGGGGGGGGGGTTGTGCTGGGTGGGTAAATGGATTCATGTTGGGGGATTGGGATAGAGAAGATCCCATGGTAGAAGGTGGGAGAGGATTTGTGCTGGGAGGGGGGATTGGGGGAAGAAGATTTGTTCTGTGCGGGATTAGTGAGCAGATTAGTGCTGGATTTTTGTATATTTTTGCTGAAAGGGTAAATTGGGGGAGAGTACTGCTTGCACTAGCACAAGTCATTTCCCCTCCTCAAGCACCCCTCCCCCAGTATATATCGGTCACCAACTCTTCCCCACATTCTAACACATGTCCTCTACCTCCCAAAGTGACTCCCAGCACATACCCGAAGCTAAGCACACCTCAGGCTTTTACCTCCCTCAAGTGTCCATCATTCTCAAGTTTGAAAGTTGGGAGGTATGTGCCCCCACCACCACACCGATCATTCCTGACTGTAAACCAGGCACTGATCATCCATGGTTGCAGTGTGTGTCAGAGCACAATGCCCCCCCCCCCCCCCCCCCTCCATGCACCCATGGATGATACGCCACTGCGTCTCACCAATCACTGCACAGGTATATTGATTGCATTTTTCACTGTTTATAAAGCTTTGATTCTTGATAGATTTACTAAGATGCCTCCACTTCCAATGTTTTCCTGTAAAGCAGTTCATGTACATGCTGTTAGTTATCTTGTTACATTGTGCCTGTCTTGCACAATAATATGTGGCGGATTCTTCAGGTTTCATTCCAGTGAGTTTTAAATACACTTCTCCTTTATTTGTGTCTCTAGAAAGAGTCAGTCGTCCCTGAACAGAGCTGGCATAATATATGTTAGCATTATGACATATTACCCCCAACCATTCCACCGGTTTCCTTTCAGATTGCCGGATCCAGTCCACACAGTGCATGTTTGTGCCATCAGTGAGGGAGGCTCCGGTCACTTTACAGGTCAGTTCCAGAGTCTCTGATGGCTTCACAGTCCCAGGACCAGACTCCATCATTGAGATTTGTGATGTGACATCTGAAAAAGATATATTATATTTGATTACATATTACATATCTTGTATCTCAGATCACTTAGAAACTTTTAAACAAGTAATCTAAATAAAAATAAACACATTGTACTGAAGACACAATAAGGAGTAACCACAGGAGATGTGTCATGTCTGAAGTTGTGCTTTGTATTCGGTTGCACTGATTCTGATCATTTAACTTTTCCTATATAACGCTCAGTATTTAGGCAGAAATTTTCTATGAATATCTTTTGCATAAACTGAAATGATTGGGTGAGTGGAAAGGATGATATGGACAATTTGTTTTAAAGCAAAACTGTTACAGACGATCGGAATTTCTGAAAACCAAACCGTGGATTTATTTCCGATGGACGTTGGCTGAAATTTGTCTTGCATACACACGGTCGCACAAATGTTTTCAGAAATTTCGATCGGCAAGAACGCGCTGATGTACAACACGTATGACGGGACTAGAAAAAGGAAGTTCAGTAACCACCCTTTGGGCTCCTTCTGCTAATCTCGTGTTTATCTCATGTTAGTAGAAGTTTGGTGAGAGACGATTCGCGATTTTCAGCCTCGTGCTTATGGGTTCGTATATGTTTTTCAGTGCGTGTAGTCAGTTCGTATCTGTTTTTCAGTGCTTTCTTTCTAGTTCGTATCTGTTTTTCAGTGCGTTCATGTCCGCTCGTTTCTGATTTTCAGGTCGCACTTCTCAGGCCTTTCTGATTTTCAGTGCGTTCTGTTAGTTCGTTCTGACCATCTGACAGTTTTCTAGCCATGTTGCGGGTACGTACTCATCGTAGAGTTCGAGCTATATGGGGGCTTGGTGTTGGGGTTCTTACTTTGGCCCAATCCCAGTCCATGAACAGGGAAAGGAGGAGTTCATGGACGAAGAATTGGTTACTCCAGCGTGACAATTCTCGCACATGCCTTTGTTGCGGGAGATCTGTGAGAATAATCCTAATGATTTCAGGAATTATCTCCGGATGACGGGCCCCATTTTTCATTGTTTGTTGGCTTTGCTGTCCCCTTATATTACAAAGCAGGACACCTGCATGCGGCAAGCCATCACTCCCAAGCAAAGGCTAGTTGCCACCTTGTGGTACTTGGTGATGGGGAGAAGTCTGCAGGACATCAAGTTCTCGACATGCATCTACACCCAGGCTCTGGGGATCATTATTCCAGAGACCTGTTCTGCCATCATACAGGTCCTGCAGAAGGAATATATTAGGGTAAGTTTTCTCATTTAACATCACATTCTATGTATTTAATGTTTGCTAATGTATTGTATTTATTTTATCATTCCATAATTACCATTATTGTAATATGCTGTGAATGTCCTCTTTGTCCTCATGCATGGTGGAAGTTTTTAAAGTTCCTTTTTTGTCCTTCATGCATATTTGTCTTCACTAACCTCCCCAGCATGCTATCCTGGGCCCATACACACCTAGCCTAGTCACTTAACAATGTATTTTGTCAACTCCACTGTAGTGCTTTACGCTAAACACCCCCTAAAATGTGTACAAATTAGATTTTTGGCCTTAAATTCAGGCAGAGTGCAAGAGCCTTTTTTAGGGGGTCCCAAACTTATTTGGAACTCTCCCTCGCCCCAACCGCTAAGTTAACTGATGCCAATCCTCTATCTGCTGACTTTGCCAAACCCATACACACTATACCTACCTCTTTTGTGGTCAGATTTATGGATGAATTCACCAAAGCATGTAGTGCAAGGGCCTGCCTGAATACTTTAAAATGGTACTGTTTCAAGTTTTGTTCTCCTATTATCTTAAAAGGTAATTGCAGAATGTAAAATTGTGCTTCAATTTGTACAGTGTGTATTCATATTTTTGAATTATGACACTTCTTACCTGCCCAGTGGGCTGCCAATAGTGTAAGTAAGGAGGGCCGGGCCAAAGTAACACACATTATGTATGCATTCAGCTCTCAATGAAGTGGAGAGGGTTACCTGTAGAAAACATCTACCCCCCCCCCCCCTAAAAATTTTAACTGGGCCATCAGAGGGGTGAGGAATTTGATAAGTGGACCTTATATTTTTGTCTTTAAATACTCCTTAAAATAAATGTTATAGTGATGTTGGCCAAGAATGTTTGTGTCTAATCTGCTTGCAATGTTATGTGCAAAAGTACTAAAAGCCTATACTGCTTATAGATTGAGGCCTATATTTGGACAAAATTAGGAGAGTTTTGCCTGAACTTAAGGTTTGTCTTGTGTTGTGTTTTGCAGATAAAATGGATAGATTCAATGATCATGACTTCCTCCCCAACTTCATTAATAAATACAGGGAGCTGCCCTGTCTGTGGCAGGTGAAACACTATTTTTATAATAATAAAATAAAGAGGAAGGCAGTGCTGGATCAATTGCTGGAATTGGTGAAGCCACAGCAACCATCCCCTATTTGAAGGGCAAAATTGGTGGCCTTGAAGGGCAAAATTGGAGGAGCACATATAATAGGGAGCGCAAAAATGTCCAGGATTCCATGAGATCATGAGCAGCAGCAGATGACATTTATGTCCACAGGCTCTGGTACTACGACAGACTGCGTTTTTTGTCAGACCAGACTGAAATCAGGCCATCACTCTCAACCCTTTTTTTCCCTCTTCCTTCCACTCTTCCTTCCACATTAGATGAGGATTCTGACGTACAATCTGGGCCTTCCACCCAGGAAGATGTGGAGGAGCCCAGCTTGAGCCAGGTATAACATTGTTCAACATATTTCTTGTCCAAAAATTGTATGATGTTAACTAGATGTTCGTATTGATCACTAATTTTGGAATTAACAAAGTGGTTTACATATCAATAGACAATAGTAGCCAAAAATGATTGGGACAAGAATGAAAAATGCTGGAGTCAGAATGATACTCTTTTCTATTTGTTAACATTCAATTTGCAACAGTCATGAGCTCGAAATTGTGTGTGATTGATGACCAAAAAACGAAAACTATGTCCCATTTTCATACACAGGAAAGTCTCAGCCAGGAGGAGGCTGTGGAAAGTCTCAGCCAGGAGGAGGCCATGGAAAGTCACAGCCAGGAGGAGGTCGTGAAAGTCTCAGCCAGGAGGAGGCGGGGTAAGTGGCAGCCAGAAGGTGGCCGTGCCCAGTAGTATGGCCGAATCCCAGGTTCCTCCCCTCCGATTTCCAACAAAAAGTACCAGGAAGGGGAGGAACGTGGAGAAGTCAGTGCTTTCTTTGATTCGGGAGGCTACTGCGGCCCTGAGAACCACCCCCAATATTCAAGAGGCCTATGCCTGCATGTTAGCCAGCAAAATGCAGGAAATGGAGGTGGGAGGTGTGAGGAAGTGATCTACCTGGCCCTAAATAAGGGGTTAAGGGGCAAACTCACAAGCAAAATCCACCTGTGTGAGTTGGACCACCCTCCTCCTCCTCTACCTCCTCCCCCTCCTTCCACAACTCCAACACCAGAGCCACAGCCTGGAAGAGAGCATGGAAGGAAGCATGCAAGGAAGTCTTGAGAGTGATGGCCTGGGTTCGTTCTGGTCTGGCAAAAGACGCAGGCTGTTGTAAGACCATTAGGATATCAATAATCTACACAGCACTATCCAAACCCTCCTCCAGGTTTCCATACATGGAAGCATGGGAAAGTGACCTACAAGAGACCTGGGACCTGGAGGAATGGCACCAAGCGCAGTATCAAGAGCCTATAAAGGTATAATGAACGTCTCCCTAGTAGAAGCCAATTTGAAGGTAATCACCAGATGGTACACGGTTCCCACTAGACTGGCCATTATGCTCCCCTCAGCCTCTCCACTGTTTTTCAGGGAATGTCTCACTCTTGGTTCCATGATCCACGTATGGTGGGAATGGCCGAAAATTTTAGGATTTTGGAACAAAATGTTTAACCTTATCAGGAAGGTATCGGGACACTCAGTTCCAAAGTCTGCCCAAGTGGCACTCCTGAATTTCCCCGCTAACCCCCAAACACACTCAAAAAGGAATTTTCTTTATCCTTCTGGAGGCAAAGATAACAATTGCCAAAGCTTGGAAACTACCTATGGTCTTCTTTCATGCTGCGAAAAATAAAATATGGATCATAACCCAAGAAAAAATGGTTAGCTCCATTTTGAACACCACCAATTCATTCCAAGCAACATGGGAACCCTGGGCCAGATATATGGGAATTCCACTCATTCCTGGAACCTAATTAACACGAAATAGGTGCCACCCCAGGAATCTGTCTCTCCTCCCTCACCTCCTTTTCTTCTCTTCTTTCTCTCCTCTTTCCTTTCTCTTCTTCGCTTCTATGTGAAGTTATTGTTGACAAAAAACAAGTTTTAATTATGGTTGTCTTCCACCTGTTATTGACATTTCAACAGCAGGCGGTTGAGAATTGCCATTGGTTATGTTACTAGAAACCCACTGCCATCAATGGAATGTTCCTTCCCCGGCTGGGATACGCTCCGTTAGATCTCACAGCATCTCTGGAAACTACAGTCATTTCCAAGTTGCTTGTTCAGGTAATACTACAGAAGGCACCAGTCCCTCTTAAGCCCCATACACACGGTCGGACTTTTTCATGGATTCTGTCCGATCGGACAATGTTGTTGAAAAATCAGACCGTGTGTATGCACCATCGGACAGTGTTCGTCGGTTTGTCCGACGGACAAAGTCTTATCTCCTGCTGGAAAGATTTGCCGTCAACCCGGTCCGATCACACCAAACCCGATCGTGTGTACGGTTGTCCGACCGGACAAAGTGCTACGCATGCTCAGATCACATTACAAGACCAAAGCTATTGGCTACTAGCCTCTACGTTGTCCCGTCGTAGGCAACAAACGTCACCACGTTCAGAATGATCGGATTTTCCGACAACTTTGTCCGACCGTGTGTACGCAAAACCAACATCGGACAAAGTACGACGGACATGATCCGACGGACCTGGTCCGCGGATTGTCCGACCGTGTGTATGGGGCTTTACCCTTGGCAGCCGACTCATGACACAGTGTGAACCGACTAATGGTGTCTTGAGTGACGGACCAACGTGATGCCTTATCAACAGTTGAGACTTATATTCCAGTTATTAGATTACATTTACCTTTTTGTAACAATGTCTTGCCAATACCTTGCAGCGTGATATTTTTATAGAAGGACAACGATCTATGAGAATTTGACACTTTTTTGTCTTCTTTATTACGAATGCCATCTCATGTCATGCAATTTATTTTTAATAAACATTTTAAGACTTAAAAAAAAAATAATAATATTATGGAGATCACTAGAAAAAATAAATAAATCAGGAGATCTTGACCAAAAAAAAGTAGATCACTAGAAAAAAAATATAAACATTCTGGTGACAAAAAAATAAATAAATATTATTCAGGCGATCCCGAGAAATAATAAAGAAATCAGTTTGTCAGAATATGTGTGAATATCAGCAGCAAAACAACTTCATTATTCTAGCATTATAAAGAAGAAGAGAATGTGCTACATTAAAAGATTAAAAACCTTGCAGCGTGAATGTGCTATCTCCATTTTGAATGCTAGTTTTACCAGACCGATCACTTCCATCACGTAATTAATCCAGGGGATATGTGGAATTATCTACACACGCTCAGAATTTACGACAATGGATTTTGTTGGAAATACCGACAGAAAATGCCAGATGGAGACTACACAAGGTCAGAATTTCCGAAAACAAGCTCACATCGAACATTTGTTGTCGGAAATTCTGATCGTGTGTACGCGGCAATATTTTTTCCTGCAGGACATTCTGCATTTAAACAGAATTTTATAGAAATATATTTTCTATAAACTGAAATTGCTGAGTTTATCTAAGGCCAAGTGAAGCCACAGAAGTAGAATATGTTATGGTGGCCACACACTCAATGATCTGATCAAACGATTCTTCACACAAAAAGCTTTTATTATTGCATCTATGAATTATCAAAATGACACATACTGGGGGTTATTTCCGAACGGCAAATCCACTTTGCACTATAAGTGCAGACTACAAGTGCAAAGTGCACTTGCAATTTCACTGAAAGTGCACTTGGAAGTGCAGTTGCTGTAAATCTGAGGGGTATATATGAAATGAGGGGAAGCTCTGCTGATTTTATCATCCAATCATGTGCAAGATAAAATGCTGTTTTTTTATTTTCCTTGCATGTCCCCCTCGGTTCTACAGCGACTGCACTTTCAAGTGCACTTTCAGTGCACTTTCAAGTGCACTTTGCACTTGTAGTTTCCACTAGTATTGCAAAGTGGATTTGCTTTTCAGAAATAACCCCCACTGTGTCATCAATTGATCTCAAGCAAAACTGATTGATTTTATCAAAATTATTCAGATCAGTCTGGATGGGAAATCTGATTGTAAGTAAGAAAGTAGATATTTCGATATGATCATTAAGTGGTAAACAGAACAATTTTTTCTAAAAAAGGTGAAATATCATTAGTGATACTCTAATGCCCCGTACACACGGTCGGATATTCTGATGGAAAAAGTCCGATCGGATTATGTTGTCGGAAAATCCGATCGTGTGTGGCTTTTTTCCGCCGGAATTTCCGATGGAAAAACTTTGAGAGCAGGATCTAAAATTTTCCGACAACAAAATCCGATCGGACTTTTTCCGATCGTGTGTAGAGAATTCCGACGCACAAAGTGCCATGCATGCTCAGAAGAAATTTGGAGATGAAAGCTATTGGCTACTGGCCTCTACGTAGTTCCATCGTACGTTTTGTACATCACCTTGTTCGAAACGTTTAGATTTTCCGGCAACTTTGTCCGACCGTGTGTGTACAACACAAGTTTCGGACAAAATCCGTCGGAAAAAATCGTGTGTACAAGGCATAATAATAATCCACAGTAGCACAAATTAGACAAAAAACAAAATCAAAACAAATTAACATAA
>CM053026.1:273039177-273103473 GCA_028564925.1 Lithobates sylvaticus | reverse complement strand
CCTGTGAAGTGGCATGTGTTTCCCGTGTTTAGAACTGTCCTTGCAAATGAAATGTCATTTGTAAAGGAAAAAAGAAGCCTTTTAAAACCACTTGCGGCTTTAGGTTTGTTCTTAAGTAGAATCTGAACAGGTACATTATGAAGTGTAGCTCCATCCCAAAAAAATCTATTTTTAAGCTTTTTGGAGAACATAGGGAGGGGTTATCACCCCTGTAACATTTGCTGTCTTTGCACATCTGTTCAGAACATGTCACCTCAGTTTCCGTCCCAATGACAAATGTTTTTGGAAAAGTGGGGTTTTAATTGAAACAAGGATTGGTGATAAAGTATCAGTAGAGAGGAGATACCTTTTTCCCAAATTAAATCTAACAGGATAGAATTTCCCTTCCTAGGGGTAGATTTCCTCTCACTTCCTGTTTTCTCTTTCCATTTGCAAGTAGGAGTCGTTTGTAAGTTGGATGTATGAAAGTAGGGGCCTGGCGTATATACTCTGCAGAAATTTGCCCTATTAGATGTTGGTGCAGCCACAAGACTGGTGGGCACAGAATGGGCCCTGCTGTGAGTTAATAGATCAAGATTTGTAATTGCATGCACCTGTTGAACAGGGCAGAAAAATTGGGGGGTGGTGGTGGTGGTGGACGGTGTTGCCACAAGACTGTAAGCTCTCACAGTTACTCTTGGTGGGCGCAGGAATGGGCCCTGCTGTGAGTTATTAGATCAAGATTTGTAATTGCAAGCACCTGATGAACAGGGCAGAAAAATTGGGCCTTTGGCGGTGGTGGTGGACGGTGTTGCCACAAGACTGTAGGCCCTCATAGTTACTCTTGGTGGGCGCAGGAATGGGCCCTGCTGTGAGTTATTAGATCAAGATTTGTAATTGCAAGCACCTGATGAACAGGGCAGAAAAATTGGGCCTTTGGCGGTGGTGGTGGACGGTGTTGCCACAAGACTGTAGGCCCTCATAGTTACTCTTGGTGGGCGCAGGAATGGGCCCTGCTGTGAACTATTAGATCAAGATTTGTAATTGCAAGCACCTGATGAACAGGGCAGAAAAATTGGGCCTTTGGCGGTGGTGGTGGACGGTGTTGCCACAAGACTGTAGGCCCTCATAGTTACTCTTGGTGGGCGCAGGAATGGGCCCTGCTGTGAACTATTAGATCAAGATTTGTAATTACCCGCCCCTGTTAAACAGGGGCTGAAAAATTGTGCCTTAGGCACTGGTGCTGGTGCCACAACACTGCAACCCCTCACAGATACTGTACTTGGAGCACAGCAGTCACACGTGTTGCGAAGCATTTTTTTAAAAAATTTGTAAGTACACGCCCCTGTTAAACAGGGGCTGAAAAATTGTGCGTTAGGCACTGGTGCTGGTGCCACAACACTGCAACCCCTCACAGTTACTGTACTTGGAGCACATTGTTGCGAAGCATTTTTTTTTAAAAAATTGTATGTACACGCCCCTGTTAAACAGGGGCTGAAAAATTGTGCCTTAGGCACTGGTGCTGGTGCCACAACACTGCAACCCCTCACAGATACTGTACTTGGAGCACAGCAGTCACACGTGTTGCGAAGCATTTTTTAAAAAATTGTAAGTACACGCCCCTGTTAAACAGGGGCTGAAAAATTGTGCCTTAGGCACTGGTGCTGGTGCCACAACACTGCAACCCCTCACAGATACTGTACTTGGAGCACAGTGTTGCAAAGCATTTTTTTATAAAAATTGTATGTACACGCCCCTGTTAAACAGGGCTGAAAAAATTGTGCCTTAGGCACTGGTGTGGTGGCATGGATCATTGAGGAGGAGGAAGAGGATAGTCAGTGAACATAAGAGGACAGTCACTCAGCATCAGCATAGGCAGTCTTGAAGGGATGTGATGTTACATTAAAAATTATTCGGTTATATCCGCCTCAGGTGCCTGGTAGCTGGTGGTGATCCAAGACTGATTCATTTTGATGAAGGTCAGTCGATCAACCGAGGCGGTGGACAGGCGCACCCTATGATCAGTCACAAATCCTCCAGCAGCACTGAATGTGCGTTCGGAAAGAACGCTGGAGGCAGGACAGGCCAGTAGCTCAATTGCATACTGTGCAAGCTCTGGCCAGTGATCCATCCTCAGGACCCAGTAAGCCAGAGGATTTTCGGTGGGAAAGGTGTCCAAGTCTGACCTTGCCCCAAGGTATTCCTGCACCATGTATATCAGACGCTGGCGATGGTTGCTGGAACCGATCATACCTTGGGGCTGCGGACTAAAAAATTGTCTGAACGCATCGGTCAGACGTCCACCTTCCCCACCGCTCCTTCTGCCTACTGACCGAAGCCTCAGCAACTCGTCGCCCAGGACCAGGAGTTTGTAGCCTCCCAGTTTCTGGGAACGCGTTGCACAGACCTTTCTGCAAGGCCTCCCTGAGATGTCTCATCCTCTGCTCCCTCTGCGACGGCAAGATAAGGTCCGCAACCTTACCCTTGTACCGCGGATCAAGGAGAGTGGCCAGCCAGTAATGGTCCTCTCCTTGATCCGAAGAACACGAGGATCCTTCCGCAGGCTTTGCAGGATCAGGGAGGCCATGCAGCGTAGGTTAGCTGAGGCATTCGGTCCGGAGTCTTCTGGGTCACTGAGGATGACATGATCGCCAGCCACCTCCTCCCAGCCACGTACAAGTCCACTGGTTTGTTGGGACTGTACATCATCCCTAAAAGACTGCTGCTGCTGATGCTGAGTGCCAGGCTCCACCTCCATGCTCACACAATCCTCCTCCTCCTCCTCCTCATCCTCTCCTCCTCATCCTCTTCCTGTGTGATGGGTGGGACAGGAGGAACACTGTCCGGATAAAGGGGGCCTTGAGAGGCAAGGAAGTCCTCCTCTTCCTGCCTCTGTTCTGCCTCAAGTGCCCTGTCCATTATCCCACGCAGCGTATGCTCCAACAGGTGGACAAGAGGGACAGTGTCACTGATGCATGCACTGTCACTGCTCACCATCCTCGTGGCCTCCTCAAATGGTGAGAGGACAGTGCATGCATCCCTGATCATGCTCCACTGACGTGGGGAAAAAAAACCAAGCTCCCTGACCCTGTCCTGGTGCCGTAGTCGCAAAGGTACTCATTGATGGCCCTCTGCTGCGTGTGCAGTCGCTGCAGCATGGCCAACGTTGAGTTCCACCTGGTGGGCATGTCACATATTAGGCGGTTCTTGGGCAGGTTCAGCTCCTTTTGGAGCTCAGTCAGCCGAGCACTGGCATTATAAGATCGGCGGAAATGCACACAGACTTTCCTGGCCTGCCTCAGGACATCCTGTAAGCCTGGGAACCTGCCCAAGAACCGCTGCACCACCAGGTTGAGGACATGAGCCATGCAGGGCACATGGGTGAGCTGCCCCTGTCGCAGGGCGGAGAGGAGGTTGGTGCCATTGTCAGAAACGACCATTCCTGGCTTAAGCTGACGTGGCGTCAACCACCTCTCGGCCTGCCCCTGCAGAGCTGCCAGAACCTCTGGCCCAGTGTGGCTCCTGTCCCCCAAAACACACCAGCGCAAGCACGGCATGGCATCTTTTTGCCTGCGTACTTGCGTAGCCCCTTGTACGCCTACGGAGCACCGCTGGTTCCAAGGACAGAGCACTGGAGGAAGAAGAAGAGGAGGGGGTGGAGGAGAGAGGTGTGTCACAACCAGCGCCCTGCACAGGCGGAGCTCTGCGACGTTTTGGAGGCGTGGTGGCGGAACAACCTCCAACACTACTGCACCTTGTCCTGCATCCCTCCCAGCTGCCAATAGAGTGACCCAATGGGCCGTGAAAGAAAGGTACCGTCCCTGTCCATGCCTGCTGGACCATGAGTCAGCGGTAATATGCACCTTACCGCTGACCGCCCTGTCCAGCGAGGCATGGACATTGCCCTCCACATGCCGGTAGAGAGACGGAATCGCCTTCCGTGAGAAAAAGTGCCGTTTGGGAACCTGCCACTGAGGAACCGCACATTGAACAAACTCACGGAAGGGGGCCGAGTCTACCAACTGAAAAGGCAGCAGTTGAAGTGCTAGCAATTTAGCCAGGCTAGCATTCAACCGCTGGGCATGTGGATGGCTGGGAGTGTACTTCTTTCTACGGTCCAGCAGCTGGGGCAGGGAAATTTGCCTGCTGCAATCGGACGTCGGTGTACTGCAAGTACTTGGTTGTGACACACCTAATTCTACACCTTCAGTCCTCTCAGAGCAGCTTTCAGAGAGGACTGAAGGTGTAGTGGGGATGGAGATCCCAGCTGAGGAGGAGCAAGGAGAGGTCCGCTTAGTTCTTTGGTGTGGGTCTTTTATGTGTGCCTGCCAACGAGCTGCATGGCAGGTCGCCATATGTCTGGTCATGCTTGTGGTGCCCAAGCGGCTGATGTTTTGGCCACGCGAGATACGCTTGAGACAAATATTGCAAATAGCAGTGGTGCGATCTGCTGCACTCGTCTCAAAAAAGGCCCACACCAAAGAACTTTTCTGATAACGTGCAGAGGCAGCGCCCTGCACAGGCGGAGCTCTGTGGTGTTGTACAGTTGCTGTGCTGGCCTCTACCTGGCCTCCAGGGGGCACCCTGCCTCGTTGGACATGTGACGCCGCATCCTCCTCCTCCTCGTCCTCCTCCTCATCCTCTCTCCCTTCAGGCACCCACGTGGAGTCAGTGACCTCATCATCCCCTCCCTCTTCACCACTAGAGCAAACCTGGCAGTAAGCTGCAGCTGGTGGAACAGTACTGCCAGATTCCTCAAGCTGGGTATCATCATCCGAGCCTTCGAATCGTTGGGCATCCTCCTGGAGCATGTACCCAACACTGTGCTCAAAGAGTTCGGGGGACTCCTCAGGAGGACATGGTGGGTCTAGGGAAGGGGTGGCTGATGATGCTCTGCCAGTACCCTGAGCCTGGGTGAGAGAGGATGATGAGGAGGGCTTGGTCATCCATTCTACCAAGCCTTCAGCATGATGCGGCTCCACATGTCCAGCTGCCGAAAACAAAGACGCGCGTGTCCCATGGCCACGTGCTGATGACGCTGCACGACCACGTCCACGTCCACGGCCACGTCCACTAGAAACAGAGCCTGCCTGCCCTGTGTTCTTGGCTCTGCACGCTCTGCCTCCCCTTGGCGGTCTTCCAGCCATTGTAGTCGGTAGTCCTGTGGGTGCTGCTGAGAAGAATATATAGGAGCTCTGTGTGATGCCACTAACACACGAGAAGTCCTATGGGTGCTTCTGCAAAGAAAATAGAGGAGCTCTGTGTGATGCCACTAACACACTAGAAGTCCTGTGGGTGCTGCTGAGAAGAAAATATAGGAGCTCTGTGTGATGCCACTAACACACGAGAAGTCCTATGGGTGCTTCTGCAAAGAAAATAGAGGAGCTCTGTGTGATGCCACTAACACACTAGAAGTCCTGTGGGTGCTGCTGAGAAGAAAATATAGGAGCTCTGTGTGATGCCACTAACACACGAGAAGTCCTATGGGTGCTTCTGCAAAGAAAAAAGAGGAGCTCTGTGTGATGCCACTAACACACTAGAAGTCCTATGGGTGCTTCTGCAAAGAAAATAGAGGAGCTCTGTGTGATGCCACTAACACACTAGAAGTCCTGTGGGTGCTTCTGCAAAGAAAATAGAGGAGCTCTGTGTGATGCCACTAACACACTAGAAGTCCTGTGGGTGCTGCTGAGAAGAAAATATAGGAGCTCTGTGTGATGCCACTAACACACTAGAAGTCCTATGGGTGCTTCTGCAAAGAAAATAGAGGAGCTCTGTGTGATGCCACTAACACACTAGAAGTCCTGTGGGTGCTTCTGCAAAGAAAATAGAGGAGCTCTGTGTGATGCCACTAACACACTAGAAGTCCTGTGGGTGCTGCTGAGAAGAAAATATAGGAGCTCTGTGTGATGGGACTAACACACTTCAAGTCCTATAGGTGCTTCTGGGAACAAAATATAAGATCTCTGTGTGATTGGACTAACACACTTCAAGTCCTATAGGTGCTTCTGGGAAGAAAATATAGGTCTGTGTGATGGGACTAACACACTTCAAGTCCTATAGGTGCTTCTGGGAACAAAATATATGATCTCTGTGTGATGGGACTAACACACTTCAAGTCCTATAGGTGCCTCTGGGAAGAAAAATATAGGTCTGTGTGATGGGACTAACACACTTCAAGTCCTATAGGTGCTTCTGGGAACAAAATATATGATCTCTGTGTGATTGGACTAACACAGTTCAAGTCCTATAGGTGCTTCTGGGAACAAAATATATGATCTCTGTGTGATGGGACTAACACACTTCAAGTCCTATAGGTGCTTCTGGGAACAAAATATAAGATCTCTGTGTGATTGGACTAACACACTTCAAGTCCTATAGGTGCTTCTGGGAAGAAAATATAGGTCTGTGTGATGGGACTAAACACACTTCAAGTCCTATAGGTGCTTCTGGGAACAAAATATATGATCTCTGTGTGATTGGACTAACACACTTCAAGTCCTATAGGTGCTTCTGGGAAGAAAATATATGATCTCTGTGTGATGGGACTAAGGATGGGCCCGGTGCTCGATGCGAACCCACGTTCGCATCGAGCACCGGGCGTTCGCTCGCTCGGCGAGCCCAGAACTATTTTGGCCGCACGCATCACGTTCGTGTGATGCGAGCGGCCCCGCAATGCATTGCGGCCGGCGCGGCCGACGCAGTGCATTGCTGGCTGATGATTGGCCAAGCATGCACTGTGACCCCGCATGCTTGGCCAATCACAGCCCCGGAAACTCGAAGAGCCATAATTGGCTACAGGCAGGACGCCTGTAGCCAATTACAGCTCAGGGGCTGTAGTACACGCCCCCCCCTATAAAACGCCGCCACGCCGTCTGCGCCGGTCACATGCTGTTCCGGCGCAGATTGAGCAGGCACATTCTGTGACACTCTGCTGCATTTAGATAGTTAGAGAGATTCACTTACAGAGATTGAGTTAGATAGATTCAGTTACAAAGATTGATTGAGAAAGAGGGGCTTGTAGTGTGCTCGTGGCAGGCAGGCAGAGCTCCTATATTTTGTTACCAGAAGCACCTATAGGACTTGTAGTGTGTTCGTGGCAGGCAGGCAGAGCTCCTATATTTTGTTACCAGAAGCACCTATAGGACTTGTAGTGTGTTCGTGGCAGGCAGGCACAGGGGTCAAGTCCTGGGGAATAAAAGTGTGGGAACTCCCACCCAAGATCCACTCCACCACCAGAAAAAAAATAATAAAAAAAAAATATATAAGACGCTCATATGAATATATATTTCACAGAAAATACAGTGACTGCGAATGCGACATACTACAGGAGATGATCAGACTGCGAATGCGACATACTACAGGATATGATCAGACTGCAAATGCGACATACTACAGATGACCAGACTGCAAATGCGACATACTACAGATGACCAGACTGCAAATGCGACATACTACAGGAGATGATCAGACTACAAATGCGACATACTACAGGAGATGATCAGGCTACAAATGCGACATACTACAGGAGATGATCAGGCTACAAATGCGACATACTACAGGAGATGATCAGGCTACAAATGCGACATACTACAGGAGATGATCAGGCTACAAATGCGACATACTACAGGAGATGATCAGGCTACAAATGCGACATACTACAGGAGATGATCAGGCTACAAATGCGACATACTACAGGAGATGATCAGGCTACAAATGCGACATACTACAGGAGATGATCAGGCTACAAATGCGACATACTACAGGAGATGATCAGGCTACAAATGCGACATACTACAGGAGATGATCAGGCTACAAATGCGACATACTACAGGAGATGATCAGGCTACAAATGCGACATACTACAGGAGATGATCAGGCTACAAATGCGACATACTACAGGAGATGATCAGGCTACAAATGCGACATACTACAGGAGATGATCAGGCTACAAATGCGACATACTACAGGAGATGATCAGGCTACAAATGCGACATACTACAGGAGATGACCAGACTGCAAATGCGACATACTAGAAGATGACCAAGTAGCCAGTTTTAAAATTTAAACCTGTCCTCTTTATAGCACCCTTCTTCACATTCCTGTCCTCACCCCCTTCACATTCCTGTCCTCACCCCCTTCACATTCCTGTCCTCACCCCCTTCACATTCCAGTCCTCACCCCCTTTGTAGATCCCCCCTTCACATTCCTGTCCTCACCCCCTTCACATTCCTGTCCTCACCCCCTTCACATTCCTGTCCTCACCCCCTTTGTAGATCCCCCCTTCACATTCCTGTCCTCACCCCCTTTGTAGATCCCCCCTTCACATTCCTGTCCTCACCCCTTCACATTCCTGTCCTCACCCCCTTTGTAGATCCCCCCTTCACATTCCTGTCCTCACCCCCTTCACATTCCTGTCCTCACCCCCTTTGTAGATCCCCCCTTCACATTCCTGTCCTGCCTCCCTTTGTAGATCCCCCCTTCACATTCCTGTCCTCCCTCCCTTTGTAGATCCCCCCTTCACATGCCTGTCCTGCCTCCCTTTGTAGATCCCCCCTTCACATTCCTGTCCTGCCTCCCTTTGTAGATCCCCCCTTCACATTCCTGTCCTGCCTCCCTTTGTAGATCCCCCCTTCACATTCCTGTCCTGCCTCCCTTTGTAGATCCCCCCTTCACATTCCTGTCCTGCCTCCCTTTTATATCACCTCTCCTCATTCCTTTCAGTTTCTGATTCTTTCCCCCTCCGTCCTTCATTACAGTGCCCTCTGTCTTACCTTACACAGGACACAGATGACATCAGAGGCACAGAGCTGACATCGGAAGTGCAGCAAAGGGATGGACAGAGGGCGGGACCTGCCCCAGTTAACTGATTGGTTGATAGACTGCAGAGCGGTTCTATCAACCAATCAGTTAACTGGGCCAGCCCCTGCCTTCCGTGCATCGCTGTGCTGCTCTTCCGATGTCAGCTCTGTGAGGAAAACAGAGCTAGCAGGCAGCGGCAGCTGATGACAAAAAAGCTTTAATGGCGTGACCACGGCGGGGCCGCACAGATGATTGATGCGGTCCGGACTTGGTCCACTCTGCCTGTTAAAATCTAGAGCCTCGGGCGGCTCTAGTCCTAAAGAAGAGAGGGAACGGCGTTCCTGCTATGAAAAAAGTGCAGGGACGCCGTTCCCACGCGTTCCCGCTGGACTCGAGCCCTGGTGGCATCACACACACAGAGCTATATTTTGTTCCCAGAAGCACCTATAGGACTTGAAGTGTGTTAGTCCCATCACACACACAGAGCTATATTTTGTTCCCAGAAGCACCTATAGGACTTGAAGTGTGTTAGTCCCATTACACACACAGAGCTATATTTTGTTCCCAGAAGCACCTATAGGACTTGAAGTGTGTTAGTCCCATTACACACACAGAGCTATATTTTCTTCCCAGAAGCACCTATAGGACTTGAAGTGTGTTAGTCCCATTACACACACAGAGCTATATTTTGTTCCCAGAAGCACCTATAGGACTTGAAGTGTGTTAGTCCCATTACACACACAGAGCTATATTTTCTTCCCAGAAGCACCTATAGGACTTGAAGTGTGTTAGTCCCATCACACACACAGAGCTATATTTTGTTCCCAGAAGCACCTATAGGACTTGAAGTGTGTTAGTCCCATCACACACACAGAGCTATATTTTGTTCCCAGAAGCACCTATAGGACTTGAAGTGTGTTAGTCCCATTACACACACAGAGCTATATTTTCTTCCCAGAAGCACCTATAGGACTTGAAGTGTGTTATTCCCATTACACACACAGAGCTATATTTTCTTCCCAGAAGCACCTATAGGACTTGAAGTGTGTTAGTCCCATTACACACACAGAGCTATATTTTGTTCCCAGAAGCACCTATAGGACTTGAAGTGTGTTAGTCCCATTACACACACAGAGCTATATTTTGTTCCCAGAAGCACCTATAGGACTTGAAGTGTGTTAGTCCCATCACACACACAGAGCTATATTTTGTTCCCAGAAGCACCTATAGGACTTGAAGTGTGTTAGTCCCATCACACACACAGAGCTATATTTTGTTCCCAGAAGCACCTATAGGACTTGAAGTGTGTTAGTCCCATTACACACACAGAGCTATATTTTCTTCCCAGAAGCACCTATAGGACTTGAAGTGTGTTATTCCCATTACACACACAGAGCTATATTTTCTTCCCAGAAGCACCTATAGGACTTGAAGTGTGTTAGTCCCATTACACACACAGAGCTATATTTTGTTCCCAGAAGCACCTATAGGACTTGAAGTGTGTTAGTCCCATTACACACACACAGAGCTATATTTTCTTCCCAGAAGCACCTATAGGACTTGAAGTGTGTTAGTCCCATTACACACACAGAGCTATATTTTCTTCCCAGAAGCACCTATAGGACTTGAAGTGTGTTAGTCCCATCACACACACAGAGCTATATTTTGTTCCCAGAAGCACCTATAGGACTTGAAGTGTGTTAGTCCCATCACACACACAGAGCTATATTTTGTTCCCAGAAGCACCTATAGGACTTGAAGTGTGTTAGTCCCATTACACACACAGAGCTATATTTTTTCCCAGAAGCACCTATAGGACTTGAAGTGTGTTAGTCCCATCACACACACAGAGCTATATTTTGTTCCCAGAAGCACCTATAGGACTTGAAGTGTGTTAGTCCCATCACACACACAGAGCTATATTTTGTTCCCAGAAGCACCTATAGGACTTGAAGTGTGTTAGTCCCATCACACACACAGAGCTATATTTTGTTCCCAGAAGCACCTATAGGACTTGAAGTGTGTTAGTCCCATCACACACACAGAGCTATATTTTCTTCCCAGAAGCACCTATAGGACTTGAAGTGTGTTAGTCCCATTACACACACAGAGCTATATTTTGTTCCCAGAAGCACCTATAGGACTTGAAGTGTGTTAGTCCCATTACACACACAGAGCTATATTTTCTTCCCAGAAGCACCTATAGGACTTGAAGTGTGTTAGTCCCATTACACACACAGAGCTATATTTTCTTCCCAGAAGCACCTATAGGACTTGAAGTGTGTTAGTCCCATTACACACACAGAGCTATATTTTCTTCCCAGAAGCACCTATAGGACTTGAAGTGTGTTATCCCATTACACACACAGAGCTATATTTTGTTCCCAGAAGCACCTATAGGACTTGAAGTGTGTTAGTCCATTACACACACAGAGCTATATTTTGTTCCCAGAAGCACCTATAGGACTTGAAGTGTGTTAGTCCCATCACACACACAGAGCTATATTTTGTTCCCAGAAGAACCTATAGGACTTGAAGTGTGTTAGTCCCATCACACACACAGAGCTATATTTTGTTCCCAGAAGCACCTATAGGACTTGAAGTGTGTTAGTCCCATTACACACACAGAGCTATATTTTCTTCCCAGAAGAACCTATAGGACTTGAAGTGTGTTAGTCCCATCACACACACAGAGCTATATTTTGTTCCCAGAAGCACCTATAGGACTTGAAGTGTGTTAGTCCCATTACACACACAGAGCTATATTTTGTTCCCAGAAGCACCTATAGGACTTGAAGTGTGTTAGTCCCATCACACACACAGAGCTAAATTTTGTTCCCAGAAGCACCTATAGGACTTGAAGTGTGTTAGTCCCATCACACACACAGAGCTATATTTTCTTCCCAGAAGCACCTATAGGACTTGAAGTGTGTTAGTCCCATCACACAGAGCTCCTCTATTTTCTTTGCAGAAGCACCCACAGGACTTCTAGTGTGTTAGTGGCATCACACAGAGCTCCTATATATTCTTCTCAGCAGCACCCACAGGACTTCTAGTGTGTTAGTGGCATCACACAGAGCTCCTCTATTTTCTTTGCATAAGCACCCACAGGACTTCTAGTGTGTTAGTGGCATCACACAGAGCTCCTCTATTTTCTTTGCAGAAGCACCCACAGGACTTCTAGTGTGTTAGTGGCATCACACAGAGCTCCTCTATTTTCTTTGCAGAAGCACCCACAGGACTTCTAGTGTGTTAGTGGCATCACACAGAGCTCCTCTATTTTCTTTGCATAAGCACCCACAGGACTTCTAGTGTGTTAGTGGCATCACACAGAGCTCCTCTATTTTCTTTGCAGAAGCACCCATAGGACTTCTAGTGTGTTAGTGGCATCACACACAGAGCTCCTATATATTCTTCTCAGCAGCACCCACAGGACTTCTAGTGTGTTAGTGGCATCACACAGAGCTCCTCTATTTTCTTTGCATAAGCACCCACAGGACTTCTAGTGTGTTAGTGGCATCACACAGAGCTCCTCTATTTTCTTTGCAGAAGCACCCACAGGACTTCTAGTGTGTTAGTGGCATCACACAGAGCTCCTCTATTTTCTTTGCAGAAGCACCCATAGGACTTCTAGTGTGTTAGTGGCATCACACAGAGCTCCTATATATTCTTCTCAGCAGCACCCACAGGACTTCTAGTGTGTTAGTGGCATCACACAGAGCTCCTCTATTTTCTTTGCATAAGCACCCACAGGACTTCTAGTGTGTTAGTGGCATCACACAGAGCTCCTCTATTTTCTTTGCAGAAGCACCCACAGGACTTCTAGTGTGTTAGTGGCATCACACAGAGCTCCTCTATTTTCTTTGCAGAAGCACCCACAGGACTTCTATTGTGTTAGTGGCATCACACAGAGCTCCTCTATTTTCTTTGCATAAGCACCCACAGGACTTCTAGTGTGTTAGTGGCATCACACAGAGCTCCTCTATTTTCTTTGCAGAAGCACCCATAGGACTTCTAGTGTGTTAGTGGCATCACACAGAGCTCCTATATATTCTTCTCAGCAGCACCCCACAGGACTTCTAGTGTGTTAGTGGCATCACACAGAGCTCCTCTATTTTCTTTGCATAAGCACCCACAGGACTTCTTGTGTGTTAGTGGCATCACACAGAGCTCCTCTATTTTTTTTGCAGAAGCACCCACAGGACTTCTAGTGTGTTAGTGGCATCACACAGAGCTCCTCTATTTTCTTTGCAGAAGCACCCATAGGACTTCTAGTGTGTTAGTGGCATCACACAGAGCTCCTATATATTCTTCTCAGCAGCACCCACAGGACTTCTAGTGTGTTAGTGGCATCACACAGAGCTCCTCTATTTTCTTTGCATAAGCACCCACAGGACTTCTAGTGTGTTAGTGGCATCACACAGAGCTCCTCTATTTTCTTTGCATAAGCACCCACAGGACTTCTAGTGTGTTAGTGGCATCACACAGAGCTCCTCTATTTTCTTTGCAGAAGCACCCATAGGACTTCTAGTGTGTTAGTGGCATCACACAGAGCTCCTCTATTTTCTTTGCAGAAGCACCCATAGGACTTCTAGTGTGTTAGTGGCATCACACAGAGCTCCTATATATTCTTCTCAGCAGCACCCACAGGACTTCTAGTGTGTTAGTGGCATCACACAGAGCTCCTCTATTTTCTTTGCTGAAGCACCCACAGGACTTCTAGTGTGTTAGTGGCATCACACAGAGCTCCTCTATTTTCTTTGCAGAAGCACCCACAGGACTTCTAGTGTGTTAGTGGCATCACACAGAGCTCCTCTATTTTCTTTGCAGAAGCACCCATAGGACTTCTAGTGTGTTAGTGGCATCACACAGAGCTCCTATATTTTCTTCTCAGCAGCACCCACAGGACTACCGACTACAATGGCTGGAAGACCGCCAAGGGGAGGCAGAGCGTGCAGAGCCAAGAACACAGGGCAGGCAGGCTCTGTTTCTAGTGCACGTGGCCGTGGACGTGGACGTGGTCGTGCATCGTCATCAGCACGTGGCCATGGGACACGCGCGTCTTTGTTTTCGGCAACTGGACATGTGGAGCCGCATCATGCTGAAGGCTTGGTAGAATGGATGACCAAGCCCTCCTCATCCTCCTCATCCTCTCTCACCCAGGCTCAGGGTACTGACAGAGCATCATCAGCCACCCCTTCCCTAGACCCACCATGTCCTCCTGAGGAGTCCCCCGAACTCTTTGAGCACAGTGTTGGGTACATGCTCCAGGAGGATGCCCAACGATTCGAAGGCTCGGATGACGATACCCAGCTTGAGGAATCTGGCAGTACAGTTCCACCAGCTGCAGCTTACTGTCAGGTTTGCTCTAGTGGTGAAGAGGGAGGGGATGATGAGGTCACTGACTCCACGTGGGTGCCTCAAGGGAGAGAGGATGAGGAGGAGGACGAGGAGGAGGAGGATGCGGCGTCACATGTCCAACGAGGCAGGATGCCCCCTGGAGGCCAGGTAGAGGCCAGCACAGCAACTGTACAACACCGCAGAGCTCCGCCTGTGCAGGGCGCTGCCTCTGCACGTTATCAGAAAAGTTCTTTGGTGTGGGCCTTTTTTGAGACGAGTGCAGCAGATCGCACCACTGCTATTTGCAATATTTGTCTCAAGCGTATCTCGCGTGGCCAAAACATCAGCCGCTTGGGCACGACAAGCATGACCAGACATATGGCGACCTGCCATGCAGCTCGTTGGCAGGCACACATAAAAGACCCACACCAAAGAACTAAGCGGACCTCTCCTTGCTCCTCCTCAGCTGGGATCTCCATCCCCACTACACCTTCAGTCCTCTCTGAAAGCTGCTCTGAGAGGACTGAAGGTGTAGAATTCGGTGTGTCACAACCAAGTACTTGCAGTACACCGACGTCCGAATGCAGCAGGCAAATTTCCCTGCCCCAGCTGCTGGACCGTAGAAAGAAGTACACTCCCAGCCATCCACATGCCCAGCGGTTGAATGCTAGCCTTGCTAAATTGCTAGCACTTCAACTGCTGCCTTTTCAGTTGGTAGACTCGGCCCCCTTCCGTGAGTTTGTTCAATGTGCGGTTCCTCAGTGGCAGGTTCCCAAACGCCACTTTTTCTCGCGGAAGGCGATTCCGTCTCTCTACCGGCATGTGGAGGGCAATGTCCATGCCTCGCTGGACAGGGCGGTCAGCGGTAAGGTGCATATTACCGCTGACTCATGGTCCAGCAGGCATGGACAGGGACGGTACCTTTCTTTCACGGCCCATTGGGTCACTCTATTGGCAGCTGGGAGGGATGCAGGACAAGGTGCAGTAGTGTTGGAGGTTGTTCCGCCACCACGCCTCCAAAACGCGACTACTGCTACTGGTTGTGACACACCTCTCTCCTCCACCCCCTCCTCTTCTTCTTCCTCCAGTGCTCTGTCCTTGGAACCAGCGGTGCTCCGTAGGCGTACAAGGGGCTACGCAAGTACGCAGGCAAAAAGATGCCATGCCGTGCTTGCGCTGGTGTGTTTGGGGGACAGGAGCCACACTGGGCCAGAGGTTCTGGCAGCTCTGCAGGGGCAGGCCGAGAGGTGGTTGACGCCACGTCAGCTTAAGCCAGGAATGGTCGTTTCTGACAATGGCACCAACCTCCTCTCCGCCCTGCGACAGGGGCAGCTCACCCATGTGCCCTGCATGGCTCACGTCCTCAACCTGGTGGTGCAGCGGTTCTTGGGCAGGTTCCCAGGCTTACAGGATGTCCTGAGGCAGGCCAGGAAAGTCTGTGTGCATTTCCGCCGATCTTATAATGCCAGTGCTCGGCTGACTGAGCTGCAAAAGGAGCTGAACCTGCCCAAGAACCGCCTAATATCTGACATGCCCACCAGGTGGAACTCAACGTTGGCCATGCTGCAGCGACTGCACACGCAGCAGAGGGCCATCAATGAGTACCTTTGCGACTACGGCACCAGGACAGGGTCAGGGGAGCTTGGTTTTTTTTCCCCACGTCAGTGGAGCATGATCAGGGATGCATGCACTGTCCTCTCACCATTTGAGGAGGCCACGAGGATGGTGAGCAGTGACAGTGCATGCATCAGTGACACTGTCCCTCTTGTCCACCTGTTGGAGCATACGCTGCGTGGGATAATGGACAGGGCACTTGAGGCAGAACAGAGGCAGGAAGAGGAGGACTTCCTTGCCTCTCAAGGCCCCCTTTATCCGGACAGTGTTCCTTCTGTCCCACCCATCACACAGGAAGAGGATGAGGAGGAGGAGGAGGAGGAGGATTGTGTGAGCATGGAGGTGGAGCCTGGCACTCAGCATCAGCAGCAGCAGTCTTTTAGGGATGATGTACAGTCCCAACAAGCCAGTGGACTTGTACGTGGCTGGGAGGAGGTGGCTGGCGATCATGTCATCCTCAGTGACCCAGAAGACTCCGGACCGAATGCCTCAGCTAACCTACGCTGCATGGCCTCCCTGATCCTGCAAAGCCTGCGGAAGGATCCTCGTGTTCTTCGGATCAAGGAGAGGGACCATTACTGGCTGGCCACTCTCCTTGATCCGCGGTACAAGGGTAAGGTTGCGGACCTTATCTTGCCGTCGCAGAGGGAGCAGAGGATGAGACATCTCAGGGAGGCCTTGCAGAAAGGTCTGTGCAACGCGTTCCCAGAAACTGGGAGGCTACAAACTCCTGGTCCTGGGCGACGAGTTGCTGAGGCTTCGGTCAGTGGCAGAAGGAGCGGTGGGGAAGGTGGACGTCTGACCGATGCGTTCAGACAATTTTTTAGTCCGCAGCCCCAAGGTATGATCGGTTCCAGCAACCATCGCCAGCGTCTGATATACATGGTGCAGGAATACCTTGGGGCAAGGTCAGACTTGGACACCTTTCCCACCGAAAATCCTCTGGCTTACTGGGTCCTGAGGATGGATCACTGGCCAGAGCTTGCACAGTATGCAATTGAGCTACTGGCCTGTCCTGCCTCCAGCGTTCTTTCCGAACGCACATTCAGTGCTGCTGGAGGATTTGTGACTGATCATAGGGTGCGCCTGTCCACCGCCTCGGTTGATCGACTGACATTCATCAAAATGAATCAGTCTTGGATCACCACCAGCTACCAGGCACCTGAGGCGGATATAACCGAATAATTTTTAATGTCACATCCCTTCAAGACTGCCTATGCTGATGCTGAGTGACTGTCCTCTTATGTTCACTGACTATCCTCTTCCTCCTCCTCAATGATCCATGCCACCACACCAGTGCCTAAGGCACAATTTTTCAGCCCCTGTTTAACAGGGGCGTGTACTTACAATTTTTTAAAAAAATGCTTCGCAACACGTGTGACTGCTGTGCTCCAAGTACAGTCTCTGTGAGGGCCGTGTTGCAGTGTTGTGGCACCAGCACCAGTGCCTAAGGCACAATTTTTCAGCCCCTGTTTAACAGGGGCGTGTACTTACAATTTTTAAAAAAAATGCTTCGCAACACGTGTGACTGCTGTGCTCCAAGTACAGTCTCTGTGAGGGCCGGGTTGCAGTGTTGTGGCACCAGCACCAGTGCCTAAGGCACAATTTTTCAGCCCCTGTTTAACAGGGGCGTGTACTTACAATTTTTTAAAAAAATGCTTCGCAACACGTGTGACTGCTGTGCTCCAAGTACAGTATCTGTGAGGGCCGGGTTGCAGTGTTGTGGCACCAGCACCAGTGCCTAAGGCACAATTTTTCAGCCCCTGTTTAACAGGGGCGTGTACTTACAATTTTTTAAAAAAATGCTTCGCAACACGTGTGACTGCTGTGCTCCAAGTACAGTCTCTGTGAGGGGTTGCAGTGTTGTGGCACCAGCACCAGTGCCTAAGGCACAATTTTTCAGCCCCTGTTTAACAGGGGCGGGTAATTACAAATCTTGATCTAATAGTTCACAGCAGGGCCCATTCCTGCGCCCACCAAGAGTAACTATGAGGGCCTGCAGTCTTGTGGCAACACCGTCCACCACCACCGCCAAAGGCCCAATTTTTCTGCCCTGTTCATCAGGTGCTTGCAATTACAAATCTTGATCTAATAACTTACAGCAGGGCCCATTCCTGCGCCCACCAAGAGTAACTATGAGGGCCTACAGTCTTGTGGCAACACCGTCCACCACCACCGCCAAAGGCCCAATTTTTCTGCCCTGTTCATCAGGTGCTTGCAATTACAAATCTTGATCTAATAACTCACAGCAGGGCCCATTCCTGCGCCCACCAAGAGTAACTGTGAGAGCTTACAGTCTTGTGGCAAAACCGTCCACCACCACCACCACCACCCACAATTTTTCTGCCCTGTTCAACAGGTGCATGCAATTACAAATCTTGATCTATTAACTTAAAATTCTATCCTGTTAGACTTAATTTGGGAAAAAGGTATCTCCTCTCTACTGATACTTTATCACCAATCCTTGTTTCAATTAAAACCCCACTTTTCCAAAAACATTTGTCATTGGGACGGAAAGTGAGGTGACATGTTCTGAACAGATGTGCAAAGACAGCAAATGTTACAGGGGTGATAACCCCTCCCTATGTTCTCCAAAAAGCTTAAAAATAGATTTTTTTGGGATGGAGCTACACTTCATAATGTACCTGTTCAGATTCTACTTAAGATCAAACCTAAAGCCGCAAGTGGTTTTAAATGGCTTCTTTTTTTCCTTTACAAATGTCATTTTGTGCAAGGACAGTTCTAAACACGGGAAACACATGCCACTTCACAGGCATACTTTAGACACCCCCCAGGTACCATATTTAAAGGAAAATTTCACTTTTTTTTTTTCACTTTATGCATCATTAAAATGACTGCTCCCGAAAAAACGTTAGTTTTTAAAAGTTCTTTTTGCATTGATATATGTCCCCTGGGGCAGGACCCGGGTCCCCAAACCTGTTTTATGACATTAACATGCATATTGGCCGTTGTAATTAGCACTTTTGATTTCGAACGTTCGCGTCCATTATAACGTATAGGGTTCGAAAATTCGCGCGAACTTTCGGTCCGTTCGAAGGTTCTGGTTCGAACCGAACCCGGGGGTGTTCGGCTCATCCCTAGATGGGACTAACACACTTCAAGTCCTATAGGTGCTTCTGGGAAGAAAATATATGATCTCTGTGTGATTGGACTAACACACTTCAAGTCCTATAGGTGCTTCTGGGAAGAAAATATATGATCTCTGTGTGATGGGACTAACACACTTCAAGTCCTATAGGTGCTTCTGGGAAGAAAATATATGATCTCTGTGTGATGGGACTAACACACTTCAAGTCCTATAGGTGCTTCTGGGAACAAAATATAAGATCTCTGTGTGATGGGACTAACACACTTCAAGTCCTATAGGTGCTTCTGGGAAGAAAATATAGGTCTGTGTGATGGGACTAACACACTTCAAGTCCTATAGGTGCTTCTGGGAACAAAATATATGATCTCTGTGTGATGGGACTAACACACTTCAAGTCCTATAGGTGCCTCTGGGAAGAAAATATAGGTCTGTGTGATGGGACTAACACACTTCAAGTCCTATAGGTGCTTCTGGGAACAAAATATATGATCTCTGTGTGATTGGACTAACACACTTCAAGTCCTATAGGTGCTTCTGGGAACAAAATATATGATCTCTGTGTGATGGGACTAACACACTTCAAGTCCTATAGGTGCTTCTGGGAACAAAAATATAAGATCTCTGTGTGATTGGACTAACACACTTCAAGTCCTATAGGTGCTTCTGGGAAGAAAATATAGGTCTGTGTGATGGGACTAACACACTTCAAGTCCTATAGGTGCTTCTGGGAACAAAATATATGATCTCTGTGTGATTGGACTAACACACTTCAAGTCCTATAGGTGCTTCTGGGAAGAAAATATATGATCTCTGTGTGATGGGACTAACACACTTCAAGTCCTATAGGTGCTTCTGGGAAGAAAATATATGATCTCTGTGTGATGGGACTAACACACTTCAAGTCCTATAGGTGCTTCTGGGAAGAAAATATATGATCTCTGTGTGATGGGACTAACACACTTCAAGTCCTATAGGTGCTTCTGGGAACAAAATATAAGATCTCTGTGTGATTGGACTAACACACTTCAAGTCCTATAGGTGCTTCTGGGAAGAAAATATAGGTCTGTGTGATGGGACTAACACACTTCAAGTCCTATAGGTGCTTCTGGGAACAAAATATAAGATCTCTGTGTGATTGGACTAACACACTTCAAGTCCTATAGGTGCTTCTGGGAACAAAATATATGATCTCTGTGTGATGGGACTAACACACTTCAAGTCCTATAGGTGCTTCTGGGAACAAAATATAAGATCTCTGTGTGATTGGACTAACACACTTCAAGTCCTATAGGTGCTTCTGGGAACAAAATATATGATCTCTGTGTGATTGGACTAACACACTTCAAGTCCTATAGGTGCTTCTGGGAACAAAATATATGATCTCTGTGTGATTGGACTAACACACTTCAAGTCCTATAGGTGTTTCTGGGAACAAAATATATGATCTCTGTGTGATGGGACTAACACACTTCAAGTCCTATAGGTGCTTCTGGGAAGAAAATATATGATCTCTGTGTGATGGGACTAACACACTTCAAGTCCTATAGGTGCTTCTGGGAACAAAATATATGATCTCTGTGTGATGGGACTAACACACTTCAAGTCCTATAGGTGCTTCTGGGAACAAAATATATGATCTCTGTGTGATTGGACTAACACACTTCAAGTCCTATAGGTGCTTCTGGGAAGAAAATATATGATCTCTGTGTGATGGGACTAACACACTTCAAGTCCTATAGGTGCTTCTGGGAAGAAAATATATGATCTCTGTGTGATGGGACTAACACACTTCAAGTCCTATAGGTGCTTCTGGGAACAAAATATAAGATCTCTGTGTGATGGGACTAACACACTTCAAGTCCTATAGGTGCTTCTGGGAACAAAATATAAGATCTCTGTGTGATTGGACTAACACACTTCAAGTCCTATAGGTGCTTCTGGGAAGAAAATATAGGTCTGTGTGATGGGACTAACACACTTCAAGTCCTATAGGTGCTTCTGGGAACAAAATATATGATCTCTGTGTGATGGGACTAACACACTTCAAGTCCTATAGGTGCCTCTGGGAAGAAAATATAGGTCTGTGTGATGGGACTAACACACTTCAAGTCCTATAGGTGCTTCTGGGAACAAAATATATGATCTCTGTGTGATTGGACTAACACACTTCAAGTCCTATAGGTGCTTCTGGGAACAAAATATATGATCTCTGTGTGATGGGACTAACACACTTCAAGTCCTATAGGTGCTTCTGGGAACAAAATATAAGATCTCTGTGTGATTGGACTAACACACTTCAAGTCCTATAGGTGCTTCTGGGAAGAAAATATAGGTCTGTGTGATGGGACTAACACACTTCAAGTCCTATAGGTGCTCCTGGGAACAAAATATATGATCTCTGTGTGATTGGACTAACACACTTCAAGTCCTATAGGTGCTTCTGGGAAGAAAATATATGATCTCTGTGTGATGGGACTAACACACTTCAAGTCCTATAGGTGCTTCTGGGAAGAAAATATATGATCTCTGTGTGATGGGACTAACACACTTCAAGTCCTATAGGTGCTTCTGGGAAGAAAATATATGATCTCTGTGTGATGGGACTAACACACTTCAAGTCCTATAGGTGCTTCTGGGAACAAAATATAAGATCTCTGTGTGATTGGACTAACACACTTCAAGTCCTATAGGTGCTTCTGGGAAGAAAATATAGGTCTGTGTGATGGGACTAACACACTTCAAGTCCTATAGGTGCTTCTGGGAACAAAATATAAGATCTCTGTGTGATTGGACTAACACACTTCAAGTCCTATAGGTGCTTCTGGGAACAAAATATATGATCTCTGTGTGATGGGACTAACACACTTCAAGTCCTATAGGTGCTTCTGGGAACAAAATATAAGATCTCTGTGTGATTGGACTAACACACTTCAAGTCCTATAGGTGCTTCTGGGAACAAAATATATGATCTCTGTGTGATTGGACTAACACACTTCAAGTCCTATAGGTGCTTCTGGGAACAAAATATATGATCTCTGTGTGATTGGACTAACACACTTCAAGTCCTATAGGTGCTTCTGGGAACAAAATATATGATCTCTGTGTGATGGGACTAACACACTTCAAGTCCTATAGGTGCTTCTGGGAAGAAAATATATGATCTCTGTGTGATGGGACTAACACACTTCAAGTCCTATAGGTGCTTCTGGGAACAAAATATATGATCTCTGTGTGATGGGACTAACACACTTCAAGTCCTATAGGTGCTTCTGGGAACAAAATATATGATCTCTGTGTGATTGGACTAACACACTTCAAGTCCTATAGGTGCTTCTGGGAAGAAAATATATGATCTCTGTGTGATGGGACTAACACACTTCAAGTCCTATAGGTGCTTCTGGGAAGAAAATATATGATCTCTGTGTGATGGGACTAACACACTTCAAGTCCTACAGGTGCTTCTGGGAACAAAATATAAGATCTCTGTGTGATGGGACTAACACACTTCAAGTCCTATAGGTGCTTCTGGGAACAAAATATAAGATCTCTGTGTGATTGGACTAACACACTTCAAGTCCTATAGGTGCTTCTGGGAAGAAAATATAGGTCTGTGTGATGGGACTAACACACTTCAAGTCCTATAGGTGCTTCTGGGAACAAAATATATGATCTCTGTGTGATTGGACTAACACACTTCAAGTCCTATAGGTGCTTCTGGGAAGAAAATATATGATCTCTGTGTGATGGGACTAACACACTTCAAGTCCTATAGGTGCTTCTGGGAAGAAAATATATGATCTCTGTGTGATGGGACTAACACACTTCAAGTCCTATAGGTGCTTCTGGGAACAAAATATATGATCTCTGTGTGATGGGACTAACACACTTCAAGTCCTATAGGTGCTTCTGGGAACAAAATATAAGATCTCTGTGTGATTGGACTAACACACTTCAAGTCCTATAGGTGCTTCTGGGAAGAAAATATAGGTCTGTGTGATGGGACTAACACACTTCAAGTCCTATAGGTGCTTCTGGGAACAAAATATAAGATCTCTGTGTGATTGGACTAACACACTTCAAGTCCTATAGGTGCTTCTGGGAACAAAATATATGATCTCTGTGTGATGGGACTAACACACTTCAAGTCCTATAGGTGCTTCTGGGAACAAAATATAAGATCTCTGTGTGATTGGACTAACACACTTCAAGTCCTATAGGTGCTTCTGGGAACAAAATATATGATCTCTGTGTGATTGGACTAACACACTTCAAGTCCTATAGGTGCTTCTGGGAACAAAATATATGATCTCTGTGTGATTGGACTAACACACTTCAAGTCCTATAGGTGCTTCTGGAAGAAAATATATGATCTCTGTGTGATGGGACTAACACACTTCAAGTCCTATAGGTGCTTCTGGGAACAAAATATATGATCTCTGTGTGATTGGACTAACACACTTCAAGTCCTATAGGTGCTTCTGGGAAGAAAATATATGATCTCTGTGTGATGGGACTAACACACTTCAAGTCCTATAGGTGCTTCTGGGAAGAAAATATATGATCTCTGTGTGATGGGACTAACACACTTCAAGTCCTATAGGTGCTTCTGGGAACAAAATATAAGATCTCTGTGTGATGGGACTAACACACTTCAAGTCCTATAGGTGCTTCTGGGAACAAAATATAAGATCTCTGTGTGATTGGACTAACACACTTCAAGTCCTATAGGTGCTTCTGGGAAGAAAATATAGGTCTGTGTGATGGGACTAACACACTTCAAGTCCTATAGGTGCTTCTGGGAACAAAATATATGATCTCTGTGTGATGGGACTAACACACTTCAAGTCCTATAGGTGCTTCTGGGAACAAAATATATGATCTCTGTGTGATGGGACTAACACACTTCAAGTCCTATAGGTGCTTCTGGGAACAAAATATATGATCTCTGTGTGATTGGACTAACACACTTCAAGTCCTATAGGTGCTTCTGGGAAGAAAATATAGGTCTGTGTGATGGGACTAACACACTTCAAGTCCTATAGGTGCTTCTGGGAACAAAATATATGATCTCTGTGTGATGGGACTAACACACTTCAAGTCCTATAGGTGCCTCTGGGAAGAAAATATAGGTCTGTGTGATGGGACTAACACACTTCAAGTCCTATAGGTGCTTCTGGGAACAAAATATATGATCTCTGTGTGATGGGACTAACACACTTCAAGTCCTATAGGTGCTTCTGGGAACAAAATATAGGAGCTCTGCCTGCCTGCCAGGAACACACTACAAGTCCTATAGGTGCTTCTGGGAAGAAAATATAGGAGCTCTGCCTGCCTGCCAGGAACACACTACAAGTCCTATAGGTGCTTCTGGGAACAAAATATAGGAGCTCTGCCTGCCTGCCAGGAACACACTACAAGTCCTATAGGTGCTTCTGGGAACAAAATATAGGAGCTCTGCCTGCCTGCCACGAACACACTACAAGTCCTATAGGTGCTTCTGGGAACAAAATATAGGAGCTCTGCCTGCCTGCCAGGAACACACTACAAGTCCTATAGGTGCTTCTGGGAACAAAATATAGGAGCTCTGCCTGCCTGCCAGGAACACACTACAAGTCCTATAGGTGCTTCTGGAACAAAATATAGGAGCTCTGCCTGCCTGCCACGAACACACTACAAGTCCTATAGGTGCTTCTGGGAACAAAATATAGGAGCTCTGCCTGCCTGCCAGGAACACACTACAAGTCCTATAGGTGCTTCTGGGAACAAAATATAGGAGCTCTGCCTGCCTGCCACGAACACACTACAAGTCCTATAGGTGCTTCTGGGAACAAAATATAGGAGCGCTGCCTGCCTGCCACGAACACACTACAAGCCCCTCTTTCTAACTCAATCCTTCTAAATGAATCTATCCAACCTAACTCTCTCTCAGTAAATCTATCTAACTAAATCCAGCAGAGTGTCACAGATCTAGCCTGCTCTATCTGCGCCGGAACAGCATGTGACCGGCGCAGACGGCGTGGCGGCCTTTTATAGGGGGGGGCGTGTACTACAGCCCCTGAGCTGTAATTGGCTACAGGCGTCCTGCCTGTAGCCAATTATGGCTCTTCGAGTTTCCGGGGCTGTGATTGGCCAAGCATGCGGGGTCACAGTGCATGCTTGGCCAATCATCAGCCAGCAATGCACTGCGCCGGCCGCGCCGGCCGCGCCGGCCGCAATGCATTGCGGGGGCCGCTCGCATCACACGAACGTGATGCGAGCGGCCCAAATAGTTCTGGGCTCGCTGAGCGAGCGAACGCCCGGTGCTCGATGCGAACGTGGGTTCGCTTCGAGCACCGGGCCCATCCCTAGCCACTAACACACTAGAAGTCCTATGGGTGCTTCTGGGAAGAAAATATAGGAGCTCTGTGTGATGCCACTAACACACTAGAAGTCCTGTGGGTGCTGCTGAGAAGAAAATATAGGAGCTCTGTGTGATGCCACTAACACACTAGAAGTCCTATGGGTGCTTCTGGGAAGAAAATATAGGAGCTCTGTGTGATGCCACTAACACACTAGAAGTCCTGTGGGTGCTGCTGAGAAGAAAATATAGGAGCTCTGTGTGATGCCACTAACACACTAGAAGTTCTATGGGTGCTTCTGAGAAGAAAATATAGGAGCTCTGTGTGATGCCACTAACACACTAGAAGTCCTGTGGGTGCTTCTGAGAAGAAAATATAGGAGCTCTGTGTGATGCCACTAACACACTAGAAGTCATATGGGTGCTTCTGGGAGGAAAATATAGGAGCTCTGTGTGATGCCACTAACACACTAGAAGTCCTATGGGTGCTTCTGGGAAGAAAATATAGGAGCTCTGTGTGATGCCACTAACACACTAGAAGTCCTGTGGGTGTTGCTGAGAAGAAAATATAGGAGCTCTGTGTGATGCCACTAACACACTAGAAGTCCTATGGGTGCTTCTGGGAAGAAAATATAGGAGCTCTGTGTGATGCCACTAACACACTAGAAGTCCTGTGGGTGCTGCTGAGAAGAAAATATAGGAGCTCTGTGTGATGCCACTAACACACTAGAAGTCCTATGGGTGCTTCTGGGAAGAAAATATAGGAGCTCTGTGTGATGCCACTAACACACTAGAAGTCATGTGGGTGCTGCTGAGAAGAAAATATAGGAGCTCTGTGTGATGCCACTAACACACTAGAAGTCCTGTGGGTGCTGCTGAGAAGAAAATATAGGAGCTCTGTGTGATGCCACTAACACACTAGAAGTCCTATGGGTGCTTCTGGGAAGAAAATATAGGAGCTCTGTGTGATGCCACTAACACACTAGAAGTCCTATGGGTGCTTCTGAGAAGAAAATATAGGAGCTCTGTGTGATGCCACTAACACACTATAAGTCCTGTGGGTGCTTCTGAGAAGAAAATATAGGAGCTCTGTGTGATGCCACTAACACACTAGAAGTCATATGGGTGCTTCTGGGAAGAAAATATAGGAGCTCTGTGTGATGCCACTAACACACTAGAAGTCCTATGGGTGCTTCTGGTAGAAAATATAGGAGCTCTGTGTGATGCCACTAACACACTAGAAGTCCTGTGGGTGCTGCTGAGAAGAAAATATAGGAGCTCTGTGTGATGCCACTAACACACTAGAAGTCCTATGGGTGCTTCTGGGAAGAAAATATAGGAGCTCTGTGTGATGCCACTAACACACTAGAAGTCCTGTGGGTGCTGCTGAGAAGAAAATATAGGAGCTCTGTGTGATGCCACTAACACACTAGAAGTCCTATGGGTGTTTCTGGGAAGAAAATATAGGAGCTCTGTGTGATGCCACTAACACACTAGAAGTCCTGTGGGTGCTGCTGAGAAGAAAATATAGGAGCTCTGTGTGATGCCACTAACACACTAGAAGTCCTATGGGTGCTTCTGGGAAGAAAATATAGGAGCTCTGTGTGATGCCACTAACACACTAGAAGTCCTGTGGGTGCTGCTGAGAAGAAAATATAGGAGCTCTGTGTGATGCCACTAACACACTAGAAGTCCTATGGGTGCTTCTGGGAAGAAAATATAGGAGCTCTGTGTGATGCCACTAACACACTAGAAGTCATGTGGGTGCTGCTGAGAAGAAAATATAGGAGCTCTGTGTGATGCCACTAACACACTAGAAGTCCTATGGGTGCTTCTGGGAGGAAAATATAGGAGCTCTGTGTGATGCCACTAACACACTAGAAGTCCTGTGGGTGCTTCTGGGAAGAAAATATAGGAGCTCTGTGTGATGCCACTAACACACTAGAAGTCCCGTGGGTGCTGCTGAGAAGAAAATATAGGAGCTCTGTGTGATGCCACTAACACACTAGAAGTCCTGTGGGTGCTTCTGGGAGGAAAATATAGGAGCTCTGTGTGATGCCACTAACACACTAGAAGTCCTGTGGGTGCTTCTGGAAGAAAATATAGGAGCTCTGTGTGATGCCACTAACACACTAGAAGTCCTATGGGTGCTTCTGTGAAGAAAATATAGGAGCTCTGTGTGATGCCACTAACACACTAGAAGTCCTATGGGTGCTTCTGGGAAGAAAATATAGGAGCTCTGTGTGATGCCACTAACACACTAGAAGTCCTGTGGGTGCTGCTGAGAAGAAAATATAGGAGCTCTGTGTGATGCCACTAACACACTAGAAGTCCTATGGGTGCTTCTGGGAAGAAAATATAGGAGCTCTGTGTGATGCCACTAACACACTAGAAGTCCTGTGGGTGCTGCTGAGAAGAAAATATAGGAGCTCTGTGTGATGCCACTAACACACTAGAAGTCCTATGGGTGCTTCTGGGAGGAAAATATAGGAGCTCTGTGTGATGCCACTAACACACTAGAAGTCCTATGGGTGCTTCTGGGAAGAAAATATAGGAGCTCTGTGTGATGCCACTAACACACTAGAAGTCCTGTGGGTGCTGCTGAGAAGAAAATATAGGAGCTATGTGTGATGCCACTAACACAATAGAAGTCCTATGGGTGCTTCTGGGAAGAAAATATACGAGCTCTGTGTGATGCCACTAACACACTAGAAGTCCTGTGGGTGCTGCTGAGAAGAAAATATAGGAGCTCTGTGTGATGCCACTAACACACTAGAAGTCCTATGGGTGCTTCTGGGAAGAAAATATAGGAGCTTTGTTTGCTGCCACCAACACACTAGAAGTCCTATGGGTGCTGTTGGGGAGCAATGCTGTGCTAACAGCTCTGCGGTTGGTACTACTGAAATACTGTACTAACAGTAAAACACGCACCAGACTAATCCCCAGCAGCAGCTAATAACACACTAACTGTGCAATCAGCAGCAATGAACGATCAATGACTTAGGTAGCAATGGTTTAGCAAAGAAATAGCCAATGGTTTAGCAAAGAAGAGCAAATCTTTCTGTAGCAATGAATCAAGCTAAGACACAGAATCAGCAGACTGATCTCTCCTAAAGCCGGAACTCATGTGACCGGCGCCGCAGGCGTGGCGGCCTTTTAAATGGTGGGGCGTGTACTAAAGCCCCTGAGCTTTAATTGGCTACAGGCGTCCTGCCTGTAGCCAATTATTGCTCTCCGAGTTTCCGGCGCTGTGATTGGCCAAGCATGCGGGGTCACAGTGCATGCTTGGCCAATCATCAGCCAGCAATGCACTGCGCCGGCCGCACCGGCAGCAATGCATTGCGGGGCCGCTCGCATCACACGAATGTGATGCGAACGGCCCAAATAGTTCTGGGCTCGCCGAGCGAGCGAACGCCCGGTGCTCGATGCGAACGTGGGTTCGCATCGAGCACCGGGCCCATCCCTAATCAGCAGCCACATTTTACACAATTTTCACATTCCTGGCTCACTTGGCCCCTGACAATAACAAATATTGGCTGACATTTTCCCTTCATTCTTCTACTCTTTCGCTATCCTTATTTTCCTTCTGTGTATGTAGTCCTCAAGGCTGTTCAACAAGGTCTATTCTAAAGAAAAATGCACAAAAATATAAAATATTAAATATAAAATAGAAGAAAAAATTATATATTTGTTTTGTTAGTTTGTAGGTGGACAAAGCACATTGCATGCATCTATTGAAATAATGCTGCTACCCCAAAATAGCCCTTAATAATAAACAGGATGAGATACTGTAGAGACTTGTGTGATCGAATGGCCCCAATACTCAGGCAGCCAAGTGTCTAATCAAAGAGAAAAAAATCCGGGACCATCATGTCTCAAAAATAAAACATATATATATATATAAAAATATATATATATATATATATATATACACGATTTTATTAAATCCATCCAATAAAAGGAATCAATATCTGTAATGTCTGATGCTTTTCAGCCTCTTACACAGGCCCTAGTCATAATAAACTAGACTAATGCCTCGTACACACAAAGGGACTTTCCCGTGGGATTGTTCGCTGGACTCGAGTCCGCCGGACAATCCCCCGTGTGTGCGCGCCGGCGGACTTTTTGGCGCCAAAAGTCCGGCGGACTAGGTTTTAAGTTTTGTTGTAAAATTATCCGCTGGACTTGGCAGTCCGGCGGACGATCCTGCCGTTAGTATGCTAGTCCGCCGGACTTTTGGAAATGAACGGACTTGCCGCTCATCGGAAAGTCCGTTCATTTAGCACGGGATTTCAGGTAGACGGAGCTAGCGAAGGCAGTGAATGCCGCCGCGCTAGCCCCGTCACCTGGCATGGATTTAAAGGGAATCCCCACGCCGAAAAAACGGCGTGGGGTCCCCCCAAATCCATCTCAGACCCTTATCCGAGCAAGCAGCCAGGCAGGCCAGGAAAGGGGTGGGGACGACCGAGCGCCCCCCCCTCCTGAGCCATACCAGGCCGTGTGCCCTCAACATGGGGGTGCCCTGGGGACCCCCCCACCCTAAAGCACCTTGTCCCCATGTTGATGAGGACAACGGCCTCTTCCTGACAACCCTTGCCGTTGGTTGTCAGGGTCTGCGGGCGGGGGCTTATCGGATTCTGGGAGCCCCCTTTAATAAGGGGGCCCCAGATCCCGGCCCCCCACCCTATGTGAATGAGTATGGGGTACAATGTACCCCTACCCATTCACCTAAGGTGTAAAGTATAAAGAAAAAAAAAACACAATTTTTAAAAAATATTTTATTGCACTGCTCCGGGGGTCTTCTTCCGTCTTGGGGGGTCTTCTCGCCAGACTCCTCCGCTATTTACCTGGCTCTTTTACCGAGCAGAGGAGGCCGGCTACCTTCTTCGTCGTCTTGCCGCGGTCGTCGTTTTCCGCGCCGCTGGTGCCGCCTTCTTCTTCCTCTTCTTCTTCTTCCTCTTCCGATGTTGACCCGTCGCTCTCTCTGGCCGGAATGCCAGAGCCGCGCTGTGCTGGGACTTATATAGGGACAAGGGGACAGGGTCACATGCTCATGTCACATGCATCCTCCGGGACTGTGACATCACAGGGGGGCGGGGTCACCATGTGACATGAGCATGTGACCCTGTCCCCTTGTCCCTATATAAGTCCCAGCACAGTGCAGCTCTGGCATTCCGGCCAGAGAGAGCGACGGATCAACATCGGAAGAGGAAGAAGAAGAAGAGGAAGAAGAAGAAGAAGAAGAAGTAGAAGGCGGCGCAGAAAACGACGACCGCGGCAAGAACAGAAGAGACCCCGGAGGACCCCGGAAGACCCCGGAAGGCGGATCGAGACCCCCAGACGACAAAGAAGGTAGCCGGCCTCCTCTGCTCGGTAAAAGAGCTAGGTAAATAGCGGAGGAGTCCGGCGAGAAGACCCCCCAAGACGGAAGAAGAAGACCCCCGGAGCAGTGCAATAAAATATTTTTTAAAAATTGTGTGTTTTTTTCTTTACACTTTACACCTTTACATAGGGTGGGGGGCCGGGATCTGGGGGCCCCCTTATTAGAGGGGGCTCCCGGATTCCGATAAGCCCCCGCCCGCAGACCCCGACAACCAACGGCCAGGGTTGACGGGAAGAGGCCCTTGTCCTCATCAACATGGGGACAAGGTGCTTTGGGGTGGGGGGGGCACACGGCCCCCCTTTCCCCAGGGCACCCCCCATGTTGAGGGCACGCGGCCTTGTATGGTTTAGGAGGGGGGGGGCGCTCGCTCGTCCCCACCCCTTTCCTGGCCTGCCGGGCTGTGTGCTCGGATAAGGGTCTGAGATGGATTTGGGGGGACCCCATGCCGTTTTTTCGGCGTGGGGATTCCCTTTAAATCCATGCCAGGTGACGGGGCTAGTGCGGCGGCATTCACTGCCTTCGCTAGCCCCGTCTACCTGCAGTTACGTTCTAAATGAACGGACTGCTCCGTGTGTGGGCAAGTCCGTTCATTTTCAAAAGTCCCGCAGACTTTTTCCCCGCGGATTGTCCGCCGGAGAAGTCCGGGCGTGTGTGGGCAAGTCACACGCTCGGAAGTCCGGGCGTGTGTGGGCAAGTCACTGCCTCGCAAAGTCCGGCGGTTTGTCCGCTGGACTAGGTCCGGCGGACAAAGTCCGAACGTGTGTAAGGCTTCATGTACAGGGGACATTTTTTACAACTTCTCCTGAACGATTTATTTTGACAGATAGTAACCCACGTTTAAAATGTCTGTTTTGCCGCATTTACATGCTGCGTTTAGCCGCCTTTGTATTTAGAAGCGTTTTTAAAAATAGACATAAATAAAAAACACCTGTAAACTAAATGCGGCTAAACGTGAGTTGCCGTGTTTAGCCGTGTTTAGAATCGTTTGGTGCTTGAAATGCCTCTAAACTCAGCTTCTGACCTATTTTTTTGCATTCCAAAATAAAGCCTCTAAACTCAACTGCCTAGAAACTACTGTAAACAACCCTGTGTAGATGTACTGATAAGATAACATATAGGAGAGTTCAGGAGCAGTTGGAAAAAACTCCCAACTGCTCTACCAGCAGCAGTGTACATGAGGCCTTTGGTCTGTATGTAAGAGGTGGAAATGCGGCAATAATTACAGGTATTGATTTCTTTTATTGGTTTGAATTTATAAAATTGTACATGATTTATTTTTGAGACATCGTAGTGCCGGATTTTTTTCTCTTTGATTGGACCAAGCACATTGGTGAGCACTGGACAGCTTATTTGTTTGCAGTTATGCTAGGCAAGATTGTATTATTCTGTCACAGCACATCTCCTGAAAGAGACCACAGGCTTTATTTACTAAAGGGAATAGCAATAAAGCATGTTACTGACACACACAATATGATTAACTATGTAACTATGGCTACACAAATAACTGTGAACACAGGATGGGATACACAAGACGTACCACTGCAATTAACAGAAGTAAAGTTTGCTAACTGACCATGATTTAACAGTTTTAAGTGATAAAATAAAGTACTTGTGGGGTATACAAGGTTGTTTCCTTACAGGAAAGCTAAGGCTGGCCATACATTATATTGTACTTTTTTTTTTTATTATTCAACCAGCAGGTAGAACAAAAGAAATGTGCCAGATTATCAGAATTTAGTGCGCTCTCGTATCACAAGGTTAATGACAACAAGTAATTTGTGTTGGACATGGGACTCCCCTCTACACAGAAACAAATCCTAATATGCATGGGCTAAAAAGTATCACCTACCTTGGGATCCAGCTTACAAGATCTGTCTCATCCTCATTCCATGCAAACTATACCCCTTACTTACATGACCTTCTGTCAGATCTTGACCATTTATCAAAGCTTACACTTTCCTGGTCAGGCTGCCTAGTTGCATTTAAAATGTTTAAGCTATCTCAAATCCTGTACCTATTTAGATCACTACCTATTGCAATCCCTGCCGCTTACTTCAGAACACTACAATTCGACTTGAACTGCTTTGTATGGCAAAAGAAATGAGCTAGATGTGCACACAGTAAGCTAATAATGCACAGGTCAGTAAGAGGCACAGGATGTGAACTGCAGGGTTTATTATTATTATGCCACTATCTTAGCACAAACCTGTTTTTTACCCATCTCGAGTTTAAGGAAAGGTATTGAATAATCACAAGTTATGGGACACAACCCTTACAATTGGCTGATTAGAATATCTCGGGTACGGGTTAAAGATAACATCCCTTCTCCCACACTCATAGCCTCCATGCTAGCCTTCTGTAATTTTCTTCAAACTACACCCTTAGGCAGAAATCCATACCAATTGCCCATCCCTATCACAGTATTCCAAATACTTATAACTAATACCACTTTTACACTTGGCTGTCCACAGGAGTTATTCAAGTGTCTGATTAATACTCTCATTGGTCAATCATACCCTTCCCCACATTGCAATCTACGCATGCACTACCTAATTCTGAATACTACAGATATCTTCAGGTAACCCATTGCCTATTACACATGCCCTCTCTTCCCAAATTCATAAACAGCTTAGCCTGGAATTACCTGACAAACAATAATGCCAAGGTAAAATGTAATACTCTTTTTTATAATCTGCTGCAAGATAAAAATGTTTTTAGGAAACTCCCCTTCTTTGTGAAATGGTAATCTGACATTAGCAATACTTTTACAGGCTCCCAATGGTTAACAGCCTTCAGGGCTATCTTTAAAAGCACCCTCTCTGCTAACTTATGGGAACTTACCCATTAAATTGATCTATGAGGGTATATTACCCTGACCATTATTCAAAAAATAAACCCAGATGTATTTCCCTCCAACTCTCAAGCTCTCTTGTCTCCTCTTTCCATGCTCGTCTCCAGGATTTCTCCAGGGCCTCTTTCATCCTCTGGAACTCACTACCTCCACCTGTCCGGCTATCCCCCACTCTTGCTTCCTTCAGGCGATCCCTGAAAACTCATCTCTTCAGGAAAGCCTATCACGTCTCCAACTAATCTTTTACCACTTCCATCAACTCATTCCCCACAGTTACAACCTTTTGTACCACCTGCCCCACCCTATTAGATTGTAAGCTCTTCTCAGCAGGGCCCTCTTAATCCTCTTGTATTTTATTGTATTATAACTGTATTGTCTCCGTTTTATATTGTAAAGTGCTGCGCAAACTTTTGGCACTATATAAATCCAGTATAATAATAATAATAAAAATAATGTTTGAGAGAATCTTGTTTTAGAGGAAGTCTATTCCATATATTGTGGGAATGCACCAAGGTGAAAGCATTTTGGGAGGACATTTCTGCTTTATTGAGAAAATCTTCAAAATCCCAATATCCCTCTCACCTGAACTTGAATGTTAAATGTGGGCATTTATACTTTTCCATATGACTGTCTGTCAGGGAAATGCTCAGAGCAGACATGGTGCTGGGCGCTCTGGGGGGCGCTGGGGGCGCTGGTGTGCGCCTGTGCGAGCTAATGTGCCGGTGCGTGCTGGTGCGCATGTTTGTGCGCCTGTGCACACGCCTGGGCAGGCGGGTGTGCATGGGCGCGTTGGCACGCACGTGCTTGGGTGCGCGTTGGCATGGCGCTTGGCGCCAATCAGCCTATTTAGGTTGTTCCCACATTGCGCCCGGTGCTGTCCGACCTGCAGCTCCCTGTGTCCTAATACCTGTTGCCCGTCTGAAGCTTCTGACCTCCTGACTACCCGGCTTGACCTTGTACTGACCTGTCTGCTGCCTGCCTTTTGACTCCGACCTGTCTTTGACCTTGTATCTGCCTGCTCCACTGTACCGCGCTGCCCGCCTGTTGTCAACCCTGCCTGTGACCTGGACTTTGAACTTGCCTGATCCCTTGCACCGTGCCTCTTCAGCTCCTGCTCTGCATCTGCTGCCAGCCTTCAGTTGTTTGGAGATCACCGACCCCACTACAGCAAGCCCCTGGGCCATCTCTCCTGCAACAACCCGCCAGGCTCTCATACCACTCTGCGCTCCCGTGCCTCCTGTCCACACTACCAGGGGCCTCACAAAGGGGTTCATCCGCCCGTCTACCTCTCAGGCCAGGGCTGGAATCTTCTTCGTGGAGAAAAAAGACCACTCTCTATGGCCCTGTATCGACTACTGGGAGTTAAATAAAATAACGATTAAGAATCGCTACCCGTTGCCTCTGGTGCCCGAACTTTTCCAAAGGTTGAGACCAGACACGTAAGGGAGGCCTTCCCCTGCTATCTCGGGCTCATCAGTCAGGTGCGTGAAGTCTGACAGTATCGGACAGCCATGTCCGAGCCCGAGCAGGGAGCCTCCCCCATGGAGGAGCTGTGCAGACACCTGGCGGGTCTCACACAAGCTGTGAAGAGCCTTCAAGAAGGCTACACTAGGCTGGAAGAACAAGTCCAGGTCCTGTCATCTCCTACACACCACCAAGCCGCTCCTGCTGCTGGACCAGCACCCTCAGTAGTAATGCTACCCCCGGAGCCCAAGGTGCCTATCCCTGAGAGGTTTTCTGGAGATCGCAGTAAACACTGGTCATTCTGCAATGCCTGCAAGCTCTACTTTGCGTTGCAACCACGCACCTTCTCATTGGAAGCGACTAAGGTGGGCTTCGCAATTTCTCTCTTGTCCGGGGAACCACAGACCTGGGCCCACCGCCTCATGGAGCAGAAGTCAACTTCCCTTGATAACCTGGATGCCTTCTTCGCTACTATGTCCCAATTATATGAGGACCCCCAACTAAAAGCAACCGCAGAGGCCGCCTTGCAGCAGGGGCGTAGGGCTGTCGAAGATTACGTGGTGGAATTCAGGCGTTGGAGTTCTGACACTGAATGGAATGATGCGGCCCTGCGTTATCAGTTCCGCATGGGACTGTCTGATCCGCTTAAGGACGAGCTGGCACGTTACGGTATTCCCCAGTCCCTTGAAGAGCTGATCAATCTGTCTATTCAAATAGACCGGCAGCTCAGGAAACGCCGTTTGGAGAGGACCACCAGCCAATATCGGCCCACCTGGGTCTTTCCCAAGGTACCTAGTGCCACTAGCTCCTTCCGGCCGACCCCCCTTGCTCATCCTGCTCCGGTACTCGACAAATCTGAACCAATGCAGCTTGGACTCATCCGTCCCTCTCTCACCCCAGAAGAACGGCAATGCCAAAGAGTTGGCAACCTATGCATGTATTGTGGTGAACCTGGCCACTATGTGAGATCTTGTCCCAACAAGACACGTAAGTCTCCTCCAATTTCTCCAAAGCTTGCATCTGCCTTGCCTAAATCTGCCTCTCACCTTGCTCTCTCTGTCATCCTACAGCTTCCCGACAAGGATATACCAGTCCCAGTCATAATTGATTCCGGAGCCTGCAGCTGCTTTATCGACCTAACTTTTGCTACTAACCATCGCATTCCCCTTCAATTAAAACCACAGAGTCTTGCTGTACACCTGGCTGATGGCACCATCCTTAGTTCTGGCCCTGTCACTCAGGAAACCGTCCCTTTGCTGGCCACCATGGGCCCTGCCCATCAGGAACTCTTATGCCTGGACGCAATTTCCTCACCTCTCTTTCCCATCATTTTGGGAATGCCCTGGTTACAGGCCCATAATCCTAGCATCAATTGGACCACGGGGGAAATCAAGTTCCTCTTTGGATATTGTCAGCAGCACTGTCTGCACAAAGTACCTGCAAAATCTACTCAACTCCTTTGCCTGGACACTGACTCCGAATTGCAACAAGTGATCCCTGCACCCTACCGGGATTTCCTGGATGTGTTTAACAAGAAGGGGGCAGAGACTTTACCACCACACAGGCCCTACGACTGCCCAATAGACCTTCTGCCAGGAACCGAAGTTGCCTTCGGGAGAATTTTCCCACTTACAGAGCAGGAGCTGGCAACCTTAAAGACTTATATCGATGAGAATCTCACAAAGGGGTTTATCCGCCCGTCTACCTCTCCGGCCGGGGCTGGAATCTTCTTTGTGGAGAAAAAAGACCACTCTCTATGGCCCTGTATCGACTACCGGGAGTTAAATAAAATAACGATTAAGAATCGCTACCCGTTGCCTCTGGTGCCCGAACTTTTCCAAAGGTTGGGATCTGCTGTCATCTTTACCAAGCTTGACCTCCGTGGTGCCTACAACTTGATCCGCATCCGAGAGGGGGAGGAGTGGAAAACTGCCTTCCGCACTCGTTTCTGGCACTTTGAATATCTTGTCATGCCCTTTGGTCTGTGCAACGCACCTGCAACATTTCAGCACTTTGTTAACAATATTTTCTGTGACCTTCTGGACCTGTATGTCATAGTATACCTGGATGATATCCTAATCTTCTCCTCTTCAGTCACCGACCACCGCAGGCACGTTCAAAATGTCTTATCTCGACTCAGGCAGCACGGACTTTACGCTAAGTTGGAGAAGTGTGAATTTGAACTCCAATGCATACAGTTTCTCGGCCTGATCATTTCCGTTGATGGTATCAAAATGGACCCCCAAAAGGTGTCCGCAATTCTGGATTGGCCCGCTCCTACCGATAAAAAGGGAGTTCAACGCTTTATTGTCTTTGCCAATTTTTCCATCAGGTATTTTGTCAACAAATTAATGTTGGAGAAAGATGGACTTTTTTGAGGCCTTCAAAAAACGAAAAGAGCTGTTCACCTCCGCTTCCATCCTGAAACACCCGGACCTTGTGTTGCCCTTTGTCCTTGAGGTGGACGCATCAGAGATCGCAGTGGGAGCTGTGCTCTCCCAGCGGCAAAGGAAGTCTTAAATTCATGCAATTTTGCAAAAAAAATGATGTGGGTGACCGGGAGCTCCTGGCCATCCAGTCAGCCTTGGAGGAGTCTAAATATTAGGTATTTTGTCAACAAAATAATGTTTAAATTTTATAAAAAAACAGATTGTTTGGAAATAACAACCTGGCACATTATAGAAATCTTTAACAAGCTGATGTATAAGTACGCTCAGATAGTAACAAAGTGGTTCCAATGAAGTCACTATATGATCATTCAAATTTCCTTAGAAAGATTGTGACATTAAAATAAACAGAAACATGAAACCATCAGTGAGCGATACAGTCATACAGAAGAACAGTTTGTTTGCAGTTGCTCTACATGTTACGCGTCCTAAGACGCTTCCTCAGGAGCTTTCTATATTAGGAATAAAAAGAGAAACAAATATGCAATAAGAAAACAATACATATAACATAACATAATCAAATGTGACATTGGATCGAATGCAGCCCGGAGCGTAGAAATGTCGACCGCCATAAGAGGGGATAGGGGGGGGGAAAAAAAGAGGGGGGGAAAAGAAAAAGGGGGGAAGGTAATAGCAGAACAGAAAAAAGGGGGGGTATGGAAAAGAGAGTGGTTTGGGGGTGATTAGATCGGGAGTGAGATTGGGTGAAACGGGGATGTGAACAAGGGGGGGAGGTAAGGGAAAGTTTGTTGTTCAGCGGAGTGAGACGGTGTGCATTATGGGAACGAGTGCAACACAATCGATTGCGTGATAACTGTGGTAATGAATGTATACTTACAATCCCTGTAAAGGGAAGGAGTTTAGTGGAACGGGGAACCAAAATACGTTTGTCAGCAGCGGTACTCTGGACATATATGTATGTCAATGGGCCGAGAAATTCTGTATTAATATTTTATTAGTAGATTATTTTATGTTATTTTTTGTTGTTAATATATTTATTCATTTTTTGTATATATACAACGAAGGATTATTAATATTAGTATGGATATGCCATTGGTCTATGCTCAATCATCAATATGTGCTGGTGTTAGGATATATGTTAGGTAGTGCACAATTGTTGTGTATATAAATAATTGTCTATATATGTATAAAGATTAGATACATATAGTCATGTATCGTAGTAGGTGTATAAAGAGAACTATAAATATATAGCCAACTTTTCAAGGTGCAAGTACGCCTCCATAATTATCCATCCATGTAGGAGGGAGGAGTAAACTTATTACACTGTACACATTGATGGTAGCATAGTAAGGGAATCATTCATAGTATAAAGAGAAAAAAACAAGGGGGATTGAGGATTTCTACTTACCCTATGGTGAGAAACTGGCCTAGTACTTATTATTGTGAGCCCATACATTGGGGTCAGAAGGTAAAGAAGGGGAAAGCAGATGCTGCGGGATACGTTAGCCTATAGGGCCTCCGACTGGCCAATGCTAGTATGGAAGGGTGGAGAGGGATTCAGCCCAATTGTCCACAGGTGTCCTACAAGAGGAACACAACAGAGCATAAAAATAAGAAAATAACTTTGACTGGTTCCAGGTAGGCCAAGACCGTATCTTAGCCAAGTAGGAATGTCAATGTCCTACCTTGTAGCAATATGGTTCCGTTGTGGTTCCCCGTTCTCGCAGCTGTGCCAGGAGGCTGCTCTGTCTGACGGCAGCCTGAGCCGTCTTTATAGTGCAGCCGTCCCGGTAGTGACGTCACCGCGTAAACGCGGCGCGTCATACTACCCGGCCGAGTCCTAGTGCGCATGCGCCAGAGAACGTAGAGACGCGGCGCTGGCTAGGTAACCAGCGTCGCAGTCTCTGCTCGCGCGCATGCGCGGGACACGGCCTCAGAAAGAGGAACGAGGGTCGTAATCCCCCCTGAGGCCGAAAGCGTCACTAAGGCTGCAACAAGTGCAGCCAGCGACGCTTTGTGGCCGCATAGTGCACTACAGCGGAGCGCTCCATCTGATGACAGAAGAGGAAAGGAGGAAAGAGATAAGAAATTGAAAAAAGGGGGGGGAAAGCTCAGCTGAAAAGAAAAAGTGGAAAAAATAAGAACCAAGGGAAAGAGTGACATGATGGGAAAAAGTGACGGGCAACGATCCATTTAGCCAGAGGGTGCCCTCCATCCAATGCATGGAAATTTTTAGAATGATATCAATTAACAGGTGTTTGTAGAATATCATAGATAGACAACCACGGACAAGAGCCTTGGAATGTACATTATAATAATATGGTGTACAGAAGATAAAAACAATATAGATTAGTATAATTAACATGGACAAAAAAATATAAAAACAAAAAAGTATATATTACATCTGAATAGATGAAGTAATGTCTTTTTAAAATGTTTGATCGAACAGTACCAACGGTTCAGATCATTTGCCTTATTGTGATAGCGACCGCATAGAGTATATAAGCGGGATCTAACACACTAAAGACCTATTGGGTGTAGAGGTTTAAAGGTATTTTCAGTAGACCTAAGAGGGTGTATGTACCATGAAAATTACCAACTTATCCAAAAAGGAAAATTAATAACAAGAATGAATAACATTAATTTGGAGGAACTATATGTGGAGGGGGGTTGATAGGGAAAGGGAAATTAGAGAAAGGCATTTTAGAGGTTAGAATAATTGTTCTGGGAAATGCTTGAAGGGAGTGGAGATATTGTGTTGCATGTATATAAAGGAATAATTGAAGCTGAGATTAGTGATTTGGTTGTAGGTTTAATAACTACAAAAAGGATTTATAAGAGTGTGATTCATTGAGGCCTGGGGCGTGCATGGCGTCCAGCCGTTCTATCCATAATGTTTCCTTTTGTAGGATGAGTCTATCCCAATTTCCACCTCGTGGATTTTTGGGCACAACTGCTAGTACACTGAAAGAGACGCAGGAGGTGTCGAACCTATGATATAGGTCGATGTGCCTACTAACTGTGGTGAGCATTTTTCCGTTGGAGGACACATATACATGATCTTTGATGCGCTGCCATAGGCAGCGAACTGTCTTGCCTACATAAAAGGCCCCGCAGGTGCACAACATAAGATAGACGACTCCTTGGGTAGTACAGTCTGCTCTTGTTTTTAAAGCAAAAGTGTCTCCTTTGGGGAGTCTGATAGTTTTGCTTTGGCATACCCAAGGACAAAAGTCACAATTACCACAACGAAATGTGCCATTTGGTTTATGATCAATCTGTGGTACGTTGGAATAATGACTTGAGACCAGACGGTCACGAAGCGATGTGGTACGTCTAAAGGTAAGCTCTGGTCTCAGGCCAATATGTTTCCTCACGGTTGGATCCTGATAGAGTAAATGCCAATGGTTAGTGATGATACTACGGATTTCTTGATGCTGAGAAGAATATCGTGTAATGATTCTAGATTTGGTTATTTTTTCAGGGTTGGACTCTTTCATGGAGTATAGAAGTGTATTTCGCGACTGTTTTAGTGCCTTATTATATGCTTTTCGCAAGGTGGATTTTGTATATCCTCTTGCTCGCAAGCGTGATTGGAGTAATTTTGCTTCCACTATGAAATCTTGAAGGTGTGTACAATTTCGCCTTAACCTTATGTATTGTGCATAAGGAATGCTTTTTAGTAAAGCTGCAGGGTGGGCGCTGTCTGCGTGTAGGATTGTATTCCCGGCAGTTTCCTTTCTATAGAGGGTTGTAGCTAAACAGTTTGCTTGATCTTTGAATATGGTCAAGTCCAAGAAATTAATCCTGGATTGGTTCACATTCACAGTAAATTTTAGGTTAAAGGAGTTGATGTTAAGTGCTTCGACGAAATTTGACAGTGTGGTGGAGGTACCAGTCCAGATCAAGAAGATATCGTCTATGTACCTCCACCAAGACATGATCTGATCAGTGTACATAGATAGGTCCTCCATGGAAAAGATATGACGTTCCCACCCCCCCAGGTACAGGTTTGCATAGGCTGGTGCACAACATGTGCCCATAGCAACCCCCTGTACCTGGAGGAAGTGGGACTCCTTAAAACTGAAATAATTGTGTGTTAACACAAATTGTAAAAGGGTTAGAATGAATTCGTTATAGTTCCATTGGGTGTGAGGTTCTTCATAAAGGAAGGTGCGAACCATCTCGATGCCCTGCTCGTGAGGGATGCTGGAGTACAAAGACTCCACATCTAAAGTCACGAGGAGGGCATCGGGAGGGATCACCAAGCCTTCAACCTTCTTTAAAAAGTCTAGTGTATCTCGAGTGTAGGATGAGAGACTCATTACATGTGGTGTAAGGACTGAGTCTACCAGTCTACTAGCCCTCTCCGTGAGTGAGCCAACGCCTGATATAATAGGTCGGCCGGGTATGGGTGAACATTGTTTGTGTACCTTCGGTAGGGCGTAGAACGTAGCCTCCTTAGGAAATTTGTTGTTCAAATAATTGTAGGTATCTTGGTCTATCACGTTGTTGTGATAGCCTTGATTTATAATCGTGAGGTATTGGTTCTGGTACACGGAGAGGCTCGTGGAGGGTATAGGTTTATACCAATCTTCGTTCTGTAAAATAGCATAACACATCGTTTCATAAATTGATCTGGTCATCAAGACAACATTGCCACCCTTGTCTGATGCCTTGATGACCAGATCAGGATGATTTTTGAGTTTGGTGATGGCATTTCTTTGACAGGCAGTCAGGTTAGTGGGGTATGAGTCAATCTGCATGCTCTTAATGTCACTAATTACGCTTAATAGGAACGTCCAGATATGAGCATTGGTTGACAGATCTGGAAACCGGGTAGATTTAGGTTTGAATTTTTTAGGGTTGACTGTTACATTAGTACATTCGACTATAGGTATGGAACTAATTTGTGTTTGGGAGGTATCGTTCAAGGTAGCGTCATTGCTTTCTTCCAGGAGTATCATAAGGTCCCGGAGTGCTCTAAAGTCTGCCATGGTGTAATGTTTGATGCTTTCGGCTAATTCACGCTCCTGTCTGGTTCTAATGGTGGATTGGTCGAACATATACTTGTATGTCAGAGTCCTTGCAAACATGTATATGTCCTTGATTAACTCGTATTTGTCTAGATCTGTTGAGGGGCAAAAACTTAATCCTAATTTTAGTACCTCCAATTCAATGTTAGTGAATTGGTACGTGGTTAGATTGATAATGTCCATTTCTAGGTTAGGTGTGAGTGAGGCTCCGCCATGTGAAAATTTGATTGTGCTGTAGTTGTTGAGGCTAGGTGTGAATCTAATGTGGTTTGTCTCGTGATTGTTGAATTAGAGTTATTGGGCAACGTATGTGTGATGGGGGCAAGGCCGGGTGCAACTAAATGATTGATAGTCGGTGGGTTTGTTAATTGTGATCCAGTGTTCATCGATTGGCTGGAAGGGGTACGTGTAGGGAGTGGGTTGCCTGGGGGGGGGGGGGGCTCTAGAGGCCTGTGATTGTGTGTTCAAAATTTGGGCGGCTTGTTGGGCTATAGAGCCCATGTATTTGTTTTGTGATCTACCACCACCACCATGGTTAGTTGAATTGTCAGGTTGAGAGTGAATTTTAGGTCTATGTTCATTAGTACTAGATCTTTTGGGATAGGGTGTGAAGTGCCCACCACCATGGCCCCTCTTACGTGATCCTGAGTTTGTATTGTTGGATGATGAAGTTTCTCGTCTAGTAGTAGGCTGTGAAGAAATGGTAGATATAGAGGAGTCAGATTCTGTATCATCTTCAGTTAAACCAAAGTCATTACCATGTTGTCTACCTCGAGTAAAGATTCTAGGACCTCTTCCTTGATGGGGGTTTTGCCATTTATATGCAAAACCCTCCATGAAGGCCAGTTTGTCTTTTGACATTTTGTTTTGTTTTTTGAAAATAATATCTTTAGTTATTTTGGTAATATAGTCTTTGACTTCCTGCCAACGTTTGATATATTGAGCATGATCTTTAATTGATTCGTTGGTTGATTGCAACATCAATATATCCTGATCGAGACTTGAAAGTTCCGATTGATATTGTATTATAAGTATTTTCATGAGTTCCACACTGCACTGTGTAAGAACTTTTTCCCAGGATTTTTTAAAATCCTGGGTATAATTTTGAAAGGAGGGATATAGATGTGTCCGAAGACCAATAGGGCTGATATTTTCTCTAATATATTGTTGCAGGAAGTCAACGTGCCAATAAAGATTAGACTTCTTTTTAAGAAGTCTTTTCATTTTATTCATGTACTGGTTGATATTAATTTCTGGACCTGTATCTAGGTTGACATTGGTTTGAATCTCACTCATATAGCCTGTCCAGGCTGTACCAATAAAGTCCATGATTCTCCAACAAAGAGTTACAACCCAAGGGGATAATATTGTAAAAAGAGAGAGGTCGGTGGGTGGTTTTTAAGAGGAAAGGGGGGGGGGGGAAAAGAAAAAAGGTGAGGAGGGGGGGTAAAAACAACTATTGAGGGGGAGGGAAAGAAAGGGATGCTGGGGTTAAGGGGAGGGATTATAAATATTATTATTAACTGTTTGGATAAGTGGAATAGAGGTGAGATTGTGCTTGTATTTCTTTGTCTGCTAAATAAGTCGCAGAGAAAGAACCCACAAAAAAGGTTGAAAAAAACCAAAGAGGGGAAAGAAAAAATTCATATGGGTTTAATAGTTACTCAAAAACATGGGGTTCATATACCCATATTTCAGTCCAGAGGTTCCTAGTTATGTTGAACCGGAGGACCGAGATATCTAAAGAATTTTGTTTTTAGAAAAAACAGAGTGGCTTATATTGCCTACATGGATAGATGCCATACAGGAAGAAATGGGGGTGCTTCCACCCTACCTTCTATACTCCATGAAAGAGTCCAACCCTGAAAAAATAACCAAATCTAGAATCATTACACGATATTCTTCTCAGCATCAAGAAATCCGTAGTATCATCACTAACCATTGGCATTTACTCTATCAGGATCCAACCGTGAGGAAACATATTGGCCTGAGACCAGAGCTTACCTTTAGACGTACCACGTCGCTTCGTGACCGTCTGGTCTCAAGTCATTATTCCAACGTACCACAGATTGATTATAAACCAAATGGCACATTTCGTTGTGGTAATTGTGACTTTTGTCCTTGGGTATGCCAAAGCAAAACTATCAGACTCCCCAAAGGAGACACTTTTGCTTTAAAAACAAGAGCAGACTGTACTACCCAAGGAGTCGTCTATCTTATGTTGTGCACCTGCGGGGCCTTTTATGTAGGCAAGACAGTTCGCTGCCTATGGCAGCGCATCAAAGATCATGTATATGTGTCCTCCAACGGAAAAATGCTCACCACAGTTAGTAGGCACATCGACCTATATCATAGGTTCGACACCTCCTGCGTCTCTTTCAGTGTACTAGCAGTTGTGCCCAAAAATCCACGAGGTGGAAATTGGGATAGACTCATCCTACAAAAGGAAACATTATGGATAGAACGGCTGGACGCCATGCACGCCCCAGGCCTCAATGAATCACACTCTTATAAATCCTTTTTGTAGTTATTAAACCTACAACCAAATCACTAATCTCAGCTTCAATTATTCCTTTATATACATGCAACACAATATCTCCACTCCCTTCAAGTAATTCCTAGAACAATTATTCTAACCTCTAAAATACCTTTCTCTAATTTCCCTTTCCCTATCAACCCCCCCCCCCCCCCCACCCATATAATTTTTCAAATTTTTAATGTTATTCATTCTTGTTATTAATTTTCCTTTTTGGATAAGTTGGTAATTTTCATGGTACATACACCCTCTTAGGTCTACTGAAAATACCTTTAAACCTCTACACCCAATAGGTCTTTAGTGTGTTAGATCCCGCTTATATACTCTATGCGGTCGCTATCACAATAAGGCAAATGATCTGAACCGTTGGTACTGTTCGATCAAACATTTTAAAAAGACATTACTTCATCTATTCAGATATATATTTTTTTTATTTTTATATTTTTTTGTCCATGTTAATTATACTAATCTATATTGTTTTTATCTTCTGTACACCATATTATTATAATGTACATTCCAAGGCTCTTGTCCGTGGTTGTCTATCTATGATATTCTACAAACACCTGTTAATTGACACCATTCCAAAAGTTTCATGCATTGGATGGAGGGCACCCTCTGGCTAAATGGATCGTTGCCCGTCACATTTTCCCATCATGTCACTCTTTCCCTTGGTTCTTATTTTTTCCACTTTTTCTTTTCAGCTGAGCTTTCCCCCCCCTTTTTTCAATTTCTTATCTCTTTCCTCCTTTCCTCTTCTGTCATCAGATGGAGCGCTCCGCTGTAGTGCACTATGCGGCCACAAAGCGTCGCTGGCTGCACCTGTTGCAGCTTTAGTGACGCTTTCGGCCTCAGGGGGGATTACGATCATCGTTCCTCTTTCTGAGGCCGTGTCCCGCGCATGCGCGCGAGCTGAGACTGCGACGCTGGTTACCTAGCCAGCGCCGCGTCTCTACGTTCTCTGACGCATGCGCATTAGGACTCGGCCGGGTAGTATGACGCTCCGCGTTTACGCGGTGACGTCACTACCGGGACGGCTGCACTATAAAGACGGCTCAGGCTGCCGTCAGACAGAGCAGCCTCCAGGCACAGCTGCGAGAACGGGGAACCACAACGGAACCATATTGCTACAAGGTAGGACATTGACATTCCTACTTGGCTAAGATACGGTCTTGGCCTACCTGGAACCAGTCAAAGTTATTTTCTTATTTTTATGCTCTGTTGTGTTCCTCTTGTAGGACACCTGTGGACAAGTGGGCTGAACCCCTCTCCACCCTTCCATACTAGCATTGGCCAGTCGGAGGCCCTATAGGCTAACGTGTCCCGCAGTATCTGCTTTCCCCTATTTACCTTCTGACCCCAATGTATGGGCTCACAATAATAAGTACTAGGCCATTTCCTCACCATAGGGTAAGTAGAAATCCTCAATCCCCCTTGTTTTTTTCTCTTTATACTATGAATGATTCCCTTACTATGCTACCATCAATGTGTACAGTGTAATAAGTTTACTCCTCCCTCCTACAAGGATGGATAATTATGGAGGCGTACTTGCACCCTGAAAAGTTGGCTATATATTTATAGTTCTCTTTATACACCTACTACGATACATGACTATATGTATCTAATCTATATACATATATAGACAATTATTTATATACACAACAATTGTGCACTACCTAACATATATCCTAACACCAGCACATATTGATGATTGAGCATAGACCATTGGCATATCCATACTAATATTAATAATTCTTCTATATATATATATAAAAAATGAATAAATATATTAACAACAAAAAAAATAACAAAAAAAAAAAAATCTACTAATAAAATATTAATACAGAATTCCTCGGCCTATTGACATACATATATGTCCAGAGTACCGCTGCTGACAAACGTATCTTGGTTCCCCGTTCCACTAAACTCCTTCCCTTTATAGGGATTGTAAGTATACATTCATTACCACAGTTATCACGCAATCGATTGTGTTGCACTCGTTCCCATAATGCACACCGTCTCACTCCGCTGAACAACAAACTTTCCCTTACCTCCCCTCCTTGTTCACATCCCCGTTTCACCCAATCTCACTCCCGATCTAATCACCCCCAAACCACTCTCTTTTCCATACCCCCCCTTTTTTCTGTTCTGCTATTACCTTCCCCCCTTTTTCTTTTCTCTTTTTCTTTTTTTCCCCCCCCCCCCCCTCTTATGGCGGTCGACATTTCTACGCTCCGGGCTGCATTCGATCCAATGTCACATTTGATTATGTTATGTTATATGTATTGTTTTCTTATTGCATATTTGTTTCTCTTTTTATTCCTAATATAGAAAGCTCCTGAGGAAGCGTCTTAGGACGCGTAACATGTAGAGCAACTGCAAACAAGCTGTTCTTCTGTATGACTGTATCGCTCATTAATGGTTTCGTGTTTTTGTTTACTTTAATGTCACAATCTTTCTAAGGAAATTTGAATGATTATATAGTGACTTCATTGGAACCACTTTGTTACTATCTGAGCGTACTTATACATCAGCCTGTTAAATATTTCTATAGTGTGCCAGGTTGTTATTTCCAAACAATCTGTTTTAGATTTATAATTCACTATTTATTTTTACATTCTTTTTTTTGTATATGTTTTTAATAAAAAAACTTGTTCTATCTATCTGACGCCTAAAAAGTCCATCATTCTCCAACATTATTTTGTTGACAAAATACCTAATATTCAGACTACAATTTTCGGGACGTGGCAAGCATTTTTATACACTGTACCGTATCCGCAACACCATTACGCGGTGATACGGGGATAAAATTACTTTTCCAAAAGACTATATTAGGGTGGAAGCACCCCCATTTCTTCCTGTATGGCATCTATCCATGTAGGCAATATAAGCCACTTTGTTTTTTTTCTAAAAACAAAATTCTTTAGATATCTCGGTCCTCCGGTTCAACAAAACTAGGAACCTCTGGACTGAAATATGGGTATATGAACCCCATTTTTTGAGTAACTATTAAACCCATATGAATTTTTTCTTTCCCCTCTTTTTTTTTCAACCTTTTTTGTGGGTTCTTTCTCTGCGACTTATTTAGCAGACAAAGAAATACAAGCACAATCTCACCTCTATTCCACTTATCCAAACAGTTAATAATAATATTTATAATCCCTCCCCTTAACCCCAGCATCCCTTTCTTTCCCTCCCCCCCAATATTTTTTTACCCCCCCTCCTCACCTTTTTTCTTTCCCCCCCCCCCCCCTTTCCTCTTAAAAACCACCCACCGACCTCTCTCTTTTTACAATATTATCCCCTTGGGTTGTAACTCTTTGTTGGAGAATCATGGACTTTATTGGTACAGCCTGGACAGGCTATATGAGTGAGATTCAAACCAATGTCAACCTAGATACAGGTCCAGAAATTAATATCAACCAATACATGAATAAAATGAAAAGACTTCTTAAAAAGAAGTCCAATCTTTATTGGCACGTTGACTTCCTGCAACAGTATATTAGAGAAAATATCAGTCCTATTGGTCTTCGGACACATCTATATCCCTCCTTTCAAAACTATACCCAGGATTTTAAAAAATCCTGGGAAAAAGTTCTTACACAGTGCAGTGTGGAACTTATGAAAATACTTATAATACAATACCAATCGGAACTTTCAAGTCTCGATCAGGATATATTGATGTTGCAATCAACCAACGAATCAATTAAAGATCATGCTCAATATACCAAACGTTGGCAGGAAGTCAAAGACTATATTACCAAAATAACTAAAGATATTATTTTCAAAAAACAAAACAAAATGTCAAAAGACAAACTGGCCTTCATGGAGGGTTTTGCATATAAATGGCAAAACCCCCATCAAGGAAGAGGTCCTAGAATCTTTACTCGAGGTAGACAACATGGTAATGACTTTGGTTTAACTGAAGATGACACAGAATCTGACTCCTCTATATCTACCATTTCTTCACAGCCTACTACTAGACGAGAAACTTCATCATCCAACAATACAAACTCAGGATCACGTAAGAGGGGCCATGGTGGTGGGCACTTTACACCCTATCCCAAAAGATCTAGTACTAATGAACATAGACCCAAAATTCACTCTCAACCTGACACTTCAACTAACCATGGTGGTGGTGGTAGATCACAAAATAAATACATGGGCTCTATAGCCCAACAAGCTGCCCAAATTTTGAACACACAATCACAGGCCTCTAGAGCCCCCCCCCCAGGCAACCCACTCCCTACACGTACCCCTTCCAGCCAATCGATGAACACTGGATCACAATTAACAAACCCACCGACTATCAATCATTTAGTTGCACCCGGCCTGCCCCCATCACACATACGTTGCCCAATAACTCTAATTCAACAATCACGAGACAAACCACATTAGATTCACACCTAGCCTCAACAACTACAGCACAATCAAATTTTCACATGGCGGAGCCTCACTCACACCTAACCTAGAAATGGACATTATCAATCTAACCACGTACCAATTCACTAACATTGAATTGGAGGTACTAAAATTAGGATTAAGTTTTTGCCCCTCAACAGATCTAGACAAATACGAGTTAATCAAGGACATATACATGTTTGCAAGGACTCTGACATACAAGTATATGTTCGACCAATCCACCATTAGAACCAGACAGGAGCGTGAATTAGCCGAAAGCATTAAACATTACACCATGGCAGACTTTAGAGCACTCCGGGACCTTATGATACTCCTGGAAGAAAGCAATGACGCTACCTTGAACGATACCTCCCAAACACAAATTAGTTCCATACCTATAGTCGAATGTACTAATGTAACAGTCAACCCTAAAAAATTCAAACCTAAATCTACCCGGTTTCCAGATCTGTCAACCAATGCTCATATCTGGACGTTCCTATTAAGCGTAATTAGTGACATTAAGAGCATGCAGATTGACTCATACCCCACTAACCTGACTGCCTGTCAAAGAAATGCCATCACCAAACTCAAAAATCATCCTGATCTGGTCATCAAGGCATCAGACAAGGGTGGCAATGTTGTCTTGATGACCAGATCAATTTATGAAACGATGTGCTATGCTATTTTACAGAACGAAGATTGGTATAAACCTATACCCTCCACGAGCCTCTCCGTGTACCAGAACCAATACCTCACGATTATAAATCAAGGCTATCACAACAATGTGATAGACCAAGATACCTACAATTATTTGAACAACAAATTTCCTAAGGAGGCTACGTTCTACGCCCTACCGAAGGTACACAAACAATGTTCACCCATACCCGGTCGACCTATTATATCAGGCGTTGGTTCACTCACGGAGAGAGCTAGTAGACTGGTAGACTCAGTCCTTACACCACATGTAATGAGTCTCTCATCCTACACTCGAGATACACTAGACTTTTTAAAGAAGGTTGAAGGCTTGGTGATCCCTCCCGATGCCCTCCTCGTGACTCTAGATGTGGAGTCACTGTACTCCAGCATCCCTCACGAGCAGGGCATCGAGATGGTTCGCACCTTCCTTTATGAAGAACCTCACACCCAATGGAACTATAACGAATTCATTCTAACCCTTTTACAATTTGTGTTAACACACAATTATTTCAGTTTTAAGGAGTCCCACTTCCTCCAGGTACAGGGGGTTGCTATGGGCACATGTTGTGCGCCAGCCTATGCAAACCTGTACCTGGGGGGGTGGGAACGTCATATTTTTTCCATGGAGGACCTATCTATGTACACTGATCAGATCATGTCTTGGTGGAGGTACATAGACGATATCTTCTTGATCTGGACTGGTACCTCCACCACACTGTCAAATTTCGTCGAAGCACTTAACATCAACTCCTTTAACCTAAAATTTACTGTGAATGTGAACCAATCCAGGATTAATTTCTTGGACTTGACCATATTCAAAGATCAAGCAAACTGTTTAGCTACAACCCTCTATAGAAAGGAAACTGCCGGGAATACAATCCTACACGCAGACAGCGCCCACCCTGCAGCTTTACTAAAAAGCATTCCTTATGCACAATACATAAGGTTAAGGCGAAATTGTACACACCTTCAAGATTTCATAGTGGAAGCAAAATTACTCCAATCACGCTTGCGAGCAAGAGGATATACAAAATCCACCTTGCGAAAAGCATATAATAAGGCACTAAAACAGTCGCGAAATACACTTCTATACTCCATGAAAGAGTCCAACCCTGAAAAAATAACCAAATCTAGAATCATTACACGATATTCTTCTCAGCATCAAGAAATCCGTAGTATCATCACTAACCATTGGCATTTACTTTATCAGGATCCAACTGTGAGGAAACATATTGGCCTGAGACCAGAGCTTACCTTTAGACGTACCACGTCGCTTCGTGACCGTCTGGTCTCAAGTCACTATTCCAACGTACCACAGATTGATCATAAACCAAATGGCACATTTCGTTGTGGTAATTGTGACTTTTGTCCTTGGGTATGCCAAAGCAAAACTATCAGACTCCCCAAAGGAGACACTTTTGCTTTAAAAACAAGAGCAGACTGTACTACCCAAGGAGTCGTCTATCTTATGTTGTGCACCTGCGGGGCCTTTTATGTAGGCAAGACAGTTCGCTGCCTATGGCAGCGCATCAAAGATCATGTATATGTGTCCTCCAACGGAAAAATGCTCACCACAGTTAGTAGGCACATCGACCTATATCATAGGTTCGACACCTCCTGCGTCTCTTTCAGTGTACTAGCAGTTGTGCCCAAAAATCCACGAGGTGGAAATTGGGATAGACTCATCCTACAAAAGGAAACATTATGGATAGAACGGCTGGACGCCATGCACGCCCCAGGCCTCAATGAATCACACTCTTATAAATCCTTTTTGTAGTTATTAAACCTACAACCAAATCACTAATCTCAGCTTCAATTATTCCTTTATATACATGCAACACAATATCTCCACTCCCTTCAAGCATTTCCCAGAACAATTATTCTAACCTACAAAATACCTTTCTCTAATTTCCCTTTCCCTATCAACCCCCCTCCACATATATTTTTTTTTTTTAATGTTTTTTGTTATTTATTCTTGTTATTAATTTTCCTTTTTGGATAAGTTGGTAATTTTCAAGGTACATACACCTTCTTAGGTCTACTGAAAATACCTTTAAACCTCTACACCCAATAGGTCTTTAGTGTGTTAGATCCCGCTTATATACTTTATGCGGTCGCTATCACAATAAGGCAAATGATCTGAACCGTTGGTACTGTTCGATCAAACATTTTAAAAAAACATTACTTCATCTATTCAGATGTAATATATACTTTTTTGTTTTTATATTTTTTTTATGTTAATTATACTAATCTATATTGTTTTTATCTTCTGTACACCATATTATTATAATGTACATTCCAAGGCTCTTGTCCGTGGTTGTCTATCTATGATATTCTACAAACACCTGTTAATTGATATCATTCTAAAAATTTCCATGCATTGGATGGAGGGCACCCTCTGGCTAAATGGATCGTTGCCCGTCACATTTTCCCATCATGTCACTCTTTCCCTTGGTTCTTATTTTTTCCCCTTTTTCTTTTCAGCTGAGCTTTCCCCCCCCTTTTTTCAATTTCTTATTCTTTTTTTTTTTTTTTTTCGTTATCAGATGGAGCGCTCCGCTGTAGTGCACTATGCGGCCACAAAGCGTCGCTGGCTGCACTTGCTGCAGCCTTAGTGACGCTTTCGGCCTCAGGGGGGATTGCGATCATCGCTCCTCTTCCTGGAGCCGTGTCCCGCGCATGCGCATGAGCTGAGACTGCGGCGCTGGTTACTTTAACCGACGCCGCGGCTCTACGTTCTCTGACGCATGCGCACTAGGACTCGGCCGGGTAGTATGACGCTCCGCGTTTACGCGGTGACGTCACTACCGGGACGGCTGCACTATAAAGACGGCTCAGGCTGCCGTCAGACAGAGCAGCCTCTCCTGGCACAGCTGCTAGAACGGGGAACCACAACGGAACCATATTGCTACAAGGTAGGACATTGACATTCCTACTTGGCTAAGATACGGTCTTGGCCTACCTGGAACCAGTCAAAGTTATTTTCTTATTTTCACGCTCTGTTGTGTTCCTCTTGTAGGACACCTGTGGACAAGCGGGCTGAATCCCTCTCCACCCTTCCATACTAGCATTGGCCAGTCGGAGGCCCTATAGGCTAACGTGTCCCGCAGTATCTGCTTTCCCCTATTTACCTTCTGACCCCAATGTATGGGCTCACAATAATAATTACTAGGCCATTTCCTCACCATAGGGTAAGTAGAAATCCTCAATCCCCCTTGTTTTTTTCTCTTTATACTATGAATGATTCCTTTACTATGCTACCATCAATGTGCACACTGATGCATCAACAATTAATAAGTTTACTTCTCCCTCCTATATGGATGGATAATTATGGAGGCGTACTTGCACCTTGAAAAGTTGGCTATATATTTATAGTTATTTATACACATAATATGATATATAACCCTACCTATCTAATCCATATATATATACACAACAATTGTGCACTACCTAACATATATCCTAACACCAGCACATATTGATGATTGAGCATAGACCAATGGCATATCCATACTAATATTAATAATCCTTCGTTGTATATATACAAAAAATGAATAAATATATTAACAACAAAAAATAAAAAAAAATAACCTACTAATAAAATATTAATACAGAATTCCTCGGCCTATTGACATACATATATGTCCAAAGTACCGTTGCTGACAAACGTATCTTGGTTCCCCGTTCCACTAAACTCCTTCCCTTTATAGGGATTGTAAGTATACATTCAATACCACACCCATTATGCAATTGATTATGTTGCACTCGTTCCCATAATGCACACCGTTTCACTCCGCTAAACAATTTTTTTCTTTTTCCTCCCCTCCTTGTTCACATCCCCGTTTCACCCAATCTCACTCCCCATCCAATCACCCCAAAAAACCACCCCCTTTTCCAACCCCCCCCTTTTTTCTGTTCTGCTATTACCTTCCCCCCTTTTCTTTTCTTTTGTTCTTTTTTTTCCCCCCCCCCCCCCCTCTTATGGCGGTCGACATTTCTACGCTCCGGGCTGCATTCGATCCAATGTCACATTTGATTATGTTATGTTATATGTATTGTTTTCTTATTGCATATTTGTTTCTCTTTTTATTCCTAATATAGAAAGCTCCTGAGGAAGCGTCTTAGGACGCGTAACATGTAGAGCAACTGCAAACAAGCTGTTTTTCTGTATGATTGTATCGCTCACTGATGGTTTCGTGTTTTTGTTTATTTTAATGTCACAATCTTTCTAAGGAAATTTGAATGATTATATTTAAATATAGTGACCTCATTGGAACCACTTTGTTACTATCTGAGCGTACTTATACATCAGCCTGTTAAATATTTCTATAGTGTGCCAGGTTGTTTTTTCCAAACAATCTGTTTTAGATTTATAATTTATTTTTTATTTATTATATTCTTTCTTTTTATATGTTTTTAATAAAAAAAACTTGTTATATCTATCTTACGCATAAAAAGTCCATCATTCTCCAACATTAATTTGTTGACAAAATACCTAACATTCAGACTACAATTTTCGGGACGTGGCAAGCATTTTTATACACTGTACCGTATCCGCAACACCATTACGCGGTGATACTGGGACTGCTATGGGGACAAATTTTGCACCCAGCTATGCAAATCTCAGGATGAGCCTATGGGAGACCAGGTGCATATGGGAACATAACCCATTTGCAGCGCACCTGGTCTTCTATGGGCGCTACATCGATGACATTATTATCATCTGTGATGGTCCTCTTCATACTGTACAGAAATTTCTATCACACTGCAACTCCAACACCTTTGGTCTTTCTTTTACCTCGGAAATAAATACCACCTCTTTTGGTTTTTGGACTTGGAACTCAGTCACCAAGAGTCCACAATTATAGCTAAAAGCTACACCAAGCCCACATCAGGGAACTCTTTTTTACATTTTAACAGCTGTCACCATCCGAGATGAGTTAAAAATGTCCCCAAAAGTCAATTTTGCCGGTTACGGCACAATTGTACTAGGTTGGAGGATTATAATGCACAAAGTGTTCATCTCAAACAGAAATTTATAGAGAAAGGCTACCCCCCAGACCTTATTGATCAGGCTCAAATGGTTTACGATAACAATGACATTCCAAAATCAAAACAGCGATCACAAGATAATGTAGGAACAAGATTCATAACTCAATATCACAACAAACACTGGAAAATGGAGATCGTTTTTATAAAACACTGGTCTATACTACAGCAAGACCCACATTTAAAAAACACTATTCCTACAGTGCCACAATTTGCCTATAGAAAGGCTCCGAATATAAAAGGGAAAGTCGCTCCTAGCAAAATTAAATCTGCCCAATCTATATCCAATAACATTCAACTAACACTCATTCCTCTGGTGGGCATGTTTCAGTGTAAGAAATCCCTGTGCCTGACTTGTGCTCATATTCAACATGGTCAAAAATCCTTTGCTCATAAGGGTAAGACATACACATTCAACACCTTCCATAACTGTTTTTCCATGTTTGTGGTTTACTGTCTAGCTTGTCCTTGTGGCATGCTATATGTGGGCCGTACAATCAGGGCCCTTAGAGCCAGATTTGGGGAACATCCGCGATTTGTCAATGCTGGTCTCCCTAAACATAGTGTCCACTTTCTGGTAAATCATAAGCAATCATCCAAAGATCTAAAAGTTTGGGTCCTTGAATCGATTCCAGATAAATTTCCCCCAGCAGAACGTTTCAAAAGGCTGTGTCGTCAGGAAACGTATTGGATTTTCACTTTGGATACCATGTCGCCTAGAGGAATGAACGAGGAGATCGAAATCAGCACTGTTATTTGAAAGGTGCTGGTGTGATTTTTTTCCAACCGGTCATTCCTCAGTGGGTGGCTCGGTCACTGGTTGGTGGAGGAAACTGGGTATCCACTCAACAGCTCATATTGGGCAATAAACACAAATTTGCCACCGCCCCCCTTTCCTTTTTTTTTACCACCCCCCCCTTTTTGTTTTTTTTTTACCCCCCTTATTAAATTATATATTTTTTTATTTTTTATTTGTGTATATGTATGATCATATGTGTGCACACATATGTACCCAGTAGGTATTACCATCATTACCCATTAACCATTTATTATCTGAAGATTTAACCACTTAATAACCGGCCCATAGCCGAAAAAACGGCTACAGGGCGGTTTCTTAACTCTGGGAGGCCGTTAATTAACGGCCTTCCAGAGAATCGTTCCTGCGCGCCCCCTGGGGCGCGCACACGGGAACATCCGTGCTCGCCGGGTCCACGGGACCCGGCGCAACACGGATCGCGGTAAAGGGCCAATGACAGCGGCCCTTTACCACGTGATCGCTCCGTCCAAAGACGGAGCGATCATAAATGTCAACACAGCAAGGTCACTGAAAGTTCATCTCTCTCCTCTCCTCACACCGATCCAGCGTGAGAGGAGAGGAGAGCGATCTTGTGCCATACAGTGAGATTTGTATTTTAGCAGTGCCCAGCAGTGCCCAGCAGTGCCCAGTGCCCAGTGCCCAACAGTGCCCAATAGTGCCCAATAGTGCCCAAAAGTGCCAAAAATCAGTGTCACAACAGTGCCATCTGTCATCCGTGCCACCCGTGCCACCTGAGTCACCTCTGCCACACCAGTGCCACCTTTGTGCCACCTCTGTGCCATACCAGTGCCACACCAGTGCCACCTCTGTGCCACAACAGTGCCATCTGTCATCCGTGCCACCAGTGCCACCTGTGTCACCAGTGCCACACCAGTGCCACCTCAGTGCCACCTCAGTGCACATCAGTGCACACCAGTGCCACCTCAGTGCCACACCAGTGCCACCTGAGCCACCTGTGCCCATCAGTGCACATCTGCGCCACTGCAGTGCCACACCAGTGCCCCCTGTGCCCACCAGTGCCGTCAGTGCCCACCTGTGCCACCTGTGCCCACCAGTGCCGCCTGTGCCCACCAGTGCCGCCTGTGCCCACCAGTGCCACCTGTGCCCACCAGTGCCACCTGTGTGCCCACCAGTGCCGCCTGTGTGCCCACCAGTGCCACCTGTGTGCCCATCAGTGCCACCAGAGCCACTACAGTGCCCACCAGAGCCACTACAGTGCCCACCAGAGCCACCTGTGCCCACCAGTGCCACCTGTGCCCACCAGTGCCACCTGTGCCCATCAGTGCCACCTGTGCCACCTGTGCCACCAGTGCCGCCTGTGCCTACCAGTGCCGCCTGTGCCTACCAGTGCCGCCTGTGCCTACCAGTGCCGCCTGTGCCTACCAGTGCCGCCTGTGCCCACCAGTGCCACCTGTGCCCACCAGTGCCCACCAGTGTAGCCTCACCAGCCACCAGTATGGCAAAAAAATTTACTAGTGAGGAGGCCTACCAGCTTCTTTGTATGACCGATGAGAGCAGCGGGGAGCTCTCTGAGTCTCAGTCCGAAACGGAGTCGGCCTATGAACCCGTTACAAGTAGCGGGTCCGATACCGAATCAGAAGAGGAATGTGTGCCCGTGAAAAGAAGGCGTTGTGGCGGGGAGCAGCAGCCTACTACCTCAAGAGCACAGCCGTCCACCTCGAGAGCACAGCCGTCCACCTCGAGAGCACAGCCGTCCACCTCGAGAGCACAGCCGTCCACCTCGAGAGCACAGCCGTCCACCTCGAGAGCAGAGCCACAACAAAGGTCAGTCACCAGTAGGGTACCATCTCAGCCCCAAAGGGATAGGGGCCATGCCAGCCTTCCCTATGCCCTTCAAAACCCCCTGTGGCTTCCCCCCAATTCCGGAGCAGCAAATATCCCCCCTTTCACCGCCCAGCCAGGTGTCCAGGTGAACACCGATGATTTTGAAATGATTGATTTTTTTCACTTAGTTTTCACCGATGAATTCTTATCGTTCATTGTGGCCCAGTGCAACCTCTACGCACAGCAGCACATAGCAAGTAACCCTGGCTCTAGTTACGCCCGTCCCTTTCAGTGGAGAGAACTAACTGTAGAGGAATTCCGAATTTTCTTAGGCCTAACTTTTACAATGGGACTCTCAAAAAAAAAAAACAATTGTACTCCTATTGGTCTACCAAACCCTACCACCACATGCCAGTCTTCTCATCCCTTATGCCAAGAACCAGATATCTAATAATTATGCGGTTCCTCCACTACAATGATAACACCCAGTGCCCTCCCCGAAACGACCCAGCTTATGACAAACTTTTTAAAATTCGGCCACTCCTAAATTATTTCTCTGAAATATTTCCCCAATTATATACCCCCGAACAGAATATTTGCGTGGATGAGTCCCTTGTGAAATTCTCAGGCAGGCTTGGCATCAAACAGTTTATCCCCAGCAAAAGGGCCCGATATGGGGTAAAACTGTACAAACTGTGTGACAGAGCCACGGGGTACATGTACTCTTTCCGGGTGTACGAAGGGAAGGACTCCCAACTGAATCCCCCTGAATGCCCAGAGTATATCGGAGCCAGCGGAAGAGTGGTCTGGGAGCTTGTCTATCCACTGCTTGGAAAGGGGTACCATCTTTATGTGGATAATTTCTACACTAGCTTGCCCCTCTTCCGCAATCTTCACCGGAGAGACACCCCAGCATGTGGTACAGTCAGAGCGAATAGAAAGGGCTTCCCGCAAAAACTCGTTAATGAAAGGCTACGACGAGGGGAGGCGACATCTTTGCGGAACCAGGAGCTATTGGCTGTAAAGTGGAGGGACAAACGAAACGTCCACATGCTTACTACCATCCATAATGATACCTACGTGGAAGTCTCCAGAAGAAATGGCCCAACCCAGAAACCAGCGTGCATATATGATTACAACTTGTTTATGGGGGGAGTGGACTTTAACGATCAGATGATTGAACCCTACCTTCCCACAAGAAAATCCCGCCACTGGTATAAAAAAGTGTCCATTTATTTATTCAGTTTGGCCATGTATAATACGTATATTATTTACCAAAAATCGACAGAGAACCCCGTACCCTATCTGCACTACCATGAAGAAATTATTTCTGCCCTTTTGTACCCTGAAAGCCCCCCACCAGCACCTATTCGCTCTGATTCCGTGAGCAGACTCCACGAGCGCCACTTTCCTGAGAAAGTCCCCCTCCAAGAAAGAGGCCACAGACACCAGAAGAAATGCCGGGTGTGCTACAGAGAAGGAATTCGAAGAGACACCACGTATTATTGTCCCGATTGTCCTTCCCAACCAGGCCTCTGTATAGGTCAATGTTTCCGCCGTTACCATACATTTGTAAATTATTAGGGAAGTATGGCAAACATTATTCTCATTTCCTATAATTTTCCTCCACACCCCTTATGCCACTCTGCCTTCTCCGGAACCGACCCTGGCCTGTTATTTGACCAAGCTTATGCCTAACGCTAAACATACCTCTGCCTTCTCCGGAACTGACCCTGGCCTGTTATACGACAACGCTTCTGCCTAACGCTAAACTGTACCTACCTTTGCCTGCTCTGGAACTGACCCTGGCCTGTTATACGACCACGCTTCTGCCTAACGCTAAACTGTACCTACCTCTGCCTTCTCTGGAACTGACCCTGGACTGTTTGACCACGTTTTTTGCCTGCCTCTTGGATTGATCTTTTACCCTACTACGCTAGTGGGAACACAGGGGTCTCACATATGTGAGGGGCTCCAGAATAGTTTTTCTGGATGAAGAAAACTCATTTTTTAGTTTTCTCATTCCCGGATTAGGGTCTGGAGGCTCGGAGGCTTCATAGAGATTTGGGTGGGAGAAGCCTCTACCCCTGTCCCCATTCTTTCCTGGCCGTGTTCCTGCTTACTACCAGGACCAATATTTTGGCACTGCTGGCAACGTCTCTGACCCTGGGCTGTATATGGACGTACTGACTATGGACAATATTCCTGCCTGCTGCCTGGACAATTCCATTCACTGTCGCTGACCACGTCCCTGCCTGCTGCCTGGATCAGGGCTCTCCTCCTGTGGACAATTGCACTACAAAAACCAAAGGTACTGTAATCTTTTGTTTACCCTTTACTAAGCAGAATGTATTTTAGGGTGTAATTCTTGGTATGTACATGCTGTGTTAGAAATATAAAGTGCCTTCAAAAATGTGATTGTAAGGAAATTGGATGCGTAATTTATGTCCCTAGAACACCTGATAGTGCTTCTTGGATGTTGGGCCTCTATGTGGCCAGGCTGTGTAAAAGTCTCACACATGTGGTATTGCCGTACTCAGGAGGAGTAGCAGAATATATTTTGGTGTCATTTTTGCTATGTACATGCTATGTGTTGGAAATATCTTGTAAATGCACAACTTTGTGTAAAAAAAAAATGCGTTTTCATTTTTTTTCCACATTTTCCCAAAACTTCTGGAAAAAAAAAGAACCGTTCAAAAGACTCATTATGCCTCCTAGATTATACGCTGGGGTGTTAGCTTTCCAAAATGGGGTCACTTTGTGGGCGTTTCCATTGTCCTGGTGCTCCAGGGCCTTCAAAAGTGTAATAGGTGGTTGAGAGATTAGATGTGTAATTTATGCTCCTAAAACGCCTGAAGTTGCTACTTCAATGTTGGGCCTGTGTATGTGGCCAGGCTGTGTAAAAGTCTCACACATGTGGTATCACCGTACTCAGGAGGAGTAGCAGAATATATTTTGGGGTGTCATTTTTGCTATGTACATACTATGTGTTGGAAATATCTTGTAAATGCACAACTTTGTGTAAAAAAAATGCGTTTTCATTTTTTTTCCACATTTTCCCAAAACTTCTGGAAAAAAAAGAACCGTTCAAAAGACTCATTATGCCTCCTAGATTATACGCTGGGGTGTTAGCTTTCCAAAATGGGGTCACTTTGTGGGCGTTTCCATTGTCCTGGTGCTCCAGGGCCTTCAAAAGTGTAATAGGTGGTTGAGAGATTAGATGTGTAATTTATGCTCCTAAAACGCCTGAAGTTGCTACTTCAATGTTGGGCCTGTGTATGTGGCCAGGCTGTGTAAAAGTCTCACACATGTGGTATCGCCGTACTCAGGAGGAGTAGCAGAATATATTTTGGGGTGTCATTTTTGCTATGTACATGCTATGTGTTGGAAATATCTTGTAAATGCACAACTTTGTGTAAAAAAAATGCGTTTTCATTTTTTTTCCACATTTTCCCAAAACTTCTGGAAAAAAAAGAACCGTTCAAAAGACTCATTATGCCTCCTAGATTATACGCTGGGGTGTTAGCTTTCCAAAATGGGGTCACTTTGTGGGCGTTTCCATTGTCCTGGTGCTCCAGGGCCTTCAAAAGTGTAATAGGTGGTTGAGAGATTAGATGTGTAATTTATGCTCCTAAAACGCCTGAAGTTGCTACTTCAATGTTGGGCCTGTGTATGTGGCCAGGCTGTGTAAAAGTCTCACACATGTGGTATCACCGTACTCAGGAGGAGTAGCAGAATATATTTTGGGGTGTCATTTTTGCTATGTACATGCTATGTGTTGGAAATATCTTGTAAATGCACAACTTTGTGTAAAAAAAATGCGTTTTCATTTTTTTTCCACATTTTCCCAAAACTTCTGGAAAAAAAAGAACCGTTCAAAAGACTCATTATGCCTCCTAGATTATACGCTGGGGTGTTAGCTTTCCAAAATGGGGTCACTTTGTGGGCGTTTCCATTGTCCTGGTGCTCCAGGGCCTTCAAAAGTGTAATAGGTGGTTGAGAGATTAGATGTGTAATTTATGCTCCTAAAACGCCTGAAGTTGCTACTTCAATGTTGGGCCTGTGTATGTGGCCAGGCTGTGTAAAAGTCTCACACATGTGGTATCGCCGTACTCAGGAGGAGTAGCAGAATATATTTTGGGGTGTCATTTTCGCTATATACATGCTATGTGTTGGAAATATCTTGTAAATTCACAACTTTGTGTAAAAAAAAAAAAAAAATGCGTTTTCATTTTTTTTCAACATTTCCCCAAAACTTCTGGAAATAAATGAACCGTTCAAAAGACTCATTATGCCTCCTAGATTATACGCTGGGGTGTTAGCTTTCCAAAATGGGGTCACTTTGTGGGCGTTTCCATTGTCCTGGTGCTCCAGGGCCTTCAACAGTGTAATAGGTGGTTGAGAAATGAGATGTGTCATTTACGCTCCTAGAACGCCTGATGGTGCTATTTCAATATTGGGCCTCTGTATGTGGCCAGGCTGTGTAAAAGTCTCACACATGTGGTATCGTTATATTCGGGAGGAGTAGCAGAATGTATTTTGGGGCATCATTTGTGGTATACACATGCCATGTGAGAGAAATAACCTATTATAATGAAAATTTTGTGAAAAAAAAAAAAATCGTCATTTTGCAAAGAATTGTGGGAAAAAAATGACAACATCAAAAACCTCACCATGCCTCTTACTAAATACCTTGGAATGTCTACTTTCAAAAAAGGGGTCATTTGGGGGGTATTGTACTTTCCTGGCTTGTTTGGGTCGCAAGAAATGAGATAAGCCTCAGTACATCAGGTGTGCTAAATTTTTTATGATTCGCACCACAGATTGTAGACTCTATAACTTTCACAAAGACCAAATAATATCCACTAATTTGGGTTATTTTTACCAAAGATATGTAGCAATATAAATTGTGGCCAAAATTTATGAAGAAAAATTAATAATTTGCAAAATTTTATCACATAAACTAAGAAAAATGCGTTTTCTTTCAAAATTTTCCGCCTTTTTTCATGTATAGCGCAAAAAAAATAAAAAACCCAGAGGTGATCAAATACCACCAAAAGAAAGCTCTATTTGTGTGAAAAAAAGGACGAAAATTTCATATGGGTACAGTGTTGCATGACTGAGTAACGGTCATTCAAAATGTGAGAGCACCAAAAGCTGAAAATTGGTCTGGTTATTAAGGGTGTTTAAGTGCCCAGTGGTCAAGTGGTTAAGAGTGTCCCTGGTTTCTCCCTCTCTCGATCTACAGCCTCCAGCAGTTGTGGTTACAGGGTGTCACATTTCCATCACAGAAACAACGATCTGCAAGATGCTATGGATATCCCTGGCTTTCCTCCTCCTGATCCACAGACCCACCAATTTAGGGTAAAGATGACTTTATACCTCCTTAGGCTCAATGGCATCACATTTGGGAAAAGTTTGTGAAAATGTATTAACATAGCATAAAATACACTTACATAAAGTCTCCTCATGAAGTGCGTTAAAAACAAAACAACCGGCCGGCAAGATACAGGAACCCGTCCTCCTGGGTTGTAGCGTGGTGGCGTCACTGCGTACCCTCCCAGACTAGTTTCGACACAAATGTAGTTTTCAATGGGGAATGGGCAACGCACCACCATTTATAGCCCAAGCCTCATTCTAAGATGCGGAAGTATGGCTGAAAACGCCATCTTAGTTGTGGGCAATCCCATCCACTTTGTATGTAAGGTTATGTTTTATAATACCCAAACATTCCCATCAGTTCTTACGATCGACCAGCCCAAATGTTCTCCACAAGTGGGTACACAGATGGGCCGAATATAAAGATATAGAAATATATATGCAAAAATAAGAATAAAAAGTAAATAAAAATATGTGCGCTGAGCGGCGCACATTGGACCCAGCAGCAATGTGTCTCCCAGACAAGAAAAGCCAAAACAGACTCTCTGCGTCTACTACTCTACAATCAGGTGGTACAACCCAATAGTGAACATTCATTTCATCTAAGAAATATCTTGTGTATATATTAAATCATATGAGTGTCTATATTATATTCACGTGACAAATAAATATTATATAACTAATGTGCATTTAATATAACAATTACCATTATATCATGCTGGTGCATATTATTTTATTAATGTAGATAATAAACATAAAAATAATAATATACCTCATAGTAATGTGCTCAATTTATAGAAATATATATTTGAGTGTGATGTGAATAATCACTATTACTTTTTCAAAATTAAGTGAAAAGATGGACAGGTGTTTTATGGGTGTATTAATTCCCATAAAAAAACAAAATAGTAATATGGAAGATATAAAAATATTATATATAATGTGAATAAACGAAATAAGCAAAAATGTGCAAATGCCCATATACAAAAATGTGAAAAAAAAAATTTTTGTGAAAAAAAAATAAATATTTAGAATACTCACATCCTTATTATGGGAGCCCCCTCCCTTAATATTTAGAAAAAGTTTGCTGTGAAGGGGAGCAACAAAATTAAATGAAAGACAAAAATCCCCCAAATAATGAGAATAAAAAAATGCAGTAAACTGACTTATTGCCCAAAGAGCTAACAGTCAGATTTAAATGAGAGTTTCCTAACTAATTCTAATTTTGCTTTATGCAGTGTTTCAGCTTTCCCTGGGCTTTCTCCACTACAGCTTCCAATTTGTTGACACTATGGCTGCTCTGTGCCCCCCCCCCC